>CM022392.1:150646110-151246236 GCA_011833715.1 Carcinoscorpius rotundicauda
TGTTTTAGTAGTTTTGTTATCATCTCCAAGAACAAACTGAAAAAAAGAATCCAAAATATTTTAGTTTCACTAAAATAAAAATGAAAAACTAAATGTATATTGAAACCCACCAGACTTGGCACTGTATAAAAGTAAACTTTATCATGGAGCTATTTTCCAGTGACACCAATTTTACTGTTTTCCATAAAAGGAAAGGTCAATAGCATATACTGACTTTGACCTGTGTCTCAAACAGGAACTCATTTAAAAACTTCACATTTATTTGATAGTGCACTTCATATAGAACAGACAGTATATTCAAATAATCATATAGTCAATCACAAGATACGCCATCTTCTCATGATCAGATTTTCTTACTGGTTTGATATAGTACCATTTGGTTATAGTATCAGAAAATTTAGATATCTTCTTATGCTATAAAAGATGATCTCATTATTCTACATTAGATTAAAGTCATGTAAATAACTGTGGAGATGTAATAACAAGTGAATATAAACTAACAGAGTAGGCATGCTTTAATTAAAGCTATACATCACCTAACACACTAATCTGTCATTTGTTTTAATAAAATGGTTTCTGTTATGATATGAATAAGTAGCTGGAAGACCCTATGGACATCACGAACCAGTAAATTCTATACTTCATTCTCATACAACGTCTTGCTTCCTTAAAGATACTTGGTACTTTTCCAATGAATGGAGCAAATAAAAAGTTCTGTCTTCTATTCTTGTCCAAAAAGTCCATTTAACACACATAAAAATAACACTAAATACTCAAATTTATATAAAAATATTCATAATTCTGTATAGAATTATTTACATGTTCATCTAATCACATGAAATTACTCTAACATAAAAAATCACAATACTTTCAATACCAATACTTGATTTCCATATTTTCTGCAAAACCAGTTTAGCAGAACATGTTATCAGTGTTAGATAATTCCTTGACATGTTCTAGTTCACAAATACAATGTATACATTTCTACTTGACATAAATTAAAACCCGTCCATTATATTGTTTTTTGTACCCATGCTAAACAGGTAAGTACTTAGTTACTTAGCAACTCCTCTTTAAATGATTCCAAATGTATATTTAAAAGGATGTTTTAAGTATGTTAAGGGTAAACAAAATATTAGAACAAATTGGGCCTCTAAAAATTCTGATAGTGCCATTATTGTTGAAGACTATGAGATGGTTAAGCTTTTAAATATTCTGTTATACTCTTAAAATAAAATATATTACCAACATAGCTGATCCTGAGTATTCCACTTGAAATAACTGTGTTGACTTGAATAAGATATATAATAATTCATAGGTGGTAAATGGAAAGGCTGAGAGAATTGAAACAGATAAGGTAACAGATTACAACAAAGTTTTTTAGTGTTTTAAAAAAGGTCAAAGATCGAACATATAAGACTGTTTATGTTATCTTTGGCAAGAATAGAGAGTGCTTGAGAATTGGAAAATTATTTATGTTACTTTTATTTCTAAAGATCAGATGATAAGATTTGTCCTGAAAGGTATAGGCCAGTTAATCTCACTTGTGTAGTGGGAAAAAGTTTTAGATTCTAACAGAAGAAACTCCATAAACTCATTCAGTGAAATATAATACTGTAAATAAAAGTCAGTATGGATTCACCAAAAGGAAATCTTGCCTTACTAATTTTTTTAGGAAGTTTCTTGTTACCTGGATAACAAAAAGGCTGTGGTATGGTGTAATGAGATTTTCCAAGAAGCGTTAATGAGGTACTATACAAAATATTACCTAAACAATCACAACTAAAGGTTGTTATGAACTGAATCAAGTCAAATTGGACCCCCGTCACTAACGAGAGTAACTCAGCAGTTATTACTTGGGCCTTTGCTCTTTTTTATTTACATTAATGATACTAACAGTGCTGAAACATTTTGCTGATACAATAATACACTATGATATTTTGTCCCACTGCATTGTAAATTTGATGATACATGGTCTAAAACATGGATTATACAATTGTTTGAGATTAGCACAATCAGTATGGTATTTAAGGAATTTGTGCACCAATATGGCCACTATACATGACCCATGACTGTGGTCCCTTGTTAGAAACCAGCACAATCAATATGTTTCTCAATGTACTCATCAACCAATATGGCTTGCATATTCAATCTCTTGCAATGACTGCTACTGAACTCTTTGGTCATTTCTAGCTGTAATGAAAATTACTTAAATGAACTGGTAAGTTGAGCAAATATTTAGCAAATGATTTTTAATAAGTTGAAGGTAATGTATTTGTGTTGTTATAATTTGGATCAAATGTTCAAAGTATGAGATTCAACTTTATAACTTGTGTGAAGAAAACATTTTTGGTGCAGTGGTGAACATGTTCAAGTCACTGACACAGTTATCTGTTGCTATTAATAAATTTATTTGTATTTGTGGGTGTATTCATTAACACATTGACTGCAAACTGAAAGAGGAAATTGTCACTATATAAATCACTAGTTAGGCCTCACACAGAATATTGTGTAAAATTTTGGTCTTCTTATCTTAAAAGAAAAAGATAGTGACTTAATGGAAACTGTTCAGGATGGTTAATTAGACAGTATTGACTCACTGGAAACCATTCAGGAGAGTTAATCAGACAGTACTGACTTTATAGAAATCATTCAGGAAGGTTCCTCAGACAGTTCAGTATAGGTTAAGGTCACTTATTTTGTTTATGGACTTAAAGAGGGGGATCTATAATTTTTTGAAAAGTTAAAAGTGGGTTTAAAATTTGTATTTTTCCTAAGAGCAGGTGTGAAAGGACAGCATTGAATAACCATATGATCCTTTTTTTTGTCCATAAGTTGTTGCATGAAAAAACCAAAAACATTGAATACATATATATTCACAATTCATGGATTTACAGACTGTGAATATCAAATAAATAGATTGTATGTCTACATTTTTGTCTTTACAAACATCATGTTATTCTGTGTACTTAATGATTAATATCATTTATACTGCATCATAAGTAATGGATAGTGTCTCAAGAGGATACTGACTGTTCCCTGGCTGAACAGTTGAGACATAAACAAACAGCTTTGTTAATTTCACAGGACACTGAAAATTACGGACAAGTAAATAAGACCTTAAAAATGCTGACAAATTAGAGGCTTAATAGCAATACTGTAACAAAAACAAAATATTATATAATAATTCCAAATAAATACCCATTGTAAACCTTGTCTCGTGTCAATAACATTTCCATACTGAGACCCGATAATTACTGAACAGTCCAATTTCCTTTGTTGATTTTTAAAGCTTTGTTAAATCTTAAACCCTTTAGCTTCAGATGCTAAACAAAAATATTTAACTGAGATAACTTAGTGAGAAGATGAACATTGCAGCATCCCTTCAATAAATGATACTTGACAAGTCTAGCATAACACAACATTGCAAAACAAACATACTTGGGCCTCCTAGATAATTTTTATAACATGTTTGTTAAATATGTATCAGTCAGAAAGCAGTAACTGATGTTAAAAATTTAAAATGAATATTATGTTACTTTGCAAATCTAGGGTTGTTGATGAAAATATATTGAGTAAAATAATGAATAAGTTGACTTAAATTGATAAAGGTTAAGAATGCTCAGAAACTGTTCTGTTTATTTACCATATTAAAATTATTATAATCTATTTGAAAAGATTTGTTTATTTGATATAGGGAAGCAAGTGCATGTTTTTGGGAAAATATCAAAATACAATGGATTTAGGCACACAAGCATAAAACATGTAACTGATAACCAAGTTTCTCTAATAATTTATGTAATACAAACATTTAAATTTTTGTTATTATTCTGTATTAATAAAATGATTAATTTACTTCAATTTTTTTCCTGATGATTTGTTTCTGTAACTCTCCACTTCATATCACTTCCAATAGGTTCTAGGTCATACGTTTCCCGGTAAATATGAAAATGTCTACTATTCAGCTGATAAAAAGTTACTGATATCTAACTAAATGAGCAAATAGATTGTACACCAAATACTAACCAAATATCTGCTGTTACCCTAATTATGAGTATAAACTGCAAATGTATGCTCAAGCTACAAGGTTTGTACAACATATTGCTTATAATTTCACACACTTGCTATGAAATATAAATTCTTAGGCTATTTTGAAAGAATATTAGTTTTGTTAGCTATTAGATATATAATTTTGATTAAAACTCAAGTTATGCCAGTAGATCCTAAAAATTACAAAATCAGAACCACTTTGCTTGAACTTAATTTACGATCTTCAAATAAAAAAATGTATATATTTTATGCAAAATCATAACATTATTTTTAAGTGGAAGGATTGATTATTCAATGTTTTTAGTGAGTAAAACCATAAAAACATGATCACAGAAACAAAAGTTCTTTAAAAAACAAGTTATTTGTAATGTGGGTAAGAATTTAAGCTTGTTTGACTCAAAACTGCACTGAAATGTTCTTTCACTGCCTTGATTGTGTACACCATAACAGTTTATATATTTTTGAAACACAGTTATATACAATAACAATAAAAAGTTATAATTATGTAAATAAACAGCTTACCAGAATGCAAGTAGAGGGTTAGATGAGATAGAAAAATGTGCTTTGTTTTGGACTTCTATCACAAAGCAACTTCTGAAAGCTCAATTATACAATCTAACTGTTGAATACATGGCAATTATAATGCAACGTATGTAGCTTGGTTAAAATATCAGACCTTGTGATAATAGTTACTCAAACATCCTTGGCCCTGGAGATTAGAAGAAAGAAATATGGATTAGTATAATTTATTACCTAGCTTTTTTAAAAACAGCATTTAGAACTAGCATTATGCATCAAAAACTGAATGATTAATTTCAAGTGAAATGCTAGTTGTCATGGATCAAAATTACATATGACAATAAATAATATAAGCAGATAAACAGTTCTCTACACTCAATCACACAGAATATTAAGCCTATGGATCCAATACTGATACTGTAAACAAAAAAAAAAATTTCTATTAACAAACCACTTTCATAAAAAAAAAATCACACTTATAAGAAATGTTTATTCAAACTGGTTTTAAACATTTATTTGAATGAGTGTATAATTTTGAAGAACCCTAAATTTAACAAACAATTCACAGTAAGCAAATCCTGTTACCCATGTGATTAATAATTAACTTTTGTAACATGTATTTGTTAAGTAATATATTTATAAAACAACAGCGACAACAGAACATATTACACTGCAATTAGCACACATCTAATATATACATATAAAACCTTATTTTTACTACTTGTATTTCCTTGCCACATGATAGCAGAATTAATTTTCTAATAAAATACAGCTAACACCTTTTATTTTAAAAAGAATGAATTTGGTGATAATAGTCACTAGAAAAAGCAAGAATCTAGAAGTCTACAAGTTTGTAGACTGATCATTTATAACATAATATATGAATAACAAGGGACCATTCCATCATTGAAGACTGCTTCTACATACACACCTTAAGAAGCAATAAAAACTTAAACCTTACTTTGACTTTTCAGGAAATTAAAAATTTCAATTTGAACTAGTAAAGTGTTAGTCTTCATTACCATCAAAATCAATCAATTTAGCCCATATCCAATAACTCGGTTAAAAATTAGAATGGTTTCAACTGGAAACGAGCCTTCCTTTTCCAAATTTTAAACTTGTATCTTCTATCCCTTTATCTTTAAAAAATATAGCCAAAGAAATTAAAGGCTTTTATTCTATTAATCTCAAAAATCTTTTAAACTTTAATAAGATCACCTCTTACACTTTTTTCCTCAAGAGAAAATAAGTTATAATTCCTAATCTATTACCATAAAATAACCCTTCTGGCTCAAAAGTCATTCTAGTAGATTTCCAAAGCCAAATTCTAAAAAGTAGTAATACAAACATGATTTATTAACAACCAAGGGGAAAATGTAGAAGTTTCATATCATTAATACTTGTCACCTTTCTAAAGCACAGTTGTTTTAATTTATTCATGAATACAAACCATTATATTTTGAGTAAATCAGTTTGGTCCACTTCTAAAACTATTCTTAAGATATTTCAACATATTTATAAAATACTTAAAATGCATATTAATTTTCAACAAAAAATGCATTAAGTATCAGTATTTTTTAAAAAAGAGTGTAATATTTTGTTACGAGGAACAATATGCACAACTTCATTGTAAGATGTGTTCCCAGTGATTTACTATTGTATTATAGGGTGTCTGAAAAGACTGGAACCATAAATGGCTTGCAACTTTTCTTAATTTCAGTTTAACAAGTGTTTGTGACATGAGAAGGTTAAGTTAATCCTGCTGTTAATTCAGATTTGCTTCAAATTTCAAGGAAAGAATGTGGAATATATTTTGTAAAATTTGTTTATGTGCCTTTGTTTTTAGACATTCCACATCATAAAATTTCCTTTGTGGTACTATTTTCTGGACCAAAAGTATTTTAGTAGCTTCCTGGATTCAAATTACCCTATGGTCAAAACAAGCATATCCCCTCCCTTAGCTGTTGTATTGTTTTGTAAGATTTCTTGTAACTCTTCTCAATATAGGCTTCGAAACATAAAATATATTAAATTTGAAAATCGACTCGCACACAGCATTTTAAAATTAAACTTTGATTTTATCAATTACATATGCTTAAAAATTAGTTTAACATTTAGACCACAATATACATCACCTACTTCAGGATATAAATATCAAATCTCTAAAATTAAGAACTTCATTTATGAAAATGATAAAAATTTAAATGATTATAAAAATGTGCCAACTTCTTTTGGTAACTGCTGTTATCATCTTAATTAGATTAATATAATGTATTGTGTTTATAATTATCCATATATTATGGGAGGGAGATATAAATATTCAGTTATTAGTTTGATATTTATTAGTATGATACATATTAAAACATTATACTAATACATGAAGAATATATATCACTGAATGCATGAAGAATGCCACACATTATTACACAGTTCAGGCAAATAGCTCACTAGTAATTTTTAAAATCTTTCCATTCAATCAAAACTTAAAATTATAATTTTTATATCTCAAGCAAAATAAAAAGCTTCCAAAACAGCCAAGCACTAAAAATAAATAATTCTTTACAGTCAGGTTTACCATGTAAAAAATCTACTTAACTTTCGAAGAAAAAATGTAAAGATATAACATTCGCTTCTGTTAACTCACAAGAGACTATATAGAATATTTATACCCTTAGTTTTACAGTACTTATGAATGTACTCGGCTTCTCTACTCTACATTATTACAAAATATTTTGAAAAACAGAAAAGAGAGAAAGAACAAGGAATATCATGCTTTACCTACTTAACATTTTCATTACAATACAAATATTTTGTTTCATAACTAACGTTACAGTTGAGTAATTTACATAGAAAATTATAAATTAGTTTGGTTACTGATATTTTCAGTTGGCACGTAAGTAAGCCTAAACGTTTAAATGGTCAAACCTCCCTCAAAAGCAGCGGCATCTATGTACGGTAATAGTTAAAAAACAAAATAAATATTGCAAAAACGCATCATTGGTGTAAATCATATGTATTTTAAAAGAGCTTTAATATTTTGTTTCAAGCTACATTTTTTACTTTTGAATTTTTATTCGCTAGAGGGTGTAGAACACCCAACAAATTCTAAATAAAAATCAGGTTTTTCTTGCAAAATACACATTCAATATTAAACTATAAATACAAGGTAGTTGTTTCAAGCATTCAAGTGAAAGATAGTAAAAAATATAGGATATTTCTACAAGTAAATTGATTTGTTTGAAGTTAGTAAATGTCACTTGTAATGTAGGTAATGCACAACAACGTACGGCAGTTTACAGGTGCTCAAGTTTGTTAGAAATGATAAAGGAGGGAAAAAAGTAATTTATTATCATTATTGGACTGAATGCTGAATTGTTTTCAGCAAGTAAGTTAAAAGAACCTGTCAACGAAACAACGATGTCATAACAATTTTGTATGTGTATGTATATGTGGATTATTATATATATTTACATGTGACTTATCGAAATATAAAATAGAGCAGTATAGCTTCACATACTGTGATTAACTTTGCAACTATTTCCCACTTAGAAATAAAGGGTGCTAACAAATGTTACAGAACAATAGATGGCTATATCAAAGGGAAATTTACATCATTCCTGGCCTATGTGTTTGTATTTTGTATATATATATTTATATCAACTTCTATTGCTTCCTTACTTCACACTTGACCTGATGCTGATATTAATTTTAACTTTAAATATAATAAGATTTAAACATATTTGTTGGTCAAGGAGCAGTGTAACTTTCTCTTACTATTGTATGAACATGTAATGTAACACAGGCAAATTGACACCGACAATTAGTTATACAGTAATATCATCCAATATAAATAACATAGTCGATCGGCCATATAGGTTAAGGCACTCGACTCGTAATCCGAGGGTCGCAGGCTCGAATCCACGTCACACAAAACATGCTTGCTCATTCAGCCAGGGGGGCGTTATAATGTGACAGTCAATCTCACTATTTGTTGGTAAAAGAATAGCCCAAGAGTTGGTGGTTGGTGATGATGATAAGCTGCTTTCCCTCTAGTCTTATACTACTAAATTAGGAACGGCTAGCAGATAACTTTCGTGTAGCTTTGCGCAAAATTCAAAACAAAACCAAATAATCCAAATCATACAAAAGGTTTTGACTAGACTACAGACTACTAATCCATTTCAATACCATCAAAAATATGAACATAATCCTTTATACCCCCCACAATAAACAATAGTTATATTGCAATAAAAGATTTAATATTGATGTCATTGCACAATAAAATAGACCCTTTAAAAATAAAACCTTTTCAGTCAAAGAAACAAATTAATAACAACAAAATAAATCCTTTAACAAAAAGTTACTACAATTCACTCTTTATGCATGTAAAGCACCTTTAGTAATAATAATTAACAAACAATAAAAAGATAAACCTTTAAACATGGGCATACAATACGATAAAATAATTTCATGTGGTGACGCTCTCTTAAAAAAGTACAAAAGTTTGAAGAAAATATACAAAAAAGAGTTTAAATAAAAAGCTATTTATATTTTAACACGTTCTGATAACCTTAATACATATCAAAACTACAACGGTGATTTTATATAGCAAAACATGGACAGAAAAATTAAAGTTTACTGTTTACTACATCAACTCCCATGTTTTGTATATCGGAAAAAAATAAGACAAAATTAGAGACTTACAAAAGCAAAAATAACAATCTCACTGTTACATGAGCGTGACAATGTTGAATAATAATATATGTAGGACTTTTCTGAAAGGAATAAAACATAATAAAGATTGCCCCCCAGTGGTTCAACGGTATGTCTGCGGACTTACAATGTTAAACAACGGGTTTTGATACCCGTGGTGGGCAGAGCACAGATAGCCCATTTTGTAGCTTTGTGTTTAATTCAAAACAACAACAATATAAAGATTGAATGAAAATATTCGCAATGTGTACAAAAATACAAAGCTTTATACTATAAAAAATATATGTATATATATGAACAGTAATTTGCTTTTATATTTAGTAATTCCTCATCTCTTTGATCGTGGACAGCCAGACAACTATTTTAAACTCTTTACTGAAAGGCCGATTTGGATTATATACATATTCAGCATTAGGCAATGCACTGTTTATTTCCGAATGTTTTCATTCCAAGCAATGGCCAGTCTGGAATGATTAAGGGAGTGGTTCATACCTTCATTCATTGTTCTCTTAAGTATTGGTTGATAGAGTCATAAGCCTTTTTCATATGAGCTCTTTGCTAACACCAGATTGAAATGTCCTAAACATTAAGAGTGTAGTGTGGCAAGCATCCTCAGTGACCCCAGTCTTTGGATGAGAAGTTGGTCTCTGAGTCGTGATGGCAAGAAGAAATGAGTAGTCTTTATCTTTTATTCATTGATTCTACCAGATCCTAAGATTCTTGAAGATTTATAGTCGCTCAAGCAAGATACTCCAGCTTCAGAGAGGTTCACCTTACCATCACGTACTTGTTGTGTTGATTTTTGGTGAAATACATTATATTGGTGGATAACAATTGTCAATTGCACTTACAAACTTCTTCAGTTATTTTATACCATAAAAACCTTACATTTAGTTTTAGACTCGCAAATTACCAAAACTTATTGTGTTTTTTTTATTTCGCGCTAGCCGTCCGTAATGTAGCAGCGTAAGACTAGAGGGAAGGCAGCACGTCATTACCACCCACCGCTAACTCTTGGGCTACTCTTTTACCAACGAATAATGGGAGTAACCGTCACATCAAAACGTCCCCACAGCTGAAACAGGTGTGATAGGAATTCGAACCCGCAACCCACAGATTGCGAGTCGAGCACCCTAATCACCTGGCCATGCCGGACCTAGGGTTATGGAAATGATGTAAAAGAACATTAATATTTAGTTTATTGTACTATTTGTATGATATTGTTTATGTCTGGTTTAATAGCTTCGTGATATTTAGTTACTGGAATAGAAGAACATTTTAATTTCTTATGGTATCATACTGATTAGATCAGTGATGGCGAACCTTTGGCATGCGGATACAAAAAATAGTGGGGTTGACCGTAACATTATAACACTCCCACGGCTTAAAGGGCGAGTATGTTTAGTATAACGGGGATTTGAACCCGCGACTCTTAGAGTACGAGTCGAAGGCCTTAACCCCTTGGCCATGCTGTGCTGGCAGAATATTCATATTAATGTCATCACAAATTTATTATATGCTGAACTGAAAATCATTATAGCAAATAGTTACACTAACACAACTCTATTTCGTGATTTTAAATACTTAGTGTTGTATTCCGTTTGTCTCAGCAGATAACTATCACTGTAACAAATGATATCTATTTTGGTTCGTACGTGGGCTGTATCAGCAAAGTGACCTATTTAAAATATGAAATCAAATATTCATTAAACCTTCATCAAATGATAACTCTTAAACTGAATTTCAATAATTCGGTAGCATTTATTGACGACAAAAATAATTACCTCGAAGGTAACAGATTGAACAAGAGCAGGAGATGATAAAGAATCAACAAATACTGAGAGAACAAGAAATTCAAAAGTAAACAAACTCTCAAGGAATTCATATGGAGCATCAAATGTTTTAATAAGTATTTGAAAAGAGATTCAAAACCAGACTTAAGTTTGACCTGCAGTTATAATTATGTTTCTAGTTCCTCCATAAGCTCGGATTTTGAAATTAGTCCTGTAACAAACATAATTAATAAACAAGATTTTAAAATCGCTAAGAATATAATTAATTTTCCAAAAACCGGTGATGATAAAAATACATTTCGAGCGGAAAATCATGAGTAAACGCTATAGAACTTGCAGTGCTAAAGAATAAAACTAACACATACGCTAAAAAAATCACATAAAACAAACTATAATTCCTGAAAAAATAACCATAAAATAATAACTGAAAACATTCGTCCAGCCACAAATAACGAAAGAATATAGAGAGATGCAAATCATATGCTAGATTCGAATCAGTAAGAGACTCAAACAAGACTGCAACTTTTGTGATGTCCTAGGGCAAAAACTGATTTCTACAAGTGTATTAAAAACGTTCCTCTTTATAATGGGAGGTTGATACAGGATAACTACAGAATAAATCCGAATTTTAGTTCAGAGAATAAAGAGACTGGACAAGTGACGTTAAATGGGCACTGAACTGTCACTTTCTATCAGATCTGCAAAATAATTAAAAGATTTCTTCCACAATTTTATTCCGTTTAACTTTTCACTGTGATGACCAAACATAATTCATGTTAATTCATCAATACCCATAATGACTAGCGTTATTCACGCAACTGGTTGTTCTAGTACAAAATACCCAAAGATGTATATTTTAGCTTACATTTACTTGAAAAATGAAGGACATTGCTCTCTTAAACCTTTCCTTTACAATGTACAAAGTTGCAGTAATATATCCATTGGTTTATTTGCTTCTTTTTAATTTCGCACAATGCTACAGGAAGGTTAGCCGTTCCTAATTTAGCAGTGTAAGACTAGATGGAAAGACAGCTAGTTTTCACTACCCACCGCTAACTCATGGGATACTCTTTTACCGACGAATAGTAGGATTGAGTGTACATTATACTGACCCCACGGCTGAAAGGGTGAGCATTTTTGGTGTGACGGTTACTCGAGCCTGCGACCCTCGGCCTGGGCCAACTCCATTGGTGGAGTAAATATTATTGATTAAAGAATAACAAAGAAACGGGGGTGATTACAACCAAAACAATTAAGTGCTTTTGTGGAATATATATTTATATAAAAACTGCATAAAATTAGACGAAATTAAAACTTTTGAAAATTTATAGATTAAAAATGAAAGTATTAAACATATAGTATAGCAATATAAACATATAGTATAGCAATATACTGTACTTAAGCTTGAAGATTGCAAAAGGTCAGCTGAAAGATTGGCTTAAAGATACATTCAACTCTGCCCCTTTATCAGGATACACTTATCAAGAACCTTAACTAAATACAGCTGTATAATATATCTAAAAATAATAATTTACTTATTTTGTAGATGTATTGGTAAAAAGAAATAAACAAGAGAATTTATAAACACTGAGTTATGGGAAACATTATTCTTTACTTATGTCACTACATTACCAACTATGTTATCCAGAAACAAGATGTCTGCATCGTATACTTATTTTCATGGAATTATGAAAATGTGTACAAAACGGTAACCTGTGGACTTATAATGTAAAAAATCAGATTTCGATACCCGTAGTGTAGCTTTGTGTTAAAAATGGGACTTAAAATGATTTGTTATTAATTAAACAAACAACAGATGAAAGAAAATTTATCCAACTATAAATACAGCAGCTAAGAAAATCACTAATTAATCAAGTTATTACTTTGAAACAGCCTAAAGATAAAATTAAAAAGGTATGTTCAATGTTGCCACATGTTCTAGATTTAATTTCTAGTTTATTTTATTTGATATCTAAACCGATGAATGAGTGAAAGAAAAGTAAGTACAACTAGAGACAATACGCAGCAAAAGTTTGTTTTTGTTTTGGAATTCACACAAAGCGACACGAGGGCTATCTGTGCTAGCCGTCCCTAATTTAGCAGTGTAAGACTAGAGGGAAGAAGGCAGCTAGTCATCACCACCCACTATTGGGCTACTCTTTTACAAACGAATAGTGGGATTGACCGTCAAATTATAACGCCCCCACGGCTTAAAGGGCGAATTGTTTGGTGTGATGGGGATTCGAATCTGCGACCCTCAGATTAACAGCAAAAGGAAAAAGCTGGAACATATAAAATTTAATGTGAACGCGGAAGTTTTCATATTGGACAGACAAAATGTGATTTAAAACATTGTTTAGAAGAACATAAGAGATGTTTGAAAAATGAAAGGACTGAAAATTCGGGCCTAGCAGAACATGTACAAAGACAAAACACAAAATATTATTGACAAAAACAACCAACAGAACAGTAATTTTGATTCGACGAAGCTCGTCCGGCATGGCCAGGTAGGTTAAGGCGTCCGACTCGTAAACCGATGGTTGCGGATTCGAATCCCCATCACACCAAACATGCTCGCCCTTTTAGCCGTGGGAGCGTTATTATGTGACGGCCAATCCCACTATTCGTTGGTAAAAGAGTGGCCCAAGAGTTGGCGGTGGGTGATGATAACTAGCTGCCTTCCCTCTAGTCTTACACTGCAAAATTAGGGACAGCTAGCGCAGATAACTTTTGTGCAGCTCTTCACAAAATTCCAAAACAAACAAACAATCGACGAAGCTCCGCTACATACCTCCTTAAGAATGTGGCAGGACCTCCTCTGAGATATGTAAACTAACACACAAGCAACTTAATCTTGCTATGAACAAATAAATGTGACACTTACGTCTTGCAAGTTCGTTCTATATGATGACGTGAAAAGTGTCGGCACATGTAGATTTCACTTTTCCAAAATGTTCTTGTGTGTCGGTTTTAACGTTTCATTTATTATTTTAACATTATACACAATAATCAAGGAATTAATAACTACAGAAGGTGAAATTAAGAGTTTAAGTATACAAGCCTACAATACATAACTTTAAAAAGAAAACTTAAAATCTGGCTAGAAAAGTAGGAACGAGCGAAAGGAATAGTCGTGTTATTTAAATTGTACAAATGTGAAAAAAAAACTAATTACACAATCATTACTCATATTTGTAAATGGCAAGTATTTGGTCATGTCTGATCTCTTTGTAGGTCAAATCCATGATACATAAAAATGTGATAAGGAACACGGTACAAAAGACATCGCCCCCAGTAGGTCAGCGGTATGTCTGCGGACTTATAACGCTAAAAACCGGCTTTTGATGCCCGTGGTGGGCAGAGCACAGATAGCCCATTGTATAGTTTTGTGTTTACTTTAAAACAACAAGAGACATTAGATTGAAATAACATGTTTAGAGTGTGTGAAAATAATACAAACTGTAGAATTTTAGTAGATGTTAGGTCTAAGCATCAGACTTTCTCATATAAAACTAAAAGCAGGTCACTTTTACATGTTATGTTATATAATATACGTATGTCACCTTCTGTTAAAATAATCTAAATAACAGAAAATTTGTCAAGTATCCACTTACGAATCATAGTAATAGTAAATGACAGCAACAGTCAAAATCAGGTGGACGTATTTATCCTTAAAAAACACAGACTGAAACAAATAACCTATCTTTTACAGTAATACAAATTATAAACAAATCAAGAAGTGTTGTTATTTAATTACAAAAATGTATTAATATGGTGATTAAAAATATTATTCCTCTGGTTTATTTAAATAATTCTTCTTCCCACTGGAAAGTAAAGAACAAAATCTTAAAACCTCAGCAAATGTAGACGTCGTCTTTTGAGATACTATTATAAAACTGGAAGATCAAAGTTTGAAAGTTACCACAAACAAAATTAAATAAATTAACCAAAGTTCTTAAGGAACAAAAATAAGAAAGTTTGTGTAGCAAAACTTACACACAAAATCCCAGCCAAAGAAAAATCATTGAATTTCAGCTCTTACAAAACAGAAATACAATATTATCTTAGAAATATGCAAAAATTCAAACATTTTCAAAAAACAATTAGAAAGGAAAAAATAACAATCAGAAATATTTTGAAGAAATGAAAGATCACACGAACAGAGAAAACAAAGTTATTCATTCCATTACTGTTAGCTCATTTAACATAATCCAGTTGCCCTTCTCTGCCTATAACAACCCCTGAAACTGTATATGGAAACCATAAGCCTCCAGCAAGCGCTATTATTTAAAACATCCATCAGAAAAGAGCCCCCGAAGGACTATTTATCCACATTCCTGTTCTTTTCAACTATTATTTAAATAGTGGTTATATTCCCACTTGCGCCATCTTGTGGTACAATGGTAGGACTGCGGACTTACAACGCTAGAAACTAAGTTTCCATACCCGTGGTGGACAGAGCACAGATAGCCATTTGTACTAAACTACAAACAGATATTTAAGTATTCCCACTATCAAAATTATTATATTTCATTAAGGAACAACGACAGCAAGTGATTTTGCAAATTATCATCCCAGAATTTCCACCACTTGCCTCAGCGAGCTTCTCGAATGCATCATGACAGAAGCAAAAACTTTACGAATTAAAAAAAAATCAGTAGAAAAGCAAGCGGACGATTAAATGTTTTAATACCGAAAAATCAACCACTGCCAGTTGTTGCTTTTGATGTTTCGAAAGCTTTTAAGAAAGTTTGACAACACGGCCTCAGGTACAAACTAAATAGTCATGATATATCTGAAGGAGGTATCTATGACTTCATAATTTTCTACATATAGGATATACTTGCCTTTACATTTGTCAAGAGTTTCAAGTCAGACCTGTTTCTGATTAAGCTGGTGTACCCCAAAAGGAAAATCACAAGTCCTTTCCTCTTCAACATATTTGCTGACGTGGTTGTGCATCGTAGCTTCAGTGCCAGTTCGAAATGGGCACCAAAATATGTCCATACAGCTACTAACAATGTGTAGATCCGTTTTCCAATAAAAATAACAACGTTAATATTTGACTAACTATTGATATGTTGAGTTCGGTATCAGAACAATATTACCATATAACTGACTATTAATATGTTAAATTCAGTACTAAGAACAATACTATGTAAATAAATGATTATGATATGATGTGCCACTAATCCATTATATTCAGTAATAAGAGCAACACTACGAACTGACTGACTACCACATGATAATGTATCCATTAACACTGCCTTACAGAACAAACTATGGAAATATGTTTAAAAACGCATTGCTAATGAACTAGGCATAAGGAAATATTTTTGAGTTTTCGTTATTTATTGTAAATCTTTTATCTTTTGTGGAAAACATAACAAGAGCAAGTGTATATGTGATAGAATTGTAATTGAATACAACGTATAAACTAAATAAGTAAATGTTATCCATTAGTCTGGTTTCTTTCATAAACGATTAATGTTTTATTTATCAAATACGAGATGACGCTAAAACCGTCAGCTCTTCTTTTTAGTAGTTGTTGTTTTGAATTAAGCACAAAGCTACACAATGGGCTATCTGTGCTCTGCCCACCACGGGTATTGAAACCCGGATTTTAGCGTGCAAGTCCGCAGACATACCGCTGAGCCACTGGAGGGAATTTTTTTTTTTTTTTAAATGTCAAATACGTTAACTTTTTCGTTGCTCTATGACTCAGACGTTAAAATTGGCAAAACCATTTTCTGATGATATGGCTAACTTGTTTCGTTATTAAACTTTACAGAATAAATCCCTTTGTTTTCAACAAACTTGAGATAAAACATACACTAGCTTTAAAAGTGGTGACCTCTACCGGTATTATTTCTCACTAAACATATTTCGAGTTTAGATGCGTTGAGCATATCTCTGTAAGAAAAGTTCCCAATCTATTTTTTCTTTGTTTTTTCTCTAATAATAAATCGAACATATATTTTAAAAGTATCAGAACTGACGTAATTTCTACCAATTTATCACACATATGATAATGTTCAACGTAGATGTTACATTATTTGCGTTTTAACTCTCTATCACGGTACGTGTATATCCCTGACTACATTACTGAAACACTTATTTGTAAGTTTGTAACATCACGAAGAAATGTACCAGCTTCAGATAACAAATGAATTATTATTAAAACGTGTGTTATTTTTGTTTTATTGAGCATATTAAAAATAAAAACTGGCACAATGGAAGAGCTTTCCATCTTCAAATGTAGCAGCGGAAGAGAGAAAAGTTTGTTTGTTTTTTGAAATTCGCGCAAAGCTACTCGAGGGCTATCTGCGCTAGCCATCCCTAATTTAGCAGTGCAAGACGAGAGGGAAGTCATCGCCACCCACCGCCAATTCTTGGGCTACTCTTTTACCAACGAATAGTGGGATTGACCGTCACATTATAACGCCCACACAGTCGAAAGGGCGAGCATGTTTGGCACGATGGGGATGCGATCCCGAGACCCTCGGATTACGAGTCGCACGCCTTAACACGCTTGGCGATGCCGGGCCCAAAGTAAAAGTCTACAGTAGCAAGTCACATTATAACGCCCCTAAGGCTGAAAGAGCGAGCATGTTTGGTATGATGGGAATTGATTGGAATAGAAATAAATTACATGTTTATTTAGGTGGTAAACACTAGAAAAGCAAAGTATTTAGCAATATTTCTTTTCAAGTTGAATATAGCAATAAATGTACAGCCTCCCGATGATGGGAGATATTGTGAAAATAGTGCACATTTGTTACCGTAATCAACGTTCGGCTCATTACTCAAAGCAGCCGTCTTGAAACTTTATTCTCCCAGTGTAAGCTCGTGCCATCGAAAGCAATGTATTTATTGTTTTTTTTTGTTGTCAAGCGAAAAGCTACCCAATGGACAATATACGCTATGCATACTGTATGGATCGATCTCTAATAGTGACATTTATGAAATATAAACATTTTGAGAGTTAATTTATGAGCAAAAACATTCCCATTTTCTCCCATACATCATTGGTTTTTGTCCGCTCTTTTCGGAAATGTTTAAATAATGACTAAGCAAAATCACATGAAAGAATGTAAGACGAGAACAAATCGAATGCAAACAAATATATATAAAGAAAATCCTTCTTACACCTATTTTTCTCTGTCTCTTATAACAAAGAAAAGTAAACGCACATGTAACTTGTTCTGATTGTTTTATATGTCTGTAGCTTCAATGTGACTTAGTAAATAAACACTCCAAGCACACACAAAACGTGACTATCGTAAAACAAATTTCTGAGCTGAGATGTATTTCTAGTTTGATTATTTGTCTCACAAAGTATAATGAAGGACAGCTATAGGCCGCGAAAACTTCTCGAATTTGAAATCGATGTGTAATATTGTCGAAATAAAAAGGTCAAAGGATTCTCTTTCTTGCGTAAACATGTTTTAATTTTCTTAAGATGGTAGTGGAATTTGAATGAGATTGGACACCAATGTTCAACATTAAAAGATACTTCCAATACAAAATCATTTGGTAAGCACATCGAGCGAAACGATAATACTCGTTTTGTATTCCTTCTGTATATATATATTCTTACTTCCATAAACACCCATCTTATAACTTACACAGAGTCTTTCTCTATATATATTTACTGAAAATAAATAACTCTGTAACGGTTAAATTTTTACACATCAAATATGCTAGTTTCGAAACTTTTGAAATATACGTTTACACCGACTGTATGAATAATGCGAGACGCATAAACCAGAATTATTAATGGTGAACGAAAGAAACATTTGTTGCAATGTCCAACAATGCGCTTCTAAATTATGCAAGGCGTCTTATACAGTAACCTCCTTATTAACGATAGGTGAAGTATTAGTACTGAGAATTTTTTCTCAATAGAAAAAAAATGTGAAAACCGGTGGTTATGAAATCAATGTAATCACAGTCAAATAAAGGACAAAACCCAAGTTAATCGGAATGCAAGATAGACAAAAGTTGGTAAAAGTTAGTGTCAAAGTACAGTGTTGAAGTTAAAGAAAGACTAAAAGTCAAATTAACTGAAGTTAGCTGAAGGTAAAAAGTCAAAGTAATCAGAGATTTATCACGTTCAAAAGCCAAGCCAGTTGAAACTATTTCAAGGCCAAAGTTAAGAAAATTGAAATCATAGATAAAGATGTCAGGAGTTGAAAAAAAAAAGATAATTGGATCAAAAACAAGAAACTAGAAACTTAGTCAGACTTCAATAAGACTTAGTTCCATAGTTGGTTTAGAATCTGTATAACTTTATTTTAAGATGTATCAAACATTTTAAAATTTTTATTGGTTGTGATTTCAAATCACTTGCCTTTCTCTGGTTTTTAAATGTGCCATATATACATATATATATTAAATTTAAATGCATAATCCATCCAATCATAGTGTCCGGAAAGTTTTTTGTAGTTTGTTTTAAATTCATAATTTCTCAGTATATTCTGAGTAAGATATTGTTAACAGTCTTGACTTACTTTACAGTGATTAATATGCTGCACAATGGAGCTGAAGGTTCTGTGGTTTGCATCTCATTATCACTGTAAAAAGTGCTCTTCTCTATTTGGAATCATAAATTGGTTATAAGAGTGACAATCAAATCTCACTATTTGGTCTGACAGTAGTGATCCAAGAGTTAGAAGCGGGCGATATTTGCCAGCTACTTCACTTGAAAATAAGGGACAGCTCGTGAAGAGAGCGCTCATGCAGCTTTGAGTGAAATTCAATAAAACAAACGAACCGTTATCCGGGAAAAAGAAGCAGTGTTTTATCTTTTTATATTTGCATATTTTCAGGTACATTTCAAGTTGTAATAATAAAAATATAAATATGAATCATAAAACCGAATTATGAAGTTGTTGACTTTGTTGTTTAAATGTGTGCTTATTTCGTGATACTTTGAATATAGGACGAAAAAATAGAATTGCGTATAAAATAAAGTTAATGTTTATTATCAGAGATACACCACCACAGTTATCACACTTATAAACAATTATTCATTCAATATCCACGTATTTCAACCTTTTAGTAAGTCTGTGCATTTATAATGCTTAAATACGGGGTTGAATTTGCCTCCGTGGACCCAGCAAGTAACTCAATGTAGGTTTGCTCTGCAATAACCAAGATTTTAAAAACCTAATACTTTAATTAAATATTTTATTGGGTTTAAATTATTGTGTCAAAAATTGTTAGATTTAATCCATTTTTGAGGACAAAAGTAATGGACACATAATAAAACAGCACAAAAAATACCCATAATTCCAGAATAAGTTTTCTTTATTAGTTGATTATTCGGTTTCGAACCTTCATGAGAGCTTACAGCATTTTCTTCTGGGGTTATATGATTTTTTTTTATTGTGTTACTTGTCAGGCGAATGTATGTATGCATGCTTCATATTTTGTGCTTCTTAAGAATC
Source organism: Carcinoscorpius rotundicauda (assembly GCA_011833715.1). Classification (NCBI taxonomy): domain Eukaryota; kingdom Metazoa; phylum Arthropoda; class Merostomata; order Xiphosura; family Limulidae; genus Carcinoscorpius; species Carcinoscorpius rotundicauda. The sequence goes on from CM022392.1 coordinate 150,666,638, forward strand.
TCATGTTCGAAATGGTTTCATTTTTCATGTGTCTAAATCTTGATTTCAATAACACCAACAATTTAAAAGACTAAATTTATACGGCGTTGATAACGAACATCGTTTTATTTTGTAAGAAGTGACAATGATAAAATTAATGGAATACTTAGATTCTTTTGTTATCACACAGAAACAAATATTAATTAATAAAAACTAGATTTAAAAATGAACCCCCATTTTTCACGAAAGATTAACAGGAAAAAACGTGCGTGTGAAAATTTAGTTTCACTCTTCCTCTGAGAAAGGCCCCGGCATGGCCAGGTGGTTTAGGCACTCGAATTCTCATCACACCAAACATGCTCGCCCTTTCAGCCGTGAGGGCGTTATAACATTACAGCCAATGTCATTGTTCGTTGGTAAAGGAGTAGCCTAAGAGTTGGCGGTGGGTGGTGATGACTAGTTGCCTTCCCTCTAATCTTACACTGCTAAATTAGGGACGGCTAGTGCAGATAATCCTCGTGCAGCTTTGCATAAAATTCAGATCAATTCCAAAATATATTCGTAATTTCAAACGTATCTGTTACGAGAGAAGCTCTTGGGTAGGAAAGAAAGTAAATTATTTTATAAGCCCGAAAAACATATTTAGATAAGTAACATTTTTTTCACAAATGTTTCTCTCATGTAGCCATTACTTAATAATTTCTTAGTACGAACAACCTGCAGACGTCAATTCAGTGATAACTGATTATGCAGTAGGTAAGGGCGTGTCCACTGTGTTCCCAGTATTTCAGAAAGGAAATAATATTAAAAAGTGTTGTCAAGATGCATGTTAATTCACTTCGAGAGTCAAGAACTGAAATCGTTAATTTTTAATGAATTTCTCAACATACTTTTGAAGTTCCAGCATGGCCAGGTAGTTAAGGAACTATACTCCCAATCCGATAGTTGCAGGATCGACTCCTCGTCGCACCTAATATGCTCGCCTTTTCAGTCGTGAGGGCGATAGAATGTGACGTTCAATCCCACTATTCGTTGGTAAAAGAGTAGCCCAAGAATTGGCGATTGGTGGTGATGAGTAGCTGAACTTACACTACTAAATTGTGTAGCTTTACAAACAAATTAAAACAAACAAATATAAACTACTTGCTTATAAGTAATTATAATTCAGACTTTAATTTGGCTATCGAACAATAGCCTCTGAGATTATACATAACGTGGGATGGATTATTGGTCTAGATCTGCCAGCTAGCGACATCTGTTTAAAGAAGATTCCTCTCGGACTATATAGTGGCGCCCCCTATTAGACACTAAACGAATACAAGCAAGAAAAAACTCTTCACGGGGTGTGCCAGGGACAGAATTACGTGCACTTGAAACTCCAGAAGTTCTTTAAAGTAAATCATTGAAAAACAGCAAGGAGACGCTGGACAACTATTATTGTGACAGGGAAGAACCACGTGACTTGTGTGCGAGTAAAAGTGATCAGCAGGAGGTAAATTTTCCAGTACACTTCGGCCTTCACAGTTTAATATAAGGTTTCTAACAAGTGATAGAAACAAAATCTAAGACTTTAACCAACTATTAACAGGTAAGTTGAAAATTATTTATGAAAATTAACGCATTCTGAAATTATCAGCTTTTTTCTCTGCCACAGATACTGTGAGAATGTGGTGTATTCTTCGATTTTTATTTGTTTGAATTCACGAAAGGATATTATTAATATGATCAACAAAATAATTTATATTTCAAATAGGATTTTTATTTGTTTGAAGATAAGCGCAAAACTATACAAAACGTTGTTTATACTCTGCTCATCACGAGTATCAAAAGTTTTAAGTCCACAGACATAACGTTGCACCATTGAGAGGGTTTTTGAGAGGAATACATATTTTTTATGGGTTTGGTTTGTTTTGAATTTAGCGCAAAGCTACGCGAGGGCTTTCTGCGTTAGCCGTCCCTAATTTAGCAGTGTAAGACCAGAGGGAAGGCTGCTAGTCATCACCATCCACCGCCAGCTCCGGGACTAATCTTTTACCAATGAATAATGGGATGGATTATCACATTATAATGCCCTTACGGTTGAAAGGGCGAGTATTTTTGGTGTGACAGGAAATCAAACCCGCGACTTTCAGATTACAAGTCGAGTGCCTGAACAACCTGGCTTTTTTATGGGAGTTATATAGTTCGTTGTTTTTATGCGTTTGATACATACGTAGGCATTTGTTTCTGTACTCTCCATGCGTTTGAAATATCAGTTAAAAAAACTGATGAAGTAGTTAAATTAAGCATTAAGATAATGTGTTTTTAATTAAAACACGATTTTTCTGTGATTTTTAAAATAATTCAACCTTACCCGTAGTTACTAAAGATAAAACTGTTATTGTCAAAATACATGCAAAAAAAACAAAAAAACTATCGTCTGCTGCAATTCATCAGTTACCAAAGTTAAATTGTTCGATTTATGTTTCTTTGTTCACTTTATTCTTTAGTCCCGTTCATGAAAAGTTCCAGGAAATATTTCTTCTCGCAAATAGGCGCAAGTCTTATCTTGTTCATAACGATTATCTAACCACCGAGTTGTGATCCAGGTTTTCATTTAAACACAGTCGAAATACGTTTCTGTATTTTTTTTTATGTAGAAGAACAAAATGCACTTTAAAAATACAGTTGGAGGTGAAATTGAGTTACGAATTTTGGAGCTATGAATTCATTATAAGAGCAATAACCAACTGTCTGTCATTCGACCAGGCAGGAGTAGCACAAGAGTTGACGGTGGGTGTTGCTGACTAGCTGCTTTCTGTCTATTCAAACAGTTTAAAAATAAAAACTGATATGCCAATATATCTAATGTGAGGTTTAAGCAAGTGGGTAAGGTGGGTAAGGCGGCCGACTTGCAATTTGAGGGTCGAGGAAGCGAACCCTCATTACAATTCGCCCTTTTAGCCGTGGGAGTATTATAGAGTGTGGTCAATGTCGCTATTCCTTGATAAAAGAGTAGTAGCCCGAGAGTGGATGGTGAGTGTTGATGACCAACTGTCGTCCTTCTAGTCTTACAATGCTAAATTAGGGACGGCAGTGCAGATAGTCCTCGTGTAAGTTTTTGCAAAATTCAAAACAAACAAACTTTGAGTAGAATTGTGAAACACCCGCACAATGAAAGACAATAAAATAAAGAGATAGTACATTTACATACAATATTTTTTATCTGCTTTAGAAGTTGTACTGCTGTAAATAAACATGAATTGTTCTTTACTCTAAAAAAGTACAATAAGTTACTGAAATTTTCTATTTTTAGAACTTATGATTGTAGAATAATTGTACAGGCGATATCTCAAACACATTATGTCTGCCACAATACCAGAACTAATCAGGTTTTCAGAGATACCACAAACAAATTTATGATTCAGATGTTACAACTGTTATGTAATGTCATATTGGTAACGAGTAATTGTTTTTGTCAATTCTGAATGAAGTAATTGTACCTACACACACACACATTCCATGGAATGTAACATTAAATATTAAAAACAGGAAAAACATACTATCGGCGCAGTGGTATGTCTGCGGACTACAACGCTAGAATCCGGCTTTCGATACCAGTGGTGGGCAGAACACAGATACCCCATCGTGTAGCTTTGTGATCAAATACAAACTAAACAAAGGCATTTTACTACAGAACTTAAGGAAATAAACAGATAAATAAAACAGATGAGCAATAAGGTGAACTAATTAAGTTCACCAGTAGTTCGAGCTAAGTATGGCTGTATTAACTACGACACAGTTAATTAAACTGTATTGGACTGAGTTCTTGTGTCGTGTAAGAGAACAAACATTAACGTGCCGGGATGGTAAAATATTGTTTTTAACTGAAAACGCACAGAAAGTATAAAAACATTAATTTACTGGTTCATCACAAAATATATTATACTGACTAATTCTTAATAAGTATTTTCTGTTATTTTATGATTCTGAAATTTTATTATATATCAAACTCAAGTTTAATAAAAAAGAACTGGGTTATTTTGTTGGAAAGTCAGGCCTAAAGACTTAGTGTGTGATTCTGTGAACTGATAAAGACATGAATGTTATTTTGTTTATTGCCGAGGTAGGTTCTTTATAAAAACGTCTCTAATGGTGATATACAAGAGAAAACATTTCTGAAATCTCAAGCTATACCTCCTTGCTTGAGTCCTTCGTTGGCACAGCGGTATGTCTGCAGACTTACAACGTTAAAAACCAGGTTTTGATACCCGTGGCGGATAAAGCATAGATAGCTCATTCTGTAGCTTTGTGCATAACTATAAACGAACAAAATTCTTGCTTGGTTAAAGCTGTTTGTGGTCTAGTGGTCAACATACTGGGCTGTTAATTAAAATAAAAGGTTAAAGGGCCGTGATGCTGCCAAACATACTTTGGAATATTTGTAAACAGCTTTGAAATTGTTAATTTTCAGACATTTCTCTCAAGCCACAATATTAGAGCTGTAGTTTACGGCCTACGTATTTTTATTTTATGTTATTTTTTGCGTGTAGATGATGTAGTTTTCTGGTGATACGAAAAAAAGTGTAATATGTTTTCTGCAAAAAGTCCTGTTTCTGCTCTATTATGAGACTTTTTAAAAACTGGAGTGAATTAAGTGAAAATACTTGCTTTTCTTGAAAATAATTTAAATTATTTGGCTAAACAGAAAATATCAATATATTGGTGTATGTTTTCTCCTAGCAAATCCACATTGGACTAACTGCTGTGTCCTCCATCGACATACCCTGATTTTAGCATGATAAATCCAAAGATTTACCACTGTCCCATCGGGAAATCAACATATTGGAACCAAGGGATTTCCTTTGATTCAGATTTACCGTAGAAAATAATTAACCTTCAAAATACTCCATAAAAAATGAAAATAAAGGGTTGTCCGTAATCATTCCAAACCTTTGTCTGTGATAATGTCCTGTGCACGTGCATACATCATTTTCAACACATACTTCCACTAAGGAGATGAAAGTGCAAACTGGCATAGGAAACAAATTATCGAGCGTTTTAGGAAGATGATTGGTCAACAAAGAATGTATGCCCGAAATGGCCACTTTCCTTTTCTTTTTGTTTGTGCTTTTAATGTATTGGCAAATTATGTATTATTGACAACACGTGACGAAAAGAACTTTTCTATGGCAGAAGACATGTATTGTGGTAGTCATTTAGATAAAGAACTGATCATCCATTGGAAGTACTTTTGTGAGGTGGCAACCATTGTTATGAGTTTTAGACAGAATACGTTTATTAATAACATAAATATCATGTAACTTTCAACTACGCCTTCACAGCTTGATAAAACTAGGCCGATATTGATGACGTGGTTAGTGTGCCATATGTAGGTCTACGGATTCGTTTCAGAATCGTGGCCACGTTATAAGAGTAACTGTCAGATATCATTATTCGGTCTGACAAGAGTAAATCGAGAATTGGTTGTGGTCACTATGAACAAACCGCATTCTCATTAGTCTATCAATTCTATATTAGAGATAGCTAGTGCAGATGGATGTGAGAATATGCGAGAAAACAAACAAATTACGATAACAACTGAATTGTTGTAATACGTAGCAGTAGTTACAATGCATATAAAGACATCAATAAATTTCACAAACTCTTACTCCTGTTTTAAAGGTGATTGGCTCTACCCTTTTATAAAGCACTAATCTTAATCATTCCATACCTTTGTCTGTGATAATGTCCTGTGCACGTGCATACATCATTTTCAACACATACTTCCATAATTCGCACAAAGCTACACGAGGTCCATCTGTGCTTACCGTCCCTTGTGTGTCGGTTTTAACGTTTTGTTTTTCATTTATTATTTTAACATTATACACAATAACCAAGAAATTGATAACTACAGAAGGTGAAATTAAGAGTTTAAGTATACAAGCCTATAATACATAACTTTAAAACAAAACTTAAAATCTGGCTAGAAAACTAGGAACGAGAGAAAGGAATAGTCGTGCTATTTAAATTGTACAAATGTGAAAAAAACTAATTACACAATCATTACTCATATTTGTAAATGCCAAGTATTTGGTCATGTTGTATGATCTCTTTGTAAGTCAAATCCATGATACATAAAAATGTGATAAAGAACACGTTACAAAAGACATCGCCCCCAGTAGGTCAGCAGTATGTCTGCGGACTTATAACGCTAAAAACCGGCTTTCAATACCTGTGGTGGGCAGAGCACAGACAGCCCATTGTATAGTTTTGTGTTTACTTGAAAACAACAAGAGACATTAGATTGAAATAATATGTTTTGAGTGTGTGAAGATAATACAAACTGTAGAATTCTAGTAGATGTTAATTCTAAGCATCAGACTAAAACCTTCTGTTCTGTGTGAACTCACAGTTATTAACCTCGAACAAGGTAGCACTTCAAAATAAAATTTTATTATATGTTTTTTGAATTTCGTGTAAAGCTACACGAGGGATATCTGCGCTAGCCGTTCCTAATTTAGCAGCTAGTCGTCATCATCCACTGCAAATTCTTTCATCAACGAAATATTGAGAATAATCGTAACATTATAACACCCTTACGGCCGAAAGGGCAAGCATATTTGGTGGGATGGGAATTCGAACTCCCGACCCTCAGATTACGAGTCGAGCCCTCTAACCATTTGGCCATAGAAGGCCTAGTTTTATGTCAATCCCGATAAAAAAAATGTTCTGGGAAAGAGTGGAACATAAAAAAGAACGTTGAAAAGGTAAAAAACATAATGTTGATTTTTTACACATGAAAACTCATTATCATAAAGTCAACAACAAATTTATGCGAAACCGCATAGAACTAAAAATTGTGTCAAAAGAAGAATGGTAAAAAGTTGTACATTTCGAAAAAAAAACAACTTGTACGCATTTCTCTCACTAACAAACATTAGATTGAAAAGAAAACGCGAAAGGACCGGAACTTGTATCCATATTAATTTGATATTTGTTTCATAACAATGGATGTAAACCTTATTTTAGATTAAGTTACTATTTATTTATACGGTTTTAGAAGGTAGACAGCGATTCAGATCTTGCAAATACAAAGTCTGTATTTACTAAATTAAATCCAGTGTTATTACGAATTCCTGAATTGAACACAGTTGGTATGGACACAGTTTTATTAGATTGGTTATAGCGATATTAGAGATTCATGAGTTTCAAAAACAAATCTTGATTTTAGTAGATTGAGTACATTGACATTAAAAATGAATGGCTTGGAAGCAAAAGGTATATTTATGTACAAATGAACGTTATACAAATACAGTGATAAGTTAGTAAACAACCGTTGAGAAGTACAATTATATTTATTGTGTTTATAAACAACGAATCCGGTTGTTGCTTCTTTGAAGAACGAAAAGCAAACTGATATGTTTTAATGTAAATTGACACAGAACATACTAATCTGATTGATATCATTTGTATCTTATAGAAACGAAGAATATTGTACTTGGTTACACTGCTTCATTGAGAATGGGAAACCAGATGAAAGTTGAAGAAGTATTTGAGTAATTACTCTTTATTCTTGATGAAACAAAATGTAATTCAATGGTTTATTCGCCCTACAGAGTAGGGACTCGAATTCAAAGAGTTTCGTAGGAAAGGATGGAATGTTGTTCCTAGGTGTGTATCATTACTCCACAACAGAAGTTACGGGTTCCACGAGACTATGAAACATCAAAGATTAAAATATGCCTTCAGAAAAACCAAGAAAATGAATAAACAGAACTCGAGTTGTGACTTGTATTTCTGTTTGGATGAATGAGCAGAACTCGCGTTGTGACTTGTATTCTGTTTGGATGAATGAACAGAACTCGCGTTGTGACTTGTATTTCTGTTTGGATGAATGAACAGAATTCGAGTTGTGACTTGTATTTCTGTTTGGATGAATGAACAGAATTCGAGTTGTGACTTGTATTTCTATTTAGATGAATGAACAGAACTCGAGTTGTGACTTGTATTTCTGTTTGGATGGACTAAATTGTTGACTACCGTTTAAAAAAATGGATTTGGGTTAATTTTTGTGTGCTTTTATTAGTTAAGAAAACAGGCGTGGTCTCGCTGTTACTTGCAACATTCTTGATTTGCATGGTTTATGAGAACTTTTCCATAGTTCAAATATTCGTAGGGATTACAAATTTTCTTGGAGCTAGGTCTTGTCAATATAACTTCTCAAAAGGATTTCAAACCCAAAAATTCGTGTAAAAGAAAAAGCTAAAAGTTACACGTTGTAATATATGCTAAATTAAAAGCTTCCATGTCGTTAAAAATTGTGCTATGTTAAAATGTAAACTTTTTGAAAACACCTGTGTTGCCTTCTAAAACAGGAAGCGAAGAAAAAGCAGGCACTTTGTTATGCTACAGTTACTTAAACCTAACTATTCGAACAATATTTTTAAAAACTCTTATTTATATATATATTATAGGAAACATGTGTATGATTAAATATTTTTAAAATCTGATGTGTCTAGCTGTATAGAGACCCTCATGGGTATAAATGGTTGCCAAAGAAAGATATATGCAGACCCTCATGGGCATGAATGGTTGATCATATTCAGTTAGTACATATTCTTGTTATCCACAGTCTGTTTGATTTATCCACCAATAGTTTTTGCTTTGTGACGAATAATACAGCTTTTGTCATGTTCGAATACCGTATGATACTTTATGATAATCTTCTGGTGTGTGAATGATAATACAAACGATATCATATGTATTGTTCGTTTAATAATAATGAAGACTTAGATACAGAAATGACGTTAGTGGTGCATCTGAGTCTTTTATAAACTTAAATTTTAAAATATAAACTGAAAGCTACCGATAAAACAATACGTAAATACCAAATAATGCATCTAAGGTTATTACTCTAATATGTTTTTGGCATAGACTATATGAAATAATGCATCTAAGATTACTATTTTAATATATTTTTGGGAAGGAATATAAAATCGTGTTTTTGTTTTTTTATAAATAGAAATATATACTGAAACAAATGTGCTGCAAAAACGCAACATGTTTAAAGAGTATTATCTTTTTTAAACAAGGTAAGTATAAACAACGAAGTCTATTGTTATAGGCCCCTTAACAATTCCCCCAGTGGTCTAACGTTAAGTCTGAAGGCTTATAGCACTAAAAATCGGGTTCGACACCTCTGCTGTGGTGGGCACAGCACAGATAGTCCAATGTGCAGCTTTAGGCTTAAGAAAGTATAACGAAAGTGTTGGTGTTTTTAATAGGTTTTTAAAGAAATTCAACTTAAAATGATTTTTTAAAGTTTGGATTGTTAATTTCACAGTCAATAAAAGTCACTCATTCTTCTGGAGTTTTTCATTGGCAAATCCCTTGAACTTATCCTTGATTTAGAAATCAGGAATATTTGTAAAAGTATAGGATATGAAAAAAACACACTAAAAACGAACGTGATACAATACTAGCATTCAGAGCCTGTAGATATGAATCTATAAATAGACGCGCTAATCCAACCGAATAACGTGATATCTCGTAGAATTCGAGATGTAATTACTGGGAAGAAGAAAGAAATTAGAAGATGGCAACTTTCGTTCTTTTCAGCATTGGCATCTATACACTTCCTGTTACTTCCTAAGTAGTAACCAATAATTCGTAGTAAACATTTGAATTATCGCATGGTATATTTCGTGGATAAAAGTTAACTTATTAACATCTTGGCTTATGCGAGTGTAAATAAGAGGCTAAAATATTGATTTCAAAATTAAATATTTGTTCTGGCGTTCTCGCCTGCTGATTGTTCTTCGACACGGTTTTCTTGCTTTCCTTCATCAGTAAACGTTTTCAAGTGCGTTAATATTGTTTTAACTGTTTGATTTCTTTGACAAATCTTACACTTTCTTAAAAATGAGAGACTTTTTACAAAGGGAATAAACTATATGAAAAATTAAGAGATTTTTTTTTTGTTTATAACGTGTTAATAGTTGTAAGTTGTTGATCATTTTCTTGATTAATCATAATGCAACAACAATGTCGGTAGACCAAGACATTAACTGTTTAACTTTTCGTTTTTGTTTATAATTGATATTATAATACGGGATTATAATCAGAATAGAGAAAAGAATGTCGCTTAATGACACCAAATTTAAGAACCTAATAGTTACAGATCTCATTCTAACACCCAAGAGGCAAAAATCTCATTACGATACTTATTAGTTTTAATATAATAAGTAATTTTTACACGTGATGTTTACATATTTCATTGTAATACATGAATATTAAAGATCTCCTTGTGACCTGCAATGATTATAAATAATATTGTAAAACATAAAAATAACAGAACTCACAATATAATATTCTAAAGACGGTTGGTTGTGGCATACCAATAGCATTAAAAAGACCACATGGCAAGGTGAATACCAACAGCGTTAAAAATACCACGTGACGAAGTGACATACCAATAAAAGAAAATCACATAACAGGATACTTACCAATAGCGTTAATAAAGATAGCAGAACAGGTCTTTAATGTTTTAAGAAAAAAATATTGTATTTTTTTATAAACCAAAACAGATGATAAACAACTTTGATAACGATAGATTCACCTGAATCTTAGCTCTGTTTTTGTGTGTTAGATTATATGGTGTTATTTTGTAAGGAGCTGGGAATTTAAACTAAGATAAAGACGTTTCGTTATGGTGCGATAAGATCAATTTTTTTGTTATTGTTGTTTAGACAGTACAAACAATCTAATTATTTTTGTCTTTTTTTGGATGGAAGATAAAACATTACTAATATTTTGGGCTATTGTCTAATATATTAGCGAAAGCTGTTCACTACTATAATGTACCTTCGACCCTAAACAGAGAAGCGCATTTTTGTAACAACAAACCGCGAACTATACAACTTTGGATTAACAGTGCAAAAATGTTGACAGATAGGTCACGCCCGGCCCATTCAGTACAGCTTTTATCGTACGCTATCCCAAACTTATAACATTTTATGTATTATATTCATAAATATCATACTATTTGAGTTTATGTTATTCCTACAGGGACATAATAACAGCTTAATACAACACAAACTCCTCTTCAAACCTTGCTTTGTTTGCTATCCTAGTAACAGCTTAATGATTATGTTCAGATTTTAGATAAATGCATGTAACATACGGGACATCAGATAGCTAGCGTTAGGAGAAAAATACCATAAACAAACGGTTGTTTTTCGATATTTAAAATGAAAGCTTTTGTGTCATAACGTTAAAATATGGCACACAAGAAAAAGCGGGTACCTAGAAACACCAATCGTTTTATTAAGTGTTCTAGCAATTAGTTCGGTACACTCATTAATTATTGTATGTGCGATACAAGGCATGTATATGAGTGTAAGCAAACACGTACAGATATGTATATATACATATGTATCATATTCACAGCAATCTGCGCCTTCTTTAATAGCGTTATTCATACTCATAAAGCAACGTACAAAGGATAATAGATATATTCCCTAAGGCAATGGGTAATTCATAACTCCCTATTGTGCATGTCAGTTTTATAGAATTAATATTTGAATGATATTTGTCTGGTTTCGTACAGGAGTTTATCTATTCTCAAACACGTTTACATTTTTAGTACTTTTAACCTATAGGGTGATACAATTATGCATACCTAAATTATTGAAGGCAGTAGTTCGTTACAATTCAGCCTTCGACGTGTCGTGCGTTTCGTTTTTGGAACGTTTTACCATGCATGCAGTCATTCCATAGTGTATATTGACTAAAATTTCAGCCTTCGTTTAAATGGGGGAAAAATAGATAACTGGCGTATTTCTTCCGTTTAAAAGGTTGTTAAGGTCAGACGTACCAGGATATGTATGTGTATAATCATTGGTAAAGTATTTATAAAAATAATATTTAAAAATAATCATTAGTTTTCTAACTACATCACCAAGAATTTATTTTTACGTTTCGGTAAGCGTTGATTTCTAAATATATTTCAAATTGGCTGACGGACTTCGTCACTACTTCTGTTTTTTAGAAAAGTCTTGTTGGGAAATGCAACACATACTTCGGAATGATAAGACATTTTTCTTATTCAAGATTATTCTTATTTCAAGATTAAATATTTGTTCTGGCGTTCTCGCCTGCTGATTGTTCTTCGACACGGTTTTCTTGCCTTCCTTCATCAGTAAACGTTTTCAAGTGCGTTAATATTGTTTTAACTGTTTGATTTCTTTGACAAATTTTACACTTTGTCAAAAATGAGAGACTTTTTACAAAGGGAATAAACTATATGCGAAGCTGTCCAATATTAAACATGGCTTCATGCTGTTAAATGCTGTATACCAAGTCTGTAAGCGAGCTGGCTGTCTACCTTAGGTATTTCATGACAAAAATAAAGCACCATGTAACAGCATGGCCAACAGTGTCCATTTTATTGAGGTTCAAACACGTAAAGAAACTTTAAAAGATGCAGACATCAAGCTTAAGAATAAAATATGTAGCAAATTAAAGACAGACATACGAAACTAGAGAATAAACTAAGACATAAGAAGGATTAAGTATAACTTAGTAAGAGAAATGTCTAGAAATGTCTAGTTGTAGGGGAACATGGTTTTTCGTATTTGTCCTCTATTTGTAAATCTCACATTCGGGTGAAAGAAAAAAAGTAATCGTTGGAAGTGGTTAGGGATATTCAAACTGACAACGTTTCAAATTTTAAATGACCATTCACCGTCTATAGACAGATGTTTCTCAGGAATGACTGTTCTAAAAGGGCCCGGCATGGCCAAGTGTGTTAAGGCGTTCGACTCATAATTCGAGGGTCACGGGTTCGAATCCTGGTCGCAGATAGCCCTCGAGTAGCTTTGCGCGAAACTCAAAACAAACAAAGTGTTCTAAAATTATAACTAAAACTGTTTATTTACAGCAGGACTTCTGATATAAGCAAGACCTAATCTTCTAAATTTGGAATTACAACAGGATATCTAGATTAAAAGTTACTATTATGGTAAGAAAGAAAATTTAAAATTACAATAAAAGTTCACCTCGAACAATGTGCTCTTAATGCTCATTTATTTAAATGAACAAATTTAAATATCTACGTATTACAACTAACAGGCATGTACTAATCACAATAAACAACTTTAGCGAATGGTTTATGCCCCCACCAAATGTTGAAAAGAATCAAGTTTTAATCTTAAGGCTGAGAGGTTAACATTAATATAAAATATAATTTAATTTATCACAACAGTATGATTTGTTTGAAACCTATTGTTTGCACTGCCATACATTTCCTCTCTATCCATAGACTGTTATTATATGAATAGTGTATAAGAGAATGCATACATTTCCAAAGTCAATTTATATAATTATCATACCCAAGTTGTTATTTTTTTTTCCGGGAGCTTATTTCTGTCAATATGATTTGACAAACTTAATGCTAATCGTTCGTTATTGGAGCCCACCAGTGACACAGCGGTACGTTTGCTGACTTACCACACTATAAACCGGGTATCGATACCCATTGTAGACAAAGCACAGATAGCCCATTGTGTAGCTTTGTGATTAATTCCAAACAACAACAACAACTTTGCTTTCAATAAATTCATAAACTCTGAGATTGGTGTTTATTGAAAAACTCGGATCGATCCTGAGTAGAATACATCTACAACCACTTTTTAAATTTACTTGACCTCTGAACCATTGTCCTTGACATCCGTGACTTTAAGAGTGCTGATATATGATCTCAAATATTTCACCTTTGTCCTTGATATGTGTAATTTTAAGAGTGCAAACCTATCATCCTAAATATTTCACCTTTGTTCTTGACATCTGGGACTTTAAGAGTTCAGACCAATCATCTTGAATATCTCACCTTTACCCTTGATATAAGTGATTTTAATAGTTTAGACCAATCATTTTGGATATCTCACCTTTGTCCTTGATATCAGTGACTTTAAAAGTTCAGACCAATCATCTTGGATATCTCACCTTTGCCCTTGATATAAGTGATGTTAAAAGTGCATCTAATTCAATCGTGTACCAAAATTGATTTACTAAGTTGTATTATTTAATATTGGCACTAACTATTGTTAATATCAGAAACTAAAGTTTAATCTGGACGTGTGGAGTTACATTTATCAAATTTATTTTTCTGACAAGTCCTGACTATTTTTCAATTAAATGTATCACACCGTGGTTTCTAGTTTTATTTTATAAAGAAACGTCTCGAAATTTTTCTTTCTTGGCTTGAAATTAAAATTAGCATGACTTTAATTTATAATAAATTCCTTGAAACACTCACTGGAAGGCTCATATGGAATAAAATGTACGAAAACAAATTTAGTAAAGTGTGTCATGTCTCCCTATAAAGTAAAACAATTGCTTGTTTTTTTATAGCAAAGTCACATCGAGAAGAATTGAACGCCTAATTTTAGAGTTGCAAATCCATTGAATTACCGATGTCTCATCATGGGAACTAGTAAAACACTTCTCAAGTAATTAAATTTATACAGTTCTTGTTTTATGTATTAATGAACTGGTATGCTAAAGACGAAACAAAAAAGTATTTAACATGTTTTAATTGGCGATGTCAGTGCAAAAGCAGCCAAGAAATAGGTAACAATTAGCTGATAAGTATATCTTTAACTTATCTACGCAAATGATACATGATGAATTTTAAAGAATGTAAAAGGATTACCGAATATAATTCGGAAATATTAGCTTTCTGGAACAACGACATAAATATTGTGTCGTATTTACAAATGCACAATAAAAATCCAACGAAACATAACAGAGAGAAATGAATAAGTTTACGTGGAATGTGTCCAAGCTATTATGAAAAAAACAACTAATTTATTTGAGCAACTGATGGATTGAAAATCATGTTAGCTGCAGTGTTTGTTTGCTTGAAGGTAATCACAGAGCCACACAATATACTATTTGTGCTCTGTCCACTTCTGGGTTCTAATAGAAAGATAGGAAAACGAATTAGCCTGATGATGAATACAGAAATTTATATTAATAAGGGAAAAGAGTTTCGTGCACTATGTTTTTAATTCTATTATGTTAAACACGTGTCCGATTTTATTCAAAACAGGGTTGAATGGTACAAGGCGACATTTCTGCTTTATATTCTCTTATCATTATGATAAGAGCATTATGGCTGATTTACTTCATTTTTCTTTCTGGTACAGGCGCAAGCTAGTGGTTAGCGTGCCCGGACTGTGTACTAGATGATTTATGGTACGCTTTCCGTTGCCACAAACATGTTCTTAGTACATTTGTGACGACTACGTCTCACTATTCTATGATACAAGAGTAACCCAAAATTTGGCGATGAGTACTGTTTGTTGACTCTCTACATACTTAGTAGTGTCTTAGTTCAAAATTAAACACGGCTAAATGCAGACAGTCCTAATAAAAAAAAAAATTATAACAACAACAATGGTAAATAATTTGTGCCAAATAAATCGGCCATTAAACCATATTTAGCTTGGAGTCTTTCATGTTTCTATAAGTTTTTGTTCTGCTTTAACAGTATCTCGCTTCGAACATTATTTATTAATTTGATAGTTTTCAAAACGATGGAAGGACAACTATTATCGCTACTGCAAGTGTTGTTTAACCTAGTGAAATGTAAGTAAATGACGTATTTTAAACAGCTGTCTGGTTTTATCAGATGATAGTTCGGACTTTAACACACACACTGACATTACATAAAAAATTCTTCCTCATTACTAAGTTTGGTTACGCAAAGTGCAGATTATTGCCTTGAAGTTTTGACGTTTCAAATGTAAAAATAACACACTGTTCCTTAATAGGAACTAATATATATATTATATAATATATATATAAAAGTTCCATTGTTTAGTGTATGGTGTAAGTACAGAAAAGTTTTCACGCTTTGCTACACGTGTAGATTCACATAAAATACTTTATTTTCGTATTTCATGAAGGGGTTACAATCAGCTTCAATAACTTATCAGTACAGTGAGTGGTCTTAATTTATTGGTGGAGGAGTGCATTATGGTCATTTTCAGTACGGCTATTGCTAGTTACCAAGTGGTGACGAGGATATCGAAACTTATTAATACCGTAAAGGATCCCTATAACTTCATTATCGAAATTCAAGACATGTTTTTTGCCATCATTTTTTATGTAATTTACTAAGTAAAACCGTGTGGAACACAGTTAGACTGCTGTGATAATTTTGGTTTTATATTCACACATGTAATATTTATGGAAACAGACAATAGCTTATTTTTGTTGTATGTAATTTTGTGTTTTATCATTGATATGAAAGGACGTCCAATATGTGGGATATGTTTTCACAAGTCCTCAGCAAACAAATGCTGATTAATATTATGTTTTATAAAATAAAATTAATATTAATATTAATTAATATATGAAATATACGAAATTAATATTATAATTTCAGAATCTTACTTCTTTCTGTTTTAATTTGCGTCTTTTCTATAAAGGGTTTTCCTTGTAGCAAAGCCACATCCGGCTATCTGCTGAGTACATCGAATTTTCGGTAGTAATGTTGGAGGCAACGTATTATGTGGATTGGAATAACAAGACGAAAAACACACGTTTTCTCTTATACTGTATATTAGTGGTCCATACAAAAAGCAGGAAATGATTTTAAATTCAAAACTGTTTCATAGGTCATAGCAAGAACGTTTGCGTTTTTTATTATTTTAAAATTTGAGAAAACCCCGTATCTTTGTCAGATTTCGTAATATATAAAAGCAAACGATGAAGCCAATGAAACGCTGTCTTGTGTTTGTTTGTTTTGATTTTCTATTCTATCTTTCTTCTATATACTTATTGACCAAATACCAGATTGTGAGTAAACAGTTTCTAGGCTTTTATATAGGTACTTGAGAAATGTTTATGTTAGAAAATGTAGGTTGCATTACAAAAATGTAACGGAAAGCTATAATAATCAAGTGTACTTCTAGATATAACTTGTTTATTGAACTTTCTAAGACCGTTCACAATGTATAAGAGAAATAACAGGATAAGAGAGCTCCTAACTTAATTTACACGAATCGACCATAAACACAATAAAGTACATCACGTTAAAGAAACTGTTGAGGATAATTCAGGTTTCCTAGATTCTTTGACAAAGTTCTCTGAGGACTACGGGAAAGTTGTATCCCTTTGTCCACGTGTCACCAGCACTTGTCTTCCTATTGAAATAAGTTATTTTCTTTGAGATGTGCTCTTCTTCCATTGAGACATGCACTCAGTTATCATGGTTAAGTTAGGACTAAAGTGCAGACAGGTTATTAAGTCCAGAAAAATTAAATGATCATACCGAGTACTTTAAGATTTAAATTGCGAAACACTGGAACAAGTATTTACTTTTAGGGCTTTTTGTGTATTAAATTTCTTAAATCTGAAAGGGAGAAAACAGAACGAAACTTATATGATTCTCTATGTTCTGTATGCAAAGCTATGTAAAAATGTTACTTTTCAGCAGTTCTTCGTTCGTGCTGAAGAACAAAAGGAACCAGTTTTTGAAAACCCTTGAACCTTTGCAGTCGTTAATTACTTCTCTTTCAACACTCCACTGTGCAACTCCAAGTGGATAAACTGAATACACAAGAAGTGTTATCTAGAAATCGTTTAAAATATATTTGATTGAATTGACAAATGATGAATGGCAAGAGTTCTACGATTTAAAAATCTCTCGCGATAAAATAATCGTCGCATATAGCTGTATCGTATAGATAATGATCAAACTGATATCACATCCTAGACACCAATGAGTTATATGGTGTATGTAACACACTGAACTTAATATTATAATCTAGATACCAATGAGATGTACCCTATATATCATAATCAGTGATATCTCAACCTGCATACCAGTGAGTTATATATACAACATAATCGATAATAATTGTTTGTTTTTTAATTTCGTGTAAAGCTACACGAGGGCTATCTAGACTAGTGGAAAGATAACTAGTCATCATCTCCAACTCTTGGACTACTTTTTCACCAGCGAATAGTGGAATTGACCGTCACATTATGATGCTCCTACGGCTGAACGAGTAAGCATGTTTGGTGTGACTGGGAATCGAATCCAGACCCTCAAATTACGACTCGAGTGTTTTAACAACCTAGTTGATATCATAATCTATATATAACTCGTTTGTATACTACTTATATAATAATCAGAGATATCTCAACTTAGATTCCTATAAGTTGTATACCATATACACCGCTGGCCAAAATCTTAAGACCAATGAACATAAAGAAAATATATGCATTTTGCGTTTTTAGACTCAACCATTTATTTGAGTAGAGCTTCGAAAGATGAAAATAAGAAAAGAGAAAATAAAAGTAAAAAACGTTTTTGGCATTCAGTAGGGAAAATGTGAACAATATGAAATTAGCCTAAGTACTAGCTGGTCCAAAACTTTCAAGACTATACTGAAACGAAGAGCTAATCGGTAAACACGTAACGGAATTTAGTTATTTGTATTAAAGCATTAGCGTTGTCAACATCTCTCACTGACATCTCCTGTGTTACATTGGGCAGAAACATGGCAAAGGCTAAAAAGTTGACAGAGTTTGAACGTGGCAGAATTGTCGAGCTGTAAAAGCAAGGTTTCTCTCAATTGGGCGTAATAAAACTGCTGTTGCAGATTTCTTAAAAGACCCTGAAAACGAGAATTTCAAGTGGTCGGTCCAAGAAAATTTCGCCGGAGCTGAGCAGGAGGATGCGACGGGTTGTCTGGCAAGACACCAACCGATCGTCAAACCAGATTAAGGCCATTATTGACGCAGAATGCAGCTCAAGAACATTAAAAAGGCGTCTACGAGAAAAAAGGCTTTAAAAACTGAAAACGTCCTCAAAAGCCACGCCTCCTTCACACCACGAAATAGTTTAGTTAAACTTTTCTGATGAGAAAAAAATTAATTTGGATGGTCCAGATGGCTTCCAACGTTACTGGCACGATAAGTACATCCCACCGGAAATATTTTCTACACGACACAGTGGAGAAAGTTCCATCATGATCTGGGTTGCTTTCTCCTTCAATGGAACAATGGAGCTTCAAGTTATACAGGGGCGTCAAACAGCAGCTGGCTACACTGGAATGTTTGAGAAAGCATCCTTATTGACAGAAGATTCCCGTTTGTGTAGAAATGATTGAATCTTTTAGCAGTATAACGCTGCAATCCACAATGCTTGCAGGACAAAGGACTTTTTCATGGCGAATAATGTGATTCTTTTGGACCATCCAGCGTGTTCGTTTGAACTGAACCCCATTGAAAAAGTCTGTGGGTGGTTGGCAAGAGAAGTCTAGAGAAATAGACGTCAATTCCAAAGAGTGCATGATCTTCACCACTTGGAATAATATTCAAGCCAGCCTTCTGCAAACGCTTATATCGACCATGCCAAAGCGAATATTTGAAGTTATTTGCAATGACGGCTGTGAAACTCACAACTGAGATCTCTTGTTGGCATTTCTTATCCTGTTCAGGACTTGTGGTCTTAAACTTTTGTCGAGCTTGTATTTGAGCTAATTTCATAGTGTTTACATTTTCCCAGTAAATGCTAAAAGATTTTTTATTTTCCCTTTTTTCTTTTTCATCTTTCGAAGCTCTACTCAAATAAGTGGTTGAGTCTAAGAACGCAAAATGCATATTTTTTTCTTTATGTTCATTCGCCTTAAGATTTATGATATATGATAATCAAAGTGATATCACAACCTAAATGTAATATATATCGCAATCTTAAAGACATAATATCCTAGAAATTAATGAGCTGCGTATCACAATTAAACTTACATCAGAAATTTCCCCTCTGCTAGAACAGCGGTAAGTCTACAGATTTAGAACGCTAAAATCAGGGGTTCGATTCCCCTCGATAGGCTCAGAAGATAACCCGATGTAGCTTTGCTATAAGAAAAAAACACATACACACATCAGAAGTTAAAACCATCATTAAATTAAAATAATAAAACTTTTCACATGAAACGTCTTTAATAAGGGTGAATAGTCCTAATACCTCAGATTACACGCCTTACAGTAGTCATAATACCCTAGATTACAAGGCTTACAGCAGTCCTAATACCTCAGAATACACGCCTTATAATCGTCTTGGTACTGCAGATTACAAGCCTTACAGTACTCCTAATACCTCAGATTATAAGTCTTCTGAAACAAAAATAAATATGTGTGTATTTTTTTATAGCAAAGTCACATCGGGCTATCTGCTAAGCCCACCGAGGGGAATCGAATCCCTGATTTTAGCGTTGTAAATCCGTAGATATACTGCTGTACTAGCGAGGGATAAATTAATGTAAAATTTAGGAGTATGGTTCTTCATAAGAAAAATAATACAACACGAGACGAGTAAAGGTAAATGTATGTGGACCAATCTCGTTATTTCTCAGTCTGTTTTTCCTTATTTCAAAATAATAATTCAATCAAAATTTGATATCTAAAAATATTAATGTCAGTAACGTATCGAATTTACAAATCCAGCTGGTGAGTTTTTCTTCTTTTCTAGTGTAGTTTTCATGTGTTTACACGTCATACATTTCACCGAAGTTGCCAAAAAATAAAGTTTAGAAACAAAGAAATATGATATTATGGTGTCACAACATTGATTTTCTGCAGATATTTTTGTTTACAAGCGAGTAGAAACTATACCGATTCCAGATAAAATTATTGTGCTCTTTGATACAGGCAATGTATATATATATATATATACCATCCTTTCCAAAAATGGAATCATGGTCACATATATACCTTAAATTAAATGTTTTCCAGTGATAGAGAATGAAACGGGATATTACTTTAAATAATAAAGAGCTATGCACTGAACAAACGTGACGCATATATTTCTTCCGCCGTTTCTTACGAAGAACGAGTTATTCAAGAAACACGTGGTTGTTAAGCCTTAATAAAAGTCACTTCCTTAACGTCGTAAAGATCGAGAAGAGGCATTTTAGAAGTTAGAAATAGATAGTGAAGCATAGGGGGGAAACAACCATTAAATTGAAATATCTTTTCCAATAAAACTGTTATTAAGACTGTGGGTTGAACATCTTAGGTTTCTAGCTGTCTAGATTCTTCATATTTAGCAATAAATTTATTTGAAAGAGCCAATCTCAGATACCTAGGTAGGGAAAGAGACGTACCAATTAAAACATGAATCAATATCAGAAGAAAAGAAAATGGAATTCTCAATAGCCGCGGTACATGAAATTCCTTTAGGCAGGATTAGGGTTAATTAATCCATGATACTTTCTTTTTCTCCTTGTTATTAGATATATTTTTGTGCGTCAGCAATACCAAGCGTGGGGTACGCGTGCATCTAATTCGATTTTATTACTTATCAGGACCACTACCAGCCTACCCTCAAATTAAAAATTATTTTAGGCACGAATAAACTAAATTAATCTATCAGACCATGTTCGTGGTCATATGTCAATCGAAAGGATTTGACTTCCTAAACTTAAAACTGTAACTAGATCCCGAAACGGTCAAGATATGATGGAGCTGTGAGCTTAAAGTTTGTGCCTGAAAAACAACAACAAAGAACAAATTCAGAGCTATTCTATGAGCCGTTATGCTGGAGCTAAAAATAGTTTAATATAATTAAAATTACCAAACCCTTTCCAACAGTCCAGAAATTTAATTAAGCTATTCATTATTAATCAAAACCTTATTTTGAAAGGTAATTATAGCTCGTGCATTATGACTTCAATTTTAATAAAATGGAAATTTATTTTCATGTATTATTGGACTAGGACTATAAAAATAAAATTGGGCAGAATTTGATGTTATGTTTGGAGAGTTGAAGTATATTTTCTCTGAAAACTTAAATTTGTTTACTTTAAGTGAAAGTTGTTTTGTCTTACAAATGAAATAATTTTGGCAAATTTACGAGGTATTTCATATTTCGTTTGAGAATTGGTTAGTTAAATATAATATTTTTATATTAGATATGAGATTTGTTAGGTTAAAAAGTGAAAGGTTTTGTACTGATATGCAGTATGTTCGGCTACTTTGAGTATATTGCTTTGGTGAAATCTGAAATTTGTTTGTCCAGTTTAGGCGTAGGATGTTCTTAATTAGAAATTCGTGGGGTATTTTGTATTCTATTTGAGATCTAGCTAGCATAAATATACTAAATTTATAGTAGATCCGAAATCTAGTTTAAATATGGATCTTGTTTAGACCTAAAGTCTGATTGGGTAGTATATGTATAGAATGTTTTGTATTAGATCTCAGTTTAATTAAAGTGCAGGACGTATCATACCAAACCTAAAATATGTTTAAATAGTTTTAGTATATCATTATTTGTTTATATTTGAAGTCTGTTTAGCTTGTTTAAGTATTTCGTGATTTATTTAATTGTTAATTTATTTTCTTCATCCAAATTTGAATTTTATTGAAAAACAAACAGATATTACAGAAATATGATTTATTCTTTAATACGCTGCAACAGACTAATATTGCTGAATTCATAGCTTCAAAGTGTTGATTTGGAAAACGTAGCAAATAAATAAAGTAGGCCTTATATAACGGTGAAATGTAGATAATGGTTTCTTTGTATTTTGGTGTAACGATTTCAAACTGTCCCGTTTTCAAGTTACCCCTCGATAATATGAAATCGTTTTCAGAGTACCGGGGGAGTAATATGAAATTGATTTTAAATTACCCCCCGTGATTTCAAATCACCCCCTCTCCTAACGCCAAAATTACAAACATAATGACTGCTTTTAATATTTTTAGTGGGTGTCGAGTACGTATCTAATTACATGATCACAGGCAAAGGCCAGTTAGTTCCTTTATTAAAACTGATAATTTATGTAAGATAAAAGGTATTTTAAGGGCACGTCCTCGCCACACCACAAGGTCTATATGCTGTCTCCATTCAATATATTGTAATTTATACATATTAATTTTCTTCTATATTTCTTTATGCGCAATGAAATAAAAATGAGTGATTGATAGCATGAGATTTAGAACATAATAAATATTCGAATTTTTACATCATCATTATTGTGTTAATTTAATTTACACACACTGAGTGCGATAAAAGCGTCTAGCATCTTAACAAACCATTAAAATGAGTTTATCGGGAAGGGGGTAGTTTGAAATCAAGAGGGGTAACCTGAAATTGTCCTACCCTTCGGTAATATGAAAACGAATTCAAATTACCGGGGGGTAATATTTACAGGAGGTAGTTTGAAATCGGTACACCGGGTTCGACATGGTTAGGTGGTTAAGGAACTCAACTCGTAATCTGAGAGTCGTGGTTTCGAATCCTTGTAGCACCAAACATGCTCTCCCTTTCAGCTGTGGGGGTGTTATAAAGTTTGGTCATTTCCAGTGTTCGCTGGTAAAAGAGTAGCCCAAGAGTTGGCGGTGGGTGGTGGTGACTATCTGCCTTTCCTCTTGTCTTACACTGCTATATTAGGGAAGACTAGCGCAGATAGCCCTTATGTAGCTTTGCGTGAAATTCAGAACAAACAAACCAATCTTTGTATCCGAAGCCTGGCTTATTTTGTCTAAGCATAAAGTGTTTTATATTGAATTCGAAGTTTGATTAGAATGGCATTTGATAGGTTAGTTAGCCCTGGAAAGAAAGAAACAAAAAATGTTGTTTCATTAAAATCTTCACACATTAAGATCTTCAATTTTAGAATTTTTGAGTGTTAACTTTAAAAATTACTGCTAATCATCAAACTTGTACGAATTTACTGTTTATCTTAAAAACTATTAGATTCAGGCTTTCATAAACCTGGATATCAAACGTATAGGCTATCACAAATCTGGCTTTGAACTTAAAGGTCACGTAAAATGTGGTTTTAATATCACATACTAAAATAATTCTAATGTTTATCTTACAAAGTAAATTAAATTTGGCGTTACTTTTACAACCTACAAGAAATCTAGGATTGGGCTCACAGACTAAATGAAATTTGGAGCCATCTGCTATTGGGATACATTATAATAGAAATCTGATGTCGGCTACACAGCCTAAAGATACATGGCTTTTATTCTAAAGATCAAACAAACATTAACCATACGAACTAAATAAGTCTGGCATTAATATCACTGACTGCTTACAATATGATGTTCATTTTGCAATTTAAAATAAATCTGGTTCACTCTTAGAACTGACTAGAAAACTGATGTTGAAATTACACAGCCTACAAGATGCGTTTTATTAACTTACAACCAATATAAATTTGATTTAAGCTCAGTCTCAGTGGTATAGCTTCTACAAATTGTTGCAAAGTTTGGCGTTACTTTAAGAAACTAAAATAAATCAAATTTTAATGGCACATTCTCTTAAAATCTCTTGTCAATCATATATATATTAAACAAGTAGAGGAGGCAAAGCATTTTTCATTTTTGCAACACACTTGTATGTTTAGTCTGAGATCTATAAGATACTAGAAATAAAGATTTTCGTGTTAAAGGGTGCTGTAAAAGTGGTGTTATGATGATAAGCTGTTAAAAATAGTGCTATACTAAATCTTGAGGATTGTTTAATTTTTACTGTTTGTTTTATGTCAAAACAAAACATATCGGGAAAATTTTCTCGTGTTTATAATCACTTGGGAATATAAGTCGTGAAGAATGCAGCGGTATGTTAACCACAATTTTTATTAAGTACCGACAAGACTATTTCGTCCAGTATAATGGCTCATCAGACTGGCCAGAATAGAACAGGCATAATCGCGATTTGTTTTATCAATTATTTAAATGACAACTATTTTAATGTGAGCTAAACTGAACTGATGAATTGTATCATTTATCTATTTCATTTAAGTTATTACACATCAGAATTAGGTTTATGATCTGTGCTAACATCATGTTATTTGCATATTTTAACACCAGTTTGTTTAGTTTTAGTTTTATCCATTTTAATTGAATTAATATTATTAATTATTAAGGAAAAATAGTGAATCATTAACCTAGTCATTTTTGATCCAAATTGGTCAAGTGGCCACAAAGTCAAAGAGAAAAGATCACATTAAAAGTTATTACAACTTGTAAGTGGAATTGAAAAAGAATGTAATAATACGTCAGCTTTACTGCAATGATTAAAAAAAGGGATATGGAGTACAAATCAGATAACGTTACTTCCAGAAATAAACAGATAAGTTCAACAAAATTTTCACTTCTAGACACTCTAATGGATTGAAGGGTTAGGTCAAGATTCAGTCAATGTCACTCTCTTTGATAAACAAACTCTTCCAACAAGATACAACTTTCAGGTTTTGGCAACATGTGCGAGCTGAAGAGCTTTCTTTATAAATAACATTTAGTGTCATTATTTAATGAGATCCTTGCAAAATAAGCTCCATGGGAATTAGCTTTAGATAAGAATTATGACCTTAAGCTCTTGAATGTGTTATTCTAAGCAGGCTTAATCTCACTTTTAAATGACTTATAGTAACACCAGTTTACATCTAAATGGTGGTCGGAGTACAAAAGTTACTTAACAAATCATATATCTGTATTGAATTTGTATCATCCTGAACGGCCAGGATTTTGGTTGTTTTATTAATAACAGTGTTGGATACTTTTCATGAGTGTGTTGGAACAATAAGGTTTAAGCCATTAAACTGGGATAGTCTTCTTTTTGATAAAGAAAAACAATTCAACATATACCAATTTCCCGTGATTAACATAGAATACTAAGTGTCACAGTCCTAAAACATCAGTCATGGATCTTTCTTATGATATCCTGAACAGATACATTTCCTCTAACAAGGACAACTTCAAAGATATTGTAAAAACAATACGAATATAGTAATTTTTTATTTGTTTGGAATTAAGCAGAAAGCTACACGAGGGCTATCTGCGCTATTCGTCCCCAATTTAGCAGCAAAAAAATACAACTAGACGGAAGTTAGCTAGTTATCACCACCCACCGCCTATATTTGGTCTACTCTTTTACCAAAAAATAAGGTGATTGACCGTCACAAATAATGTCCCTCATAACTGAAAGGGCGAGAATATTTGATGCTACGGGGGATTCGATCTCGCGACCCTCAGATAGCACCCCAACCACTTGGTTCTGTTGGGCCAGAAACAAATGAGATTTTAGAGTCACTAACATTGATTAATGAGTGATTTCGTAATATCTGACAAGATGGGATATTAAACATTAAGCTCTGAACCAACGGTGAACTGATATGATACTAAATTAAGAGTTTGACTGTTAAGAAAAAGTTCTGATTGACTTAATCATCTGTTTAAGTTACGCTTACTTTGTAAGGCCTCGAGCGTTTCCAGAACGCAGAGGCAACAACAACAACAACGAAACTACGAATGTTGACTCATGTCGCTATATGCAAAATGCAACAAAGTTTAAGTCTTATCATCTCTGATGTGACAAACATACTTAAGTAATAAGTAATCCCCACGATTCTCAATTAATTCGCACATTTTTACTTTTCGTTTTATAAAATGTATTTTTTTTCTGAGCTTTCTCTTTTCCTGAGCTCGACCTTCGAGATTCCTCGTTTGTTTAATCAGCATAGCAACTGTTTTACAGAATATGCTAGTATAGCTATTTATGCGATATAATTTCTGAGTGGATGAGAAAAATCATAATAATATTTTATAAATCCTTAACACGCAAAGCTAGTCCGCAACTTTTCTATAAAAGCACAAACTGTTTAAAAAAAGGTGTCGCCCGAGAAATTGTGGAATAAACCTATTAAACGGCGGACAGTACTTTTATATTTCTCAGTTATTTTTGTGAATTCTGGATTTTGTAGTTAGAAAGAAGCTAAATAAAACGATAAGACACTTCCTCCTATGCGTTTTCTTTAAAATAAACTCTACAATTCACAATGTCTGGTTCATTTTTCTAATTTCCGCAAAGTTACTCGAGGGCTAGCTAGATCTGGGAAAGAAGTTCGTTAACACGACCCATCGCTAACTCTTAGGTTATTTTAATCGAATAGTGCGATTGACCATCACTATATAACAACCCCATGGTTGAAAGAGCGAGCTTTTTCGTTGATGGAATTTCAGCCAGTAACCCTTGTGAATCTAGCGCTCTAACCATTAGGCTACATCATATCTCAGGATTTATGTATTCGAATTAAATAGGAAGCTCAGTTTAACACTATTCGATACGCGATAAGGCTTTATAGTGCACACCTGAAAAATCTTTATTTGAAATGACACGAGATTCAAACTGACTTGGTATACATTGTACAAGGATAGCTAAATTATACCAATTGTTTAATATTACTGTTCTTGATCGGTAAAGAACAAAATACTGCAAATGGTTCTCCCCTGATGGATGCGTAGTAATGAGATTTATTCGTGTGTCACAATGATATAGAGTTAAGTTTTTAATTTTTTTTTATTTCGTGCAAAGCTACTCAAGGGCTATTTGCGCTAGCCGTCCCTAATTTAACAGCGAATAATGGGATTGGCCGAAACGTTATAACGCTCCCACAGCTAAAAGGACGAGTATAGTTGGTGTTACAAGGTTTCGAACCCGTGACACGCAGCATTACGAGACCTACCCGCCTTGTATACCGGGCCCAAGACAATATGTCAACTATAGCAGACATAAAGTCACGGTGAATGACATTTTGATATTGTCTGTCGCGACGTAGGTAACACGATGCCACCAAAAAGTGTTGACTTTGGGAAGGTTATGTTACACCCCTTTTCATACACTCAGATCATACGGATCTGTTCGATGCGGAATTTCAGAGAACGAAAATATAAATATCCATAGTATTTAATAGCATTGGAAAACAAGATAATTTAGATAAACTTGGGGCACCAGGGTCATCTGAAAAGAGACGTAAGACAAGTGGCATCCTAGCCATGGTAGGCAAAGTGCGGTGTTTAGTAAACATGAGAATTTACTAAATGCTACTAGTTGCCCACGGGCTTTAGGTAAGGGAACATAGTATAATAAAAAAAAAGAACTGTCTGTAAACGAGACCTATATGATATAAGTTCACCAAGACGATGCTTTCAGCAATACCATTTATTTGTAAGTCACATATCTCAAGCAGCTGAAACGAGTATTAATCCTATTTGATAAGAAACCATCCTAATCAGGTTGTCAGTTGCAGCAGTTATGGATTCCTGAAAAGAACCATAGACAACTCTCGTCTTCGTGTTCCAAATAGATCACGGAAAGCCATTAGGAGACACTTGTGTGCTTTGAACGTAAGAACCTTATGATGGCGTCTTTGATGAGTCTCCAAAAGTTGTACACGATATCAATTACAGTGCTACTGTATTAGTTAAAAATGTTTTAGAACAATATAAAGTTCTGGTGCCTTTGTTTAATGAACCTTAAGAAAGCTAATCCAAATCCTTCAACTGTGCCTTAGACTTGTAAGTGGGAAAACTGTTGGTATTTAAACTATTTTTAACATATTGCAGTATAATTACAAATATTTTTTGTTTGTTTTTGAATTTCGCAGATAGGTACTCGAGGACTATCTGTGCTAGCAGTCCATAATTTAGCAGTGTAAGACAAGAGGGAAGGCAGCTAGTTATCACCACCCACCGCCAACTCTTGGGCTACTCTTTTACCAACGAATATTGGGATTGACCGTAACATTATGACACCTCCACAGCTGAAAGGGCGAGCATTTTTAATACGACCGGAACCCGCGACTCTCGGATTACGAGTCGCACGCCTTAACACGCTTGGCCATGCAGGGTCCATTACAAATAAAACTTGCTGTCACGTAACACAGAAAATGATGATAATAAATACGTCTCAGATCTTTATATACTCAAATGATATAACTTTTCAACGACTAATAAAGATATATAAAAGTGTAAGTATCTATTGGTCATGATGAATAATGAATTGAATTTATGATATATAAAAAAAAGAGGATGAACTGTTTGATATTTGGAAAAGTATCATGGAAAAAGTTAAATGCACCGAAAATAGAAGAAACGTATCGTAATAAGAAAAACTGTTTTTGTGTTGCAAATCGCGAAAAGCTACTCGGGCACCAGTTTTAACGGGATGGACTAATGGGAAGGCAGTTAGAAATATCATCAACCACCATCTTATGAGATACCTTTTTAACCAACGAGTGTAGAAGTAAAAGTCACATTATAATGTCCCTCGGCTGAAGAGGGAAGCAGGTTTGATGACGGGTTTCCAGCCCCTGACCCGAAAATTGTGAGTCGAGTGTCCAAATCACCTGGCCATGTCGGTTCTCTGCAAGACGGAATGGCAAGTTAGTTGTACGGTAGAGTGAAAAAATGTTAGAATTTGTTCTGCTGAATGGAAGGAAAGGTTTTAATACGAGGTAGGGTGAAGTAACATGTGTGTTGTGCTGAATGGAAGGAAAACTTTTAATACGAGGTAGGGTAAAGAAACAAGCGTGTGTGTTGTGTAAATAGAAGGAAAACTTTGAACACGTGGTAGGGTGAAGAAACAATAAATTGTGTTCTGCTGAATCTGAGAACAGTTTGAATGCAGTGTAGAAAGAGAAACAGTAGAAGACATCTGAGTGAAACTGAATGTTAAGAATCAAGAATAAAAAATTCGTTAAACATTAAAATGAATTAACATTGGAAAGAAATCAGAAAATACCGTGTTTTAGGTGGAAACACAAGATAATTAGAGTTAAACTCGTGAAAACACGACAATTACGTAAACTCGAACAATGAACATAATTTTACGGTTAATTAATTTGGAATTTTAAATCAAAAGTGTGTAATACGTCATTAAACTAAAACTTACTGAACTGAAACAAAGACAATCTCAAACGAGTTTTTGCTGAAAAGCTTAGACGCTATTGATAGAAAAGTGGCTTATGATACACAAAAGATAGAAATGAACTGCTATCTTATAAGTCCGTTATATACTAATTGAGGGAACTAAGACGAAAATATTCTCCGACAAACGTAATTTTCATGATTTATTAAGCTTAATTGGCTTTAATGCTTTTTCAGCTGAGTGTTTAACACCGAGTTTCAAATAATAAAGATTATTTAATGTGTTTAGTAGAAGTTATGTGGCATTCTACGTAGTGTCCGTCCATACTTAGTGAAGATTCCCATTATTGTCCATCTAAAAGCAATTCGCGTTCTGTGCGATATTGAACTTTGCTCTTCAAAACCACGTGCTTGGCTCTAATAAATTAATACCAGGTTTGTGGAACAAAATATTAACTCAAAGTAAGATTTAATTTAATGTCACTTTTCTCCTTTTACTGATATTAAGTGAAACAGAAAGAAACTTGGTTTAAAAATATTTAATTTCCTTGTTATTCTCAAATCCAAAACACCAACATGATTGTTTAGTTGTTAAGAGCAAAGCTACAAAAAAATATTATTGGTGCTGTTCCCGTCACGGAGATCAAAACTCGAATCTTAGACATAAAAATAACTGAAACTTACCACTGAACCATGAGGGTGGACAACCTCAACCTAATGAGCACTCTTGGGCATGTCACTGCTAATCTCCGTGCAAAAACGAGTATTTGGCTAAGCTTAGTTTTGTTCAGGAAAAAACAAAACTGTTGTAAGATTTAAAAAAGTGACGAAGAAACTTTTACTTAAACAAGCAGGCACGGCATGGCCAGATGGTTAAGGAACTCGACTCGTAATCAACAGAGCAATAGAACACTAGATTTCTGTAGTTACTAAACATACCATAAAGACATGCTCGATAAAATTAAAAAAAAAACTTAGTGTTTCTTTTATTTAAGGCCCGGGTTTGAATCCCCGTCACACCAAACATGCTTGCCCTTTCAGCCGTGGGAGCGTTATAATGTCATGGGCAATCCCATTTTGCGTTGGTTAAAAAGTAGCCCATGAGTTGGCGGTGGGTGACGATGACTAGCTGCCTTCCCTCTAATCTGATACTACAAAATTAGGGACGGCTAGCGCAGATAACCCTCGTGTAACTTTGCGCAAGATTAAAAATAACCAATCCTTAAAGAAGTAAACGTAACCAACAACATCATGATCAAAGTGAGTTACTGAAATTAAACGCAGACTTAAAAAAATTATGAAGACACGTGAATGTAAAATTAAAAATTACTTCAAACTTGTAAAATATCTTAAGTGTTACGCCCTTCGGTTGAGACGCGGTAATTATCCGAATTTCTAATGCTAAAATTATGGATTCGATTTCGATGCGCCTTTCCTATAACAAAAACACTCGCGCTCACTTAATGTTTAGTATTGGTGGAGTCTCAGCATTACAATTTTCATATTTTGAGAAATCGTCTTTATATAACTACATCACAGTTATAATAAAAATAATAATATTACAAAAATACATTCTGAGTTATAAATCTTTGCAGGGATATATTTTTTTAAAAAATAGGACTTTCTTCGAATAGTTTTAACTTTCTTAGCTAACTGGATAAGTAGTATATACCGTTGTCTGATGACGTCATTCGAATATTATTATATTCCCGTTATACAAACTAAAGTTTCATCATTTTTCAAAGGAACATATTATTTATTTTTCCTTATCGTTCAGTCTAATATCTCTTAAAACGGCGTGGAAGTCACTGTAGTGTCTACCCACAGCTATGCACGTGCCGACAAACGTATTCTAAGTATATGCAGACGCGTGTTATTCGAGATTAAACAAGAAAGATGAAGTAATCGTTACACTTTTTATGTTGCAATACGATATGAGACTCTCTGACAAAAGGGGCTCGATTTTCCGCTTTATACAACTCTTATGTTATTGCTAAGCACAAAATAGTTGTTTATCAACAAAAAAAAGAAAGATAAATATTTAAACTAAGCATTAAAATAATACGTCACTACAGTAATATCTGTTCAAACACCCAAGTACACATTAATACGAGCTTCCACTGTGACAGCAGTGCAACCCATCAAATAAAAACGTAAGTTATTCCATCAATTAAGCATGTTTCCTTTAGGAAACAACACACCAGTTGTGGTTCCCATCAGTACAGAGTTTTATTCAAAATAATTAATAGTTCTTATCAACTGTTTGTTAAGCACAAAAAAGAAGAAGGAGCCCGTTTTCCTGACATGAAAGCCATCACACAAGTGACTTTCGTGTCGCATTTATTAACGTTTGGATTGTTTTATTATTGTGGTCGAAAACATGACAACAATACTGTGATGATAATAATCGCATATAACTGTGCTTGAAAAATTTTGATTCGAATCCATTTCAGGCCTGGCATGGCCGAGCGCGTTAAGGCGTGCACTCGTAATCCGAGGGTCGCGGGTTCGCGCCCGAGTCGCGCTAAAACATGCTCGCCCTCCCAGCCGTGGGGGTGTATAATGTGACGGTCAATCCCAATATTCGTTTGTAAAAGAGTAGCCCAAGAGTTGGCGGTGGGTGGTGATGACTAGCTGCCTTCCCTCTAGTCTTACACTACTAAATTAGGGACGGCTAGCACAGATAGCCCTCGAGTAGCTTTGTGCGAAATTCCAAAACAAACAAACAAACAAAATCGAATCCATTTCGCGCAGCAAAAGTAAGAGCAAAGAAACAAAAGTAACTTAGGGATGACATGAAAACATCTGAGTGAACCTACTTTGTGCAGTACAGTTAAGCACAAAGAAACAAAAAAGCAAACTTATGATAGTATAAACTGTTTAATACACGGAGTAAAAACTTGTAATTCGAACGTATTCTCTCTAATAAAAATAATAATAGAGAAACAAGATATACTGACCCCCTCTGGTATAGAAGTATGGATGAACAGAGTGAAAACAGCTCTTTGTGTAGCTTTTTGTTCAACTAGAAGCAAGGAAACAAACAAAACATTTTGAAACTTCATTAATTTCTGACAAATCATGTACTTATCTTGATTAGTTATCAAGAAAGAATCAATAATGTGAAATAGAAATGAGTAGATTGTATTATGATTGTCACTTAGTTTAATATTTCAGCATTAGTGTGTTATTATTTTTATTGGAAATAACATAACCTAAGAGGTTTACTCACATTCTCTTTAAGCAAACTGCTCTTCCTTGCTAACGACTAAAAATACATTAAATGAAATCTGCATTAAAAACGTCTGTCCAAAAACATAAACTTTTTTTAGCGATAGTATTAATAGATGCTTTTAACTGGTGTTACTAATAAACATTTAGCTTATTTTTTTCTGGATTATAAGGATATTTTATGGTTCCAGGGGGCGTTACGTCAAAGTTCTCGTACAATAACTGGTGGCAACGCTTGTTAGCGCTCTTTCAAAAAGCTTAATGATCCGCATTTCCTCAATCTACATTTTTCTACCACCTTAATTGTCCTGAAAAACACTAACGTCTACAGCTTTTACACGTTCTTTATGCTATAACGAGAAAAGCGTTGTTCTGAAGAGAAGTGAAAAATATAGCAAATGGCTTTTCATATTTCGACAGTTTCAGCATTAATGCACAAGTACTGAAACATTTTGACGCAAAGTTGCTAGTCTTGTACATAACTTCAGCTTTTACAATAAATCCATATCTACCGTTTACATCTTCAACTCAATATTAGGATACTCAGTCATAACATGTATTTTAAATTTATGAGATAAATGGCCACGTGGTTTAGGCACTCGACAACTAATCCGAGGGTCGCGGGTTCGAATCCCTGTCACACCAAATACGCTTGCCCTTTCAGCCGTGGGGGCGTTATAATGCGACGGTCAATTCAATTATTCATAGCCCAAGAGTTGACAGCGGATGATGATGATTAGCTGCCTTCCCTCTAGTCTTACACTGATAAATTAGGGATGGCTAGCATAGATAGCCCTCGTGTAGCTTCGCGCAAAATTCAAAACAAACTAAAAAAATACATATAATAATTAGCTTAGTACAAAAGAAAACAAAAACTTGTTTTATCTCACTATAAGTGACATTTAAACATTTCTTTGTGATAGTTAATGACATTTAATATCTTAATTCTAAAGTTCACTCATTGTGTTTCTAAGTATCGAAATGTTTGTTTTTCAAGATTACACATAAATACGGTGTGTTTGTTTGCGTTTCCATAGTTTCATGTTTCTCTTTTATTGGTTTTTAAGGTTCTTCCCACGGTTAGACAGCTTAAATTCGATTCTCTGATACAGACGTATCAGCGTGTTTTTACACCAAACAAACAAAAATTGCTGTTTTGTAACTGCTCGTTGTATATTCTTTGTTTTTTTAATAATGTTTCATTAATCACAATTTCAATTATTCACTTGTTATTATTAGTTTTTCTGTTATTCTTCGAGACCTGTTGATATACTTGTTATTAGTTTTGTGTTATTCTTCGAGACCTGTTGATATACTTGTTATTAGTTTTGTGTTATTCTTCGAGACCTGTTGATATACTTGTTATTAGTTTTGTGTTATTCTTCGAGATCTGTTGATTTACTTTATTATTAGTTTTGTGTAATTCTTCGAGATCTGTTGATTTACTTTATTATTAGTTTTGTGTAATTCTTCGAGACGTGTTGATCTACTTATTATCAGTTTTGTGTTATTCTTTTAGACGTGTTGATCTACTTATTATTAGTTTTGTGTTATTCTTTGAGATCTGTTGATCTACTTATTACTAATTTTGTGTTATTCTTCGAGACGTGTTGATCTACTTATTATTAGTTTTGTGTAATTCTTCGAGACGTGTTGATCTACTTATTATCAGTTTTGTGTTATTCTTTTAGACGTGTTGATATACTTATTATCAGTTTTGTGTTATTCTTTGAGACGTGTTGATCTACTTATTATTAGTTTTGTGTTATTCTTCGAGAC
This sequence comes from Carcinoscorpius rotundicauda, assembly GCA_011833715.1. Classification (NCBI taxonomy): domain Eukaryota; kingdom Metazoa; phylum Arthropoda; class Merostomata; order Xiphosura; family Limulidae; genus Carcinoscorpius; species Carcinoscorpius rotundicauda. The sequence goes on from CM022392.1 coordinate 150,701,345, forward strand.
CTGTTGATCAACGTATTTTAGCCCGACATAGTCAGATGGTTAGGGTACTCGACTCCTAATGTGAGGATCGCGGTTTCGAATCCACATCAAACATGCTGGACTTTTTAGCCAAATTAAAAACAAACAAACAATAAACTTATTTTTAAGTACAGTTACGTTTACTAGTTTTTTTCCTGCTCAATTATGTACTGTTTGATCTCAGTAATTACCTTATTTTACGTTTTTATCTGTCTTCATGTGTGTGCGTTTTTCTTATCGCAAAGCCACATCGGGTTATCTGCTGAGTCCACTCGTTTTTATCTCTGATGCTAAATGTCGTATATATTTCGTTGGTAATATATGTATACATATATATATGTGTGTGTGTGTGTGCGTGGGCTCGCGCGTATGCGTGTATTAATTTTCAAGAATGTGATTGGTTATTTATTGCAAACAATATTTTGTTTTCACTTTTTTTTTGTTCCCCGCTGGGACAGCGGTAAGTCTTCGGATTTACAACGTTAAAATCAGGGGTTCGATTCCCATTAGTGGACACAGCAGATAGCCCGATATGGCTTTGCTATAAGAAAACACATACACACCTTTTAATTGTTCCCCCTCCCCAACAGTACAACGGTACGTCTGCTGACGTATAACGATAGAAATCGGGTTTTGATACTCGTGATGAGTTGAGCACAGATAGCCCAATTACAACAAAACAATAATCTTTTTAGTAATTTTTATCAGGTTTTAAAACCTAGTAAGCTACGTGCCGTCATAACAGATAGCCCGATGAGGCTTTGCTTTAGAGTGAACAAATATGTTATCTTTTTGTATTTCCATATATTTTCTTAGCTTTTTACGAGAACGTTCGTGACTTTTTGACGTCCGTTTGTATATTTTGTTTCGTTGCTTGATAACCAATAAATGCCAACTTAATACTTCACTTTCATTATTTGCAGTTTATGTTTAGAACAGAAGTTTTACAATCAAAACCTGATGTAGAACGGACAGGTTACAGGATAATATTTTTCATTTGTTTCTGTTGTTAATTAATACTGTTCTGTATACACACACAGAGTGTTTTCATTTATTTCAAAGAAACAAAGTCACAAAAATAAAACATTTTATACATAAAAGTTTAATTACATACACTTCTAACTGGAATATCGCACCAAAGGACGTAGTTTAATACAACTTGGGTGAAGTTAATATTTCACATGGAACGTCTGTTAGAGTATGTTTTATCTTCAGTTCACCTCGTGAAATTTTAATAATGATGAGTAGATTGGTCCAACAGCTGTTATGGTTCATTGCACGGTTTCTTTTGGTAAGAAATTAAGTGCTGTATAAACACGCCATTTTCTTGTTGTCATCAGTTTGGTTGCACTATGATCACGAAACGCAGAATTTATGCGTCATCAACGAGCTAGAAAACCTGAAACGTATTACATAAGTGAAAGGTACATAAGGAAGTTCATAGTAATATGGGAAATCTATTATTATATTGTATTCACACATTGACTTACAGCTCCAATAAACGATTACGAAAGTAATAATGTTCTTGTCTTTCGCCTATGTTTACCACTCTTAACTGAAATCGAATTTATAAAAGATATTTGTGTCAAACTCAGCAAAATTAGAAACGTTTATAAAAAATTAACCAAATGTTGGATGTTAAAATTTTACACTACAAATTGTGAATAAGCTTCACACTACAGTTTGTGAATTAGTTTTACATTACTGTTTGTGTACAAGAATTGCAATTTATTTCGGCATAAGTTATATTCTATGATTTGCATATTTGTCTTACACTACGGTTTGTCAGTACGGTTTACACCGCAACTTGTCTACAAGTTTTACGCTATAGTTTGTCGGTAAGTTTTACACCGCAACTTGTTTATAAGTTTCACACTATAGTCTGTCGGTTAGTTTTACACCGCGTGTGTGTGTTTTTCTTATAGTAAAGCCACATCTGGATATCTGCTCAGCCCACCAAGAGGAATCGAACACCTGATTTCAGCGTTGTAAATCCGGAGACATACCGCTGTACTAGCGGAGGGCATTTTACACCGCAACTTGTTTGTAAGTTTTATACTTTAGTTTGTCGGTAAGTTTTTACACCACAACTTGTCAATAAGTTTCACACTATAGACTGTCGGTGCGTTTTACAATATAGTTGGTGTCCAAGATTTACACTACAGTTTGTGTGTGAATTGGCTTGATGACAAACTCTTATAACTAAAAAATGTTGCTTTATTTGTTTTGTTAAAGAGTCTACGGTGAAGATCTATAATTTTACTTAAATGTGAAATAAACAAAAGTATAAAACATTTTTAAACATATTATTCAACTTATAATAATGTCCTCAAACAGCAATGAAAAATCTTTAACTTACGCTGATACAATTATTTTTCTTATCTTTATACGTTAATAAAGAAATGCATGTTTCTAAACACTTCATGAAGTCCACATTATCAAATGTGCAAAAAATTCAGTTTCTACCAAGAATAACCTTCTATAAAGTACGATTTCTATTTCACAGTAATACTCTTTTCCTTTTAATATCTTATTCCAAATGTATTCATTTTGATACAAGGAAAAAATATATAGTGAAGATAGGAAGACACACTTTGGTCCGGCATGGCCAGCTGAGTTAAGTCATTCGACTCGTAATTCGAGGGTCACGGATTCGTCATTTCAACCGTGGTGCGTTATAATGAGACGGTTAATCCCATTATTCGTTGGTAAAAGAGTAGCCCAAGAGTTGGCGGTGGGTGGTGATGATTACCTGCCTTCCCTCTAGTTTTACACTGTTAAATTAGGGACGGCTAGCGTAAAGAGCCCTTTTGTGTAGCTTTGCAAAAAAATTAAATAGACACACGCTTTACTTTGTTATTTATAAATATTAGCAAGTTGAAAATCTGGAATTTGTGCCATAACTTCATTTTTTATATAAATAAACAAAATACAGAAAAGATAACAAAGTAAAAGTTTTGTCTGTTTTTGAATTTCGCACAATACTATTAGAGGGTTATCTGTGCTAGCCGTCCCTAATTTAGCAGTGTAAGACAAGAGGGAAGGCAGCTAGTCATCACCACCCACCGCCAACTCTCGGGCTACTCTTTTACCAACGAATAGTGGGATTGACCGTCACATTATAACGCCCACACGGTCGAAAGGGCGAGCATGTTTGGCGCGATGGGGATGCAATCCCGAGACCCTCGGATTACGAGTCGCACGCCTTAACACGCTTGGCCATGCCGGGCCCCAAAGTAAAAGTCTACAGTAGCAAGTTCTTGCTACGTGAAAGCGGTTTGTGTGGATAATCTACTGTTGGGAGTATTTGGAAGGACAGTAATTGATTTCTGTATAAATCTCTCTACATTTTTTACAGCACAAGCTGGTTTATCTAACCTGTTTAAAGCACCAAAACTTCACCACTTTTATATATTATTTATCTACAATAAAGAAACACATTAAATACAACGGTTAAAATATCGAATGATGATAGACTTCAAATCTACACGGCTACATTTCTGAGTTGTTGTTGTTTGTTGTTTTCTATTAAACACAAAGCTACACAATGGGCTATCTGTGCTCTGCCCACCACGGGTATCGAAATCCGGATTTTAGCGTGTAAGTCCGCAGACATACCGCTGAGCCACTGAGGGGCTGCATTTCTGAGAGAAAGGGCATGATATTCATTGTGTTACTATTTGTATTGTATAGAAGCCAACAAAATGAAATGCGATCTTCGGTTATTGAAATATTGCCTTCCTGAAATGAAAATGCATGAAAGTTAAAAAAAAAAACGCACACGAGACAACAACGAGCAAATGCAGTAGCTATATATTCAGTATTTTTAGCATGAAACGTTAGAGATACATACCGTTCTAACTTATTTACAAGTTAACAAAATATTATCCTAGACAGTGGATTTTTTCTTGTTGTTGTTGTTTTAAATTAGGCACAAAACTACACAGTGGGCTATCTGTGCTCTGCCCACCACGGGTATCGAAACCCGGTTTTTAGCGTTGTAAGTCCTCAGACGTACCGCTGAGCAACTGGGGGGAGAGGTCCCCTTTGGAGCTTTATTGTTTCTTATTCCAATAATTATTTTCTTTCTTTTTTGTCACATTAGCCAGTTTCAGTTTGATTAGTAATAACGTTAATTCTCAGTTAAAACGACCACTGCCCTTTGTAACTTGAGAGTGACTCACTCAAACTTACCTTAAATAATTAGAGGGCGGAATTAACATCTCAGTGTTAAGGGTAAAAAAGTATATTCGTTATAATAGCCGGACAAATTATTTGCCCTTCCAGGCTACTTTGTAGGCTGAAATAACATTGGTAGCAGGTTACCAATGCACTCGCACTTATATATAAGCGCACATTCCGTACATATATATATATATATATTTCTAAATTTAAATATATATTTATGTGCAGAAAGAGATAGAAGGGAAAGAACAAACTCAAACATTTCGATGAACGTCAGCCGTTCTTGTAATAGGGGTATTTTTTCTCCCGCAGCACATTTTCAACAATTGTGAAAGTTATTTATGTTTCAGCCCCTTAAAAACACACACTCGCATATTCGCTCAAATCGCCGAGAATCGCTTTCCAAAAATACTCCACATGTCTATAGAATATTAACTCATATTTGCTCCAATCATCTCTTACATTTCGAGGTTTTAGGAGACTGTTGATAAATTTGGCATCACGTAAAGATGAACAGTGATACATTCAAAGTTTAGTTTTAAATTGAAATATTGATTGACTCTATTTGTATAACAACGTGCTTCTAATAAGCAAGATCACGTTACAGTTTTAAACATAAGCACGTCTACGTTGATGCTAAAACAAACATGCGAATTTTTATTTAGATTAAATAAGGTCAGGAAATGAAATCGCTTTAAATTGTTTTATTTATCGTTGCTGTAAGATATGAAATCTCTGACATACACTGTACATATATATAACTTATTCTCTTGTATCGTGTAATACATTTTTTATAGGAACTGTGAGCATTTTTACGTTATAATAAGTTTTAGCGTCTTGGATACTTTTTAAACATCTAGATAATTTTACTTTAAAATGAAACCTTCACTACCTCTTGTAATATAACAGATGGTGTCCGTTTTCTGTGACCCCCAGGTGGTTAAAACACTCGACCCGTAATTGGAGACTCGCGGGTTCGAATCCTCGTCGCACCAAACAGACTCGCCTTTTAAACCGTGGGGACGTTTTAATGTGACAATCAATCCTACTATTAGTTGGTGAAAGAGTAGCCAAAGAGTCGGCGGTGGATGGTGATAACTAGCTGCCTCTAGTCTTATACTGTTAAATTATGGACAGCTAGTGCAGATAGCCCTTGTGCAAAATGCAAAAACAACACTGATGTTCTTTGGGACAGATGGTATAACCAGTTTTTTGTTTTTTTTGCCAGCTAGTTTGTTTGTTTTGAATTTCGCGCAAAGCTACTCGAGGGCTATCTGCAATGCTGTGTAGGATTGGAGGGAAGGCAGCTAGTCATCACCACCCACCACCAACTCTTGGGCTACCCAACGATTAGTGGGATTGTCCGTAACATTATAACGCCCCCACGGCTGAAAGAGAGAGCATGTTTGGTATGACGGGGATTCGAACCCGCAATCCTAAGATAACAAGATAGTTTTGTATGTCAGACAGTATTACATTTTTTTCATATCAGCCGGTACCATCAATGTTCTTTTTCGTTTATTTGTTTGTTTCATCTGCTATCATTACTGCTTCTGTTGTGTGAGCTAGTACAGTATTTCAACGCCGGTTCGTACCTGAGGTGTAACTTTTAATGGCAGCTAGTCCAATCAGTATCCTTGTTTTTACGTCAGCCAGTGCAAGCAGTATTTTTGTATCAACTAGTACCAGTTGTATTCTTTTCTTGTATCAGTCAGTATTAGCAGTGTTTATTTATGGAGAAGCTAGTATTAATGAGTATCTTTTTTTTATGTCAGACTACACCCGTGTTCTTTACTCATGTCAATCAGTCCTAGAAAGGTCAGCCAGCGCAAGAATTTGTTTCAGACAACAATCACTAGTTGTATTATTTTTAGGTACCAGTCAGTAACAACAGTTTCGTGTAAACCAGTGTCAGAAGGAATTTTTTTATCAAATCAGCGAATTCTAGCTGTGCTCTTAATTTATTGTTTGTTTGTTTTTTGAAGTTTTGAGCAAAGTTACTCAACAGCTACCTGAGATAGTCGTCCATTATTATGGAGTAACGAACTGAAGGAAATTAGCCAGCATCTCTCACTTCCCACTCTTTGGCAATCTTTCAAAAAATAAGAGTGGGATTGACAGTTTTAACTCTTCAGTGGTTCCGTTTTCATCTGTTCAGTAACTCCAATTTTATTCGTTCGATTATTTCAACTATTTCTTTCTGTTCGGTGTGGGCCTGGCATGGCCAAGCGTGTTAAGGCGTGAGACTCGTAGTTTGAGGGTCGCGGATTTGCATCCCTGTCGCGCCAAACATGCTCGCCCTTTCAGCCGTGGGGGCGTCATAATGTGACGTTCAATCCCGATATTCGTTGGTAAAAGAGTAGCCCAAGAATTGGCGGTGGGTGGCGATGACTAGCTGCCTTCCCTATAGTCTTACACTGCTAAATTAGGGACGGCTAGCACAGATAGCCATCGAGTAGCTTTGTGCAAAATTCAAAAACAAACAAAACAAACAATCTGTTCGGTGGTTTCATTTCCAACTTTACTGATTCTAGCTTCATGAATTCAGTGGTGTATTTCTAGTTTATGTCTTTCGAGTATCTATTTTCAGCTATTTAGTGATTCCAGCTTCATGTGTTTAGTGATTTCTGTTTCATATGTTCAGGGATTCCATTTCCATCAGTTCAAAATCCCAATTCCATCTGTTTAATGATTCTAACTCTTTCTATGTGTTCATTAGTTTTATTTTCAACTGTTTATTGATTCCAGTTTAACATGTTCAGTGGTTCTACTTTTAGCTCTTCAGTGATTCCATGTGTTTATCAGATTCATTTTAAATTATACAACGATTGTAATTTCATGTCTGTTTAAATTTTCATCTGTTCGGTGAATCAAATTTCGTATCTTTTTTGTGTATATATTGATTCCTTTACTAATTGGTTCGGTGGTTGTTCTTGTTAGTATTTAGAATTCTCATTTGTAATCACAGTAGTTCCACTTTGAACCCATTTTATGTTTCCACTTCTTAATTCTCATGTGTTTCATTTTCAACTCTCAAGTGGTTACATATCAAAATGTCCATCACTCTCTGCCTTTCACTCATTAATCGCACAAATGTAAAACCCTTTGATGATTCTTTTGATTTGTTTTGAATTTCGGAGAAACGTACTCGAGGGCTATTTGCGCTAGCCGTCTTTTATTTAGCAGTGTAAGACGAGAGGGAAGGCAGCTAGTCATCACCACCCACCGCCAGTTCTTGGGCTACTCTTTTACCAACGAATAGTGGGATTGACTGTAACATGATGACACCCCCACAGCTGAAAGGGCGAGCATGTTTCATGTAACGGAATTGCGAACCCGCGAACCTCAGATTACGGGTCGAGTGCGTTAACCATCTGACCATCCCGGGTCTCTAGCTTATCTTTTCTAACACATTAATGGTTGTACACGTTCCTCGTATTCAGCGGAATTTTCTATAAGCTTTGTAATTTCACTTCTATATAACTTTGTTTTATGAGTATTTTGTTTGTTTGTTTGTTTTGGAATTTCGCACAAAGCTACTCGAGGGCTTTCTGTGCTAGCTGTCCCTAATTTAGCAGTGTAAGACTAGAGGGAAGGCAACAAGTCATCACCACCCACCACCAACTCTTGGGCTACTCTTTTACCAACGAAAAGTGGGAATGACCGTTACATTATAACGCCCCCACGGCTGGGAGGGCGAGGATGTTTGGCGCGACGCGGGCGCGAACCCACGACCCTCGGATTACGAGTCGCGCATCTTACGCGCTTGGCCATGCCGGGCCCTTGATGAGTATTATGAATGTTGTTGTATTTTTTTTTAACACAGCTCTGATACTTAGTAACATACAATTTAATCAAATACGCAGCTCACAATTTTTTTTCTTTTATACTGTTGGAAATAACAACAACAGGTAATTAGTAACGTCATAAGAAAATATATTAGTTTTCATGAGAGTAACAAAATTTTATCACGTCGAACTGAAAATGCAGGTTCGAGTATTATCAACTGTCATTAGTCAAACTAGGTTGATCATAAAGATTGTTAAGCAATTTAATTTTATGTGTCGTTAGAAGTGTAAAAACAAAATATGACATCTCCTTTAAAATATCGATAAAAAATGATAAGTTTTGTTTATTAACCCTATACAAACATAATAACAACACTGTCTTTTTAACAGTAAGGTTTTAGATAAGTGGTTGTTCGCTTGTTTATCTCTTTGGTTATTGAATTTTCCTATGCAGATAAACAAAACTTGATTTGTTTTCCAGAGTTGTACGTTTGTGTTTTGAATAGGAACTCGTTAGCGTTTTTAATAATGACAATGAAGTGTTGATTGACGCATTAGTGACATCACAGCTATCGTAAATGACAATATAAAAAACACTTTCTAAATAATTACTTTTCTGTGAAAGCTTCTATCCCATCGTAGCACAAATAGCCATTATGTTGCTTTCCGCCACAACAAAAAACAACAATAAATGTTTGCCGTCGAAATCAACCGTCGTGGTCCTGAGAGTAAACTAATTTGACTTCTGATCAGAACAAGCGTCTACTTACACTGGAACTGAAAATAATCAGGTGACAAGTATAGCTAATTAAATATACTGTACTTACGTTCTTACCTAGAAATGTTCAATATTTCAAGGTTGGAATATTATCATTGTTAACGACATTTTTGGTGGTAATCCTAATAATATCACACAAGGTTCGGACATCTTAGGAAATTCGGTGTATTTCTTAATCTATATACCAAGATAACCGTACTAAATACTCTTTATAATAAGATATAATAATGAAAAAATTAAACATTCTCTTCTGTATATTAATAGAAGTAACGGTAAAGAAAAAAACAGAGTATACTTCACTGTACACATAAGCAACCATTATTTGGTTCATGCACTATTGTATAAACCTAATATTCCTTGAAAAACGTATATATATATATATATATATATATATATATATACGTAACATTTGGAGTTTGTTTTTGTGAGACCTAAATAACTAGCATGTTATTGTTCAGGTTAAATATAGAGTTTACTTTAAATAAATTATCAAATTATCTCTATTGTTTATGGAGTAAAGAGAAAAAAGACGAGAAGGAAATAATTTATTGGATTTTCAAAACACCATGTAAATAAAAAATACGACAAAAATAGTTTAATTTGCTGTCAATACTACCAATAATAGAGTTAAATTCAACAAATAATTAAGAAAGAAATCAATATGACAATAAAAACCAGAATTCAGGAAAACAACCAATAACAATCGTATTACTTAAAGCTGGTTATAACTGTCATCCTAGAGTAAGAAATTCACCTGATGCAATATTGTTGAAAAAAAGAAGTGTTTATTAAACAGTTCATATTTTTTATCTACTCTAGGAAGAAAAACAAGAAGCTAGACGACATCTTGCTTAGATGTGATGATACTACATATAAACATAATCACGTTAGAACAGAACTAAAGGAAAAATGATGGAAAGAAGATATTTTAACATTTAGCTTTAAAATGTTCATTCAAAATTAAATCGACGAGTGAATAGTATGAACACTGATTTGTTTGTGTCTTAAATTCACTTTAAATAATTTCCAAATGTGATGATTTAGCTTTATAAAACGTAAAACTTCCTTCTCTATCCACAAATTACTTTTAAACTCATGTTTATAACAAACAAACAAGGAAACATCTATATGTAGGCCCAGCATGGCCGGGTGGTTAAGGCACTCGACTCGTACGTAATCCGAGGGTAGCGGGTTCGAATCCCCGTCACACCAAACATATTCGCCCTTTAAGCCGTGGGGGCGTTATTATGTGACGGTCAATCCCACTTTTCGTTGGTAAAAGAGTAGCCCAAGAGTTGGCGGTGGATGGTGATGACTAGTTGCCTCCACTCTAGTCTTTCACTGCTAAATTAGGAACAGCTAAAGCAGATAGCCCTCGTGTAGCTTTGCACGAAATTCAAAATTGACAAACAAATTTCATGTTGTCAGTTTTTCTACACATTATCGCTATGCATCCCTTACGCTTCGTATTCCACTAACTCTACGATTTTTGATAGATTCTTTCTATAGTGTGCCTATTGAAACTTGATTTTTAACGTTATAAGCCCACAGACGTACCACCAGAGACACATTTTAACAGTTATTGTAGTTATCAAATTTACTGTTGTTGTTTTTTAACGCAAAGTTACATATTAGATAGTCTGCGCTCTCTCCACCACAGGTAAATGTAACCCTTATTTAAACATTGCTACTCTGTAAACTTACCTCTGACTTTTATTGAACTAATATAGAAATTAACAACATCGAAATATTAGATACACTTATTGAAACATTATTCTAAAAGAATATGATACGTAATACATTACTCACTGAAATATTTTTTATCGCTACACAACGTGGCTAATTTAGAAAAGAGGACTTTCCCTGTAAGCAGATATATTTTATTCTTGCCAGAAAAAAAAAAATCTCGGGCTACTATAGTATCTGATTTCTAAGCAATACCTTTACTTTAAAGGTCGAGGCCCATCAGAAATTTCAGAAACAAATTAGAATTCACTGAAAATTATTAATCCTAAAAGCTGAAACAACTATTAGTGACAAGTATTATACAGACGAAAACAAAGCTGTTTGAAATGTATGACAAAGTATCATGTGTTCGTATGAAACTCTGTCAGGAAAATCATACTCAGAAAACTACGGCACTTTATTTCAAATAATAACGAAAATTAGAAGTTTAACTTCAACCATGTGAGCAAAGAAACTTTAGAAATAACCAGACAACACCGCTCATACACCAACTCATCTTGTGCTGAAAGATAAAATTGTTAAAATGTTGTGCTTACATTTGTAACAAACACAAGTTTTGTAGTGAGAAGTTATAGGTTACGAAAAAAGAATGCCTCAGATCCATTATTTCTCGTTTTCAAAACCGTCTCTTAAAACTTAACCTATAAAAAAATTTTGTTTTTATGCTCTGAATGAGATACCTCATTAAATTATATTGATAAACAATATCTTCATGGATTAAAAACCCGAGAAAGTTCCTGTTGATTAATACAATGCAATGGGCTTAGTGTTGGTTATCCCTTCTGGATGACGACTCTGTTGAATTGTACACCCTCAACAATGACATTCATGGGTAATATCGAGTAAAGAGGAGCGAGAGACAGTTAATGAATCTTTTACTTGGCTCGATGAGATTAGAGAATAGATTGGGGATAAAAACTGATGCAACCTGGAAGGAACAGAGAACAATGTAAAATCATTCAGTGATGTAAAATCATTGTTGTCGACCTTCAACATTAGTGAAGATACCGTGATTTAACAAAGACATTGTTGATTTTGTTCACTAAATAAAAACATTATTAATCAACTCGTACTGAACGTTAATGCAAATTTACGTTTTATGCTTCTTATCTCATGAATTATGGCGCTTATAATTTATTTTTTCCGGACAAATACAAGAACCAAAACAAAAGCAAATACGTGTACAAAAACACAAGACAAATGAATGTTTTATTAAAAGATGAACAAAATATGGGAAAAAGTAAATTATTTAATATACTGGAAATAGAAATTCTGATGAGGTAAAGACAGTGGAAGCAGGTTCATCGTCAGTACAGAGTGTTTTTCAGATATGAGAATCTTGTAATTATAAGGTGAAAATGGATATTTTGGTGTTGCTAAAAGTGTTTATTTTATCTATAGTAAAGGTTCACTTGAGTGTTTGAAGATCAAGCCCGTATTAATAGCCGATCATTACTCTCCATAACTTCGTGAAAACGCCAATGACTCCTATTGACGTGTGGCACTATATGGTGGTCGTTTATTTCTCATAAGACGATTTACAACCAAAAGATTAAATAGGGCTAGATAAAACTATGATTGAATAGACGACGTCTAATAGTTTCTATAAAATATAATTCCAAATAAAGTGGCAAGGTTATGGTTAATATTTCATATACAGGAGATAAGAGTCTTATGAAATTATTGTGAGAGATACAGATATTATCAAGTCGATTGTAAGTATATGGTAGATAATATTTTTAACAAATACTTTGTCAAGCTATGGCTACTAAATCACATTGGATAGTTAATAATACGAGTTGGTAGTGACGTAAGAAAATATATTAGTTAGGTTATTCTTACTTTAACGCGACGCCGTGTCCACCGTGAAAAATCGAACCTTCGACGTTAACACTTTAAGCTCGTAAAATTACTACAGATCCAACTAGGGACTGTTATTTAAGTTATAATTATATAAGAATTTATGACTGAAAGAAATGAAGAATGTTGTAATAATATGATAACTACACTTTATCTGCCATAATCAGTTTGTATTAGGTTTGCTACAAAGGAGTTAAGAATATTATTAGATAAGTTATTATTTATTAGTAAATATTTCTCAGATATAATCTTAAATAACAACATAACTCGTCACAAAATATTATTTTAGTATACGTACACATTGGTATTCATAAAAACTGTACAACGTCAACCTTGTAATATATGTCTTCAGAAATTATCAACCACATGCAAATCCCAGCGTCAAATAACGTTTTAAGATGAGCCATTAGTTTCATTACTGTTATTTAAAATTATATTGTAAAAAATATCTGCATAATCACATTGTCAGGTCGTCGGAATTGCAAAGAGCTTATAAAAAAACACATTATGTATTAAGGATGCTAAAATCTCGAGAGATGGCGCCAGTGATGATAGTTTTAAAGTTTTCTTGTTCACTGTTTGTTTATTTAAAGTTAAGCACAAAGCTACACAATTGGCTATCTGTGCTCTAACCACCACGGGTATCGAAACCAAGACTTTAGCATTAAACTGAATCAATAGGTTGATAGTTTTAATAAATCAGAGCCCCCCTGTCTTAGAAGGTTAGAATCTGGGTTTCGATATCTATAGCAGGCAGAGCACAGATATTCCATTGTGTAGCTTTGTTCTTAACTTCTGACGAAGAAATTCAAATCCATTCAGTTGAAAACACGTATGGAATAGTATCCTACGCATGTAACCAGTGATAAAATAGTCCTTTAAATTTTAAGAGAAAACAGTAAACAAATATATTTTATGTCCTTCTTTAAATTTCTTAATTATGCTAATGATTTAATGTAATAACTTCTTTATTAAGCCCGGAACTACACAATGAGCGATCTGCCTGTTCTCACCTTGGATATCGAAACACAATATTTAGCTTTGTGAAGCCTCACACTTTTTTGCTGAACCACTATGTCTGTTGAGGATGGATAAAAATTACTTTCTAACTCAAACGCGCAGAATATTTTAATTTGGACTAGGCTCAATGTTTAATTTGTCAGGCTAACCGGAGGATCGAGGAAATTAAATGTGACACCACCCAACAGTTTCAACTGTATAAAGGCAACAATAAAGCCAATTATTCTGTTACAGGAGTCTTGTAGCAGTAGGAGCTGCTTGTTGGCTACTTTCTCTCTTAAATTATGAACAGCCGTTTAGCACGTTATTCATATAGTTTGACGTTCAGGTTAAAAATTTCTGTTATTTTCGTAATCAAGTTGCTAAGTTTCAACCCAGAGCTGGTATAACCGTTCGGACAATCCACAGAGTAGACACTTGCTTACAAGTTCATGACGTTTAGGGTTACTGGGGTTTGGGTTCAAGTGTTACTTGTTCTTAAGATCTAAAATGTTGGCGTCCATTGGAAAAAGTTGTTAAATTAAAAGACACACAAAACGGCATCGTTCGCAAAATTGGGTGAAAGGAAAACCAGTCTGAATACAATCTAAGAACAGTAGAGGAAGCCACTTTTGTACTTTAATAACAACTAATTAATTAATTGCACTGTCCTTTTATCATTAAATTTGTTTATATGTTTTGTATTTTCAATCGGTTCATCACAGGAATTATTTACTTTGATTATTATTTTTGTTCGTTGGAACAGGTTTGAAGTAACTTATTAAGGGAAATGGAAAGACTGGAACTGGTCAAAGCTGGTTATAAAAGGGAAGGTAAAATATGCATTTATACAACTTAGTTTATGACGAGGTGTTCAGGTAGTAATTGCTCGAGTTAAAGACATAGTTCGTTGAGCGTCCGTTAGTAAAAGTATATTTCTTTCTTTTTTGATAAGATCTGGTTTGCCCTAGGGATTAACTTTCCAGAGTGTAGATTAAATGATTCAAGTTTCTCGTCTAGTCGCCGAGAAAAAAACACGTGCTCCGTATTTTAGGGCTATTAGTGTATTGTTCGAACGACTGTTAAATTTCACCTATTTGATTTTAATAGTCCACGAATCGACTATAGTGTTATTGATCAAGTGTCTTTGCTAACAATTAGGTATGACTAGTGTGAAGCCCTTCACGAATATCAGAAACAATGTGTATGTGAGGGAACAACATTTAATGAACTGAAACGAGTTGTAGGCTTAACACAGTCCTGATCCATCTTTGTGAACAGTCTTCTATAGCAACGTATATAATGTGTGAATATTTATCAAAAGTATGATGGTGGCAAAGAGTTAACTAAAACTAAAGATTGTTAATCACTTCTATATTTTATGAAAAAGGGTGAGAATTGTGGTAAATCACTTATATATTTTATGAACAAGGGCGAGAATTGTGGTAAATCACTTCTATATTTTATGAACAAAGGGTGGGAACTGTGATAAATCACTTCTATATTTTATGAACAGATGGTGGGGTTGTAGTAAATCAGCTCTATATTTTATGGACAAAGGGTGGGAGTTGTGATAAATCACTTCTATATTTTATGAACAGATGGTGGGGTTGTAGTAAATCAGCTCTATATTTTATGGACAAAGGGTGGGAGTTGTGATAAATCACTTCTATATTTTATGAACAGATGGTGGGGTTGTAGTAAATCAGCTCTATATTTTATGGACAAAGGGTGGGAGTTGTGATAAATCACTTCTATATTTATGAACAGATGGTGGGTTGTAGTAAATCAGCTCTATATTTTATGAACAAAGGGTGGGAGTTGTGATAAATCACTTCTATATTTTATGAACAGATGGTGGGGTTGTAGTAAATCAGCTCTATATTTTATGGACAAAGGGTGGGAGTTGTGATAAATCACTTCTATATTTTATGAACAGATGGTGGGGTTGTAGTAAATCAGCTCTATATTTTATGAACAAAGGGTGGGAGTTGTGATAAATCACTTCTATATTTTATGAACAAATGATGAAGATTGTAGTAAACTGCCTTATATTTTATGAACGAAGGGTGGAGATCGTTGTAAATCTCCTCTATATTTTATGGACAGGGTAGAGGTTGTAGAAAATCACCTCTATATTTCATGGACAGGGTGGGGGTTGTAGTAGATCGTTAATCAACCCTGTCCTTTATAAACATTGGTGGGGGTTGTTGTAGGTCTATACCATTAATTCAACCCCTGAAAAATATAACGTTTTCACCTTTTTTAAATCATTATCATTATGGAGAATTTGAAAGTTAGTTGAAATGCTCATCATAGAAATGTACGTAAAAACTGACAGAATTGATCAAAAGGAGAAAAGATTATGGAATATATTTGATGAGAAAAGCTATACACAAAGCAGACAAACATACCTATAACATGCATTTTTAAAAGGCGACGTGCGACAACTGTATGGAAATGCTTGGTATTAATTTAGATAATTCGCCAACTAAAGTGTCAACTTAATCCTTAAGTTATATATATTGCTCGTGAGTGAAAAGATAGGATCGTTAGTAAAAGCCATTTGTCAGAATTTAAGCTTGTAATAAACCATTATTACTTATATCGGAAAATGTTGATAACTCTATTTCTATTGATCTGCAACGTTAACGTCCCCACGTTAACTGTAACTGTTGTGTTTGGGAACGAACGCGTTGCTAAGTGTAGCCTTGTATATACATTTTCTCGTCTTCGAACATGAAAACCACAGTCTCAGAAAAACGAAGAATTTAATTGTTTTGTGTTTATGAATGTTCCTTAAACACCGAAGAAAAGATATTTGTTGTATAAACTCTTACAAAGTAAGGGACTTTTCAATCAAATTTTTAAAGAATGGTTTATTAATTAGATCTTTGTTTGATGTCTGTACTCCTTCAAGTATGTTAAAACATAGTCATAGACTTATGTGAATACTCCAGAACAATTTGTTTAACTGAATCGTCTTTTAAATCTGTGTGTTCTCGTCATTTTATGCTTTGTATAATTTAGAATGTATTTAGTGTTTACTCAAAAATTCTCTTTTTGTTGTGTCTCCCGCTGGAACAGCGGTAAGTCTACGGATTTACAACATTAAAATCAAGGGTTCGATTCCCCTCGATTAACTGAGCAAACAGCCCGATGTGGCTTTGCTATAAGAAAACACACAGTCCCTATGTTGTAACTAGTTTTCTTGCAAAGTACTCTCTCTACTCACAGCACGGCGTTATGTTCAAAGGTGAACTCAACCGATTAAACCACCAATATGTTTAATAAATCATCTACAAATAGTTGAGAGACAAGATAAAACACCCACACCAAATTAATTTCATCACGTGTCAAGGGGGATTTAAGTATAGAAGTTCGTGGAATACAACCCACTGCCACCAGCATGTATGAAACACTGTTGAAACTGTCTCGGATCTGTATTAAAACCACGCCTTGTTCAGCCATTCAATAAAAGAGTTCTAATGGAAATAGCCTTACTTTCTGCCAACTTTATAGCACAATAAAATCGCTTTTGGCTAGCTCGGAGACTGTCGATTACAGAAATCAACTAGGTTTGGGTCTGCCATAACTTTATTACATGTTTAAAAGATCTAATATATATATATATATGAGGTAGAAGCTGTTGTTAAGTACATGGTGCACTATAATTTTATATCACTAGTAGAAATTCGTATAATATACCAAAATAATTGAACCTAATATAGTTCACTGTTTTAGTCATTACAAAGTAATTGCTCTATTGGTTCTATAAGTACCAAATCTGGCTTTATCTTTCCAAAGCTGGTAGGGAAAATTTAGGGCCATAGTAAGAGTAGTCATAGCTATGTTTGGACGGATTAAAACCGGAGTAAGAACCTTATATCTATAAAACAAGAGAAGAAATAGTTTGTGGTAGAAACAAAAGTCTCACAAACATTTTTAAATTTTAATTTTTGGGCTTCTAAATTTAAAACGCCTTTTCCGATTAATTTGTAGATAAAAAATATGCAGCTTTATTTTCCAACACAGCACAAAATATTTATATATTTTTTTAAAACAGCAAAATACACTTTTTTTATTAATCTAGATGCAATAATACCACAAAACATAAGAGTAGTTTCGAATGTTTCAATCTCCCCAGGTTCACACTACCAGGTCTAATGGGTTATCATAACTATTACGAAACGATTGTTTAAAGCTCGAAATTACCCATAATTACATCTGATCTAGTCGCTTAACCTATGTGCGCATAAAAGATATAACGTTGTAAATGTTAATTTCGTAGTTGCTGTATGTATAATATTAATGAGAACGTGGCTGCTCAGCAGTTTCATCAGTATATTAAATTGATTGATGAAATAACTTGTCTTATGCCTTAGTGCTACCCTAACATATGCATCATCTAAGTCTCTTTCTTAGCCTGTTTTTTCAATATTAATTTTGAAATGGAAGATTTCCTTAAGAAATTATTTAACCTGTCGTTTTCTATAATACTTATTGCATTTTGTACCAAAGACAGATTGTATCGTACTTTTATTTTTGGAATATTTGAGAGTGTGTATTCAAAATCAAGTATCAACACCTTCCTTAACTTACCCAAGATAACTCAGACGCACAACATCAGTCTTAGTTCCAAAGTTGGGCTGTTGCACTCTCTCGTCATATTCATATTTTTTGTGTTCTTGCGAAACATGAACCCTATCAGCAGATATAGGCCATGGAAATAAGTTGCTATAGAAATATCTTGCGCATCTTATATAAAGATCATGTTACCATCGAGGAGATCGGCAACAAGATACAACAAGCTATCGAACCAGAGGAAGATCTTTTGATCATTGTCGAAAAACACGAACTGAAATGGTATGGTCACGTTTCACAGCCATCTGGTTTGGTAAAGACCATCTTTCAAGGCACCGTGAATAGGAAAGAAAGAAAAGGTGGGAAGAAAACATCAATGAGTGAACAGCAAAGTCCAAGAAGGAAGTGGAAAACCGGGACAGATAGAGAGAGTTGGTTGTAAATTCGTTAATGGTGCCATAATGACCTCGAGGGTTAAGGGAGAGTGAGCTCGGGCGCCCACCATGTTTATAAAAATAGCTGCCAAAATGTCTCGTCGTAGTTTTAATTTTTTGACCGAAATAATTCGCATGCTATAATTTATTACAAGAGGATGTCAAGAAAAAAAAAAGAGACGAAAAAAATCTGATTTTTCTTTAGATTATTTCCAAAAACAATCGCGATATGGATTAAATTAATTTAGAATCCAAAGAGTTAAACCGTTTAATATCCATCTCGTCATGGAATGATGAAATCGTTTGACAATAATTTTTAGTTTCGTAATTTGCTTTAAATTAAAAATATATGATACAAATAAATATTTTTAATATTTTTAAAAGAAGACCACTATTTTTTTGAAAATTTACCAAAAATCTGTAATAGGAAAAAAGCGGCGCCACAATCTCTTTAGACATGCATGCTTCTATTCTCAGTATCTAACTACATGGATGAAGATAATTCATTCAGGTAACACTTTATTGAAGTACTTTGAATAGTCTAGTTGTGAAAGAAAGGCTTTCATCCTTCAATAACGTGAAAAGTCACAATGTTTTTGGTATTCTCTTTTCAAAATAAAAATGCTTTTTAAGAGACTGGTATTTTTCTTTATCTTTAGAATTAAAAAGATTAGCATGACAGCATGAAAGTTTTATTTAACTTTGTCGAGCTTATAAAGCACACCATAGAAAACAATGATAAAATGCTTGAGGCAAAATATTCTTGAGAAAAAGGCTTTTTTTTATAGAGATAACAGTATTAATAATAAGTTTTTGAATACCCAGTATTAATAGGACATATTAATAGACAGAAATTTAATTTGTTTGTTTGTGTTTTTCAATTTCACGCAGAGATACATGAGGGCTATCTGTGCTAGCCGTCCCTAATTTAGCAGTGTAAGACTAGAGGGAAGGCAGCGAGTCATCACCACTCACCGCCAACTCTTAAGCTACTCTTTTACCGACAACTAGTGGGATTTACCGAACATTATAACGTTCCCACGACTGAAAGGACGAGCATGTTTGGTATGACGGAGATTCGAACACGTGACCCTCAGGTTACGAGTTGCGCACACTTACCACCTGGCCATACGTAATTTAATATTATGGTGTTATACGCCAACGTAGGCGAAGCAATGAAGCCAATAGGATTAACTTTTGAGATAAAAATCGAGCCAAACTAAAATATATTCCCCCCCAAACCATTCCACTTAAACAGTCCACTACGAAATTTAATCCAAAATAAAATAATCAAAGAAATATAAAAAAACATCTGAGATCTAATGTGATTCTTGTAAAAAAAGTTAATATGAATAGAAATTGGAGAACAGAAGTTCAGTACAAGAGTGTAAAAAATTAATTATTTTGAAAGTTTCTCAAACTCGCTTGCAGTTTTGACATATATAAAACCAATATCCTAAGTTATTTTAGGCTAAGCTGAGAAAATATTAAAAGCTATTTGAATAGTTAACACCTTGTTAGAAATACACGTCTCAAGTTCTAAAGTTCCCCATTCACCTATTAAAGAACATGTCAACACGCGTACAGATGTTTTAAATGTTTAAATGTGCAAATACAATGTCTTTCGAGTCATGTTAGTGTTGATATATTTCGCTTTACTCTTAATGTATATAAATCGCATTGCTAGGTTTTATCTGCTGTTTTTTTCTGAGTTTATATATGTAGAATCAGCTTTAAGACAATAAGCCCCTAAATAAAAAAAAAATCGTTGCACATAAAGAACCAACACATGAACGTTGGACAAACAATCAACAAAAGGAAACTGTAGAAGTTGAGCTTATTGTCTGAAAGTTTTAAAATGTCATTAATTTTATACATTGTTTCTATGAGCTCTTTTCTTTAGATAGATAAACAGATCAACGGACAGGGAAACAGATGTACAAATATCCTGTTTTTTTTTTAACAAAACACGGGACAAGCATGGCCAAACAGTGAGGGCGCCTGACTCGCAATCTCAGGGTCAGGGTTTCGAATCTCCGTCAGACCAAACATGCTCGCCCTTTCAACCGTAGGGGCGTTATAGTGTGATGGTCAATCTCAATATTCGTTGGTAAAATTGTAGCCGAAGAGTTGGCGGTAGGTGGTGATGACAATCTGCCTTCCATCTAGTCTTACATTATTAAATTAGGAACGGCTAGCGCTGATAGCCCTCGTGTAACTTTGCTCGAAATTCAAAAACAAACAAACAAATAAATCGACAAAACATCATGTTTGTAGAATTTTCTCGGATGTATGGAAATATAGACTGTTTCTTCTCATGTAATTTTAAATAATACTATACCGCAAGTTATCCCAAAAGTTACGAAATTATACGCATAGTATTTCAGTCAACAGATGTGGCGCGCCACTTATCACAACGTTTAAAAATGTTGGATATTCTTATAATATTTGCTATGTACACATAACTAAGAAGCATATTTCGAAATTAGAGGGTTTCTTTGAAGCGAAAGCGAAACTAAATCATGGTTTTGATTAAAAGTAGAACATTTTAAGTGATATTCAATTATCATGTATTAATAGAAGATGTCAGAGTAAGCGGAAATGATTTAAGCCGTATCACTATGGTATTATATTAGCAAATTTATAAACTACTTACAAAATCAGGCCTGAACGTCTATCACTAATACCTTTAGACAGATTGTGCGTTACCATGATAGAAAAAAGTAATGGTGTATACGAAGGGTGGAGGACAAAGAGTAATACACATCTGTGTAATTACTTTCTCTTGAGGATCATACACAGAACCTAGTTGCTTAAGTCACGAAACAGCCAATGTCATTATGGTGAAACAAATTCATGAATTCCAGCAAGAGGTACTGTTGTTTATACACACGAGAGTAGCACACCCGTGGAAGTCTTGTTTATCAGGAAATAAAGGAGCTCGTTTTAACAGATTTAGTAAACAACCCGTGGAAGTCTTGTTTATCAGGAAATAAAGGAGCTCGTTTTAACAGGTTTAGTAAACAACCCGTGGAAGTCTTGTTTGTCAGGAAATAAAGGAACTCGTTTTAACAGATTTAGTAAACAACCCGTAAATGTCTTCTTTGTCTGGAAATGAAGGAACTCGTTTTAACAGATTTAGTAAACAACCCGTGAAAGTCTTGCTTGTCAGGAAATGAAGGAGCTCATTTTGACAGATTTAGTAAACAACCCGTAAAAGTCTTGTTTGTCAGGTATTGAAAGAGCTCATTTTTAACAGATTTAGTAAATCCGTGAATGTCTTGTTTATCAGGAATTGAAGAAGCTTGTTTTGACAGATTTGATAAACCCGTAAACGTCTTGTTTGTCAGGAATTGAAGGAGATCGTTTTAACAGATTTAGTAAACAACCCGTAAATGTCTTGTTTGTCAGGAAATGAAGGAGCTCATTTTTAACAGATTTAGTAAACAACCCGTAAATGTCTTGTTTGTCAGGAAATGAAGGAGCTCGTTTTCACAGATTTAGTAAATACCCAAATTTGAAAATTATCCATAACTCTTACTTTTCCAATCTTTGTTAACTGATAATAGAAACGTAATCTTGTTTTTTCTTTGAAATAAGTTTTAAAGATACAGCTGCCTTTACTCAATTTGTTTTAAATTTAGCATAAAATATGCATTATTTACCAAGAATTGTAAATTATATTTAAGGAAACGCCTACAAGTATATTTTTTAAGATTTAATTACTCATAATGTTTTTTAACATAACAGGTTTGATTCGACCAACATGTAGAGGTAGTGTGGGTTTTTTTTTCAAGTCACATAAAAATGTATTCAAACTCTAATTTCATGGAGATGTTATTTTTATTTTATAACTATTTTAAATAGTTTTAAAATAAAACTTTTTTTTATAAACTTTTATAAATAGTTATAACAGATGTAAAATTCTGTAATAATTTAGTGTAAATCTGAGGACGTAGAGCGACATTATTTGTAACTACAGGTTTAGAGGTTTGAAATATATATAGTATAGGTTTGAGGATATGAAGTGCCTTAACTTGAAACAGAAGTTCAGAATTGTGTATGATTTTTCGGGCTATATGATTTGGTCAATATTAAGCGCAAAGCTACAGAGTGGGCTATCTACGCCCTGCCATGGAGTGTCGAAACTTGATTTATAGCGTCGTAGCCCTGAGTTGGGCGCAGAGTATCTTTGGTATCTATTTGAGGATAAAGAGCAACTTCACTTTTAACTGCAGTTGTAGAATATTGGAGTGCATATGGTATAAGTCTATGGATGTAAAAGGGTTTCACCTGTATATAAATGTAAATAAAAAATGGAGAGTATTTGGTACGGTTTTAGTTTGGAGCAGCTTAACTTGAGATAAAAGCTTAATCTAAACCTAACCTATTACTGTTTAATATTAGAAAATAAAAGAGCCAACCTTTAGTGTTGTTTTTAGATATTTGACCAAAAATACGTACGACTGAACATATCTGCTTCATGTGTTAGCATGCTATAAAACCAACAAACGTGCTGAATAGCAGGAGATAATATCTACATTATATATTTAAAAACAGAGAAACATATGAGGATACATATAAATATAAATATATAGCTTAAATGGAACCAAAAGTTGAAAACATTCATAATGTAGAAACGTTGAGTGCATTATCTTAAAATTGTTTTGGATCCTCATCGTCATTGTACAAGTCACGCCTGTCCAAGTTCATTCTGACAACCGCGCATCTGGACTATAACCCTTCTGCGTAGTTTTCATTATAAAATATTTTGTCATTAAACTGTTGCATCCAAAGAGCACCATCCCCTCTCTTCATGGTGGTTTCCATAAACTGTTCAGTGTAAGACGATGACAACTTCCCAGTGCCCTTTTCAATAGTCCACTCGCACAAAAATCCATTGTGTTTTTCATATGGAATAGCATGAATACACGTTTCATCCACAAGTTGTTTGTCACATATGACGATTCAAAAGACATGAAGTGAAGAAACAAACAAACTTGTTTACGTGTGACTTTTGTCACTTTTTCTAGGCGAAGATCGTTCTTCATTATGCTGCATACTGGATTTTTTTTATGTTAAGCATAGAGCTCCACAAAGGGCTATATGTGCCCTGCCAATTACGGGTATTGAAATCCGGATTCTAGCGTTGTAAGTCTAGAGACATACTTTTGTGCTACTGAAGAGTTGCGTACTGGAACACGCTACAGTTTCTATCACTGACCTTCAAGTTAATGAATTATCATATCACAAGATGTCGCATTGTACCTACCATAGCTGAAATATGACTTGTTGCAATATGAACCTACGAATGGTTCTAGTATCCCATGGTGATTCATAAATCTTTGTGTTCGAATGCTATTATCTACAAACGATATCCTTATCTTGAAAAATATAAAATCCCGATCTGAATACATATTAATGAGCTGAAAGTATAAATGTATTACGGAAGAAAAAACTTTTACATAATTTTGCCAAAATAATCAATGTTTGGTACCACCAAGCCACCAACGAACTTCAAGTAAAAAAAGTCAACATCGTCATTGGTAGTGAATGCATTCAGTAGCTGTCAGGCCAGGTTCCTGTAAACATGGTAGACGGTCTTATATTTACAATAAAGAACAAAAAGGTCATTTTTACGTGTAAAATCAGATCAACATTTTTTTTTTTTATAAAACTATTATCTGAAAACAAGTTAGCTAAATTTGTTTCGGAGATAGTCTGATACATGAAAAAATTTGTTTACTGTCATTATTATCCATCTCGTTTAGGTTTTTTTCCATGTTTTTTTACAGATTATTATTACTTATAACACGTCATGTAAAAACACTGAAATAAAAAAAATCAGATTAAAACGATTGTGTGTTTGTACTATCATAATTTATTACCTGGACCACTCCAGTGGCATAGGGATACGTACGCGGACTTTTAATGTTACAAATCGGATTTCGATAGCCATGGTGGGCAGAGCACAAATAATCTATTGTGTAGTTTCTGTGCTTAAGTACAAACAAATTTAAATACGTGTTAACAAAAACAAATTACGCTTTCGCAGAAATATTGTGTTACAAACAAAAATTCTAAAAATATTTAATTTTCATTTATTCATTCGCGAAATTATATTTACTTCTTGAAGTTTGTAATTTCACTCTCGTCACGTTATGTAATGATGACTTTATGTATGTAACGTGTGTGCTATTTTTAGATTTTTTTATGTCATAGCGTCATTAATTATAACTGCTATATTTAAATTATCAAACAAGCATTTGAAAACTTAATCATGCTAAAAAAATATGTGTTGAGGCGGGGTAGAAGCACATACAGTTAATTAGAATTGGGTGGATTTTCCTACACTTCTAATAACCGCAGTTTATAAAATGATGTGCTGTTACGTATAGACACAGCTATATGGTAAATAGACAAAAAGAGCTATAGATATCTGACTAGCTTGGAACAAATAAATATACGCGGTGTTCCAAAAGTCTGGCTTCACAGGGAGTGAGAAACTCCAGGGACAACACATCGAGCCAATTAGGTAAAAAGCCTTATTTCCCGAAGGGACCAGACTTCTGAAACACCCTGTAAATGTATAAATATAACATAGTCAGACAAGTAGTTGGATATATATATAGTTTTGAAGTTTCTGTTAAAACGAGTTTATAAAATATGAACGTAATGTACATAATGTTCTTCCCAAGTGGTTGGATGATGTAATGTTCTGGAATGAAAAACTTAGCCAATATTCAACTTGTAACAATTAAAATGATTTCAAGAATTTGTTAAATGAAACTACTGTAATCTCAATGGAAGTTGAAACTTGTATTTTTTGTAAGGTTTCGGTTCCATATCAAAGCTTTCAACGGAAAACCCTTGAGAAAAACAACATTGAAAATTGTCCACACTAAGTATTATCTCTTTATGCGTATACGTATGTATATCTAGCTGGTTAATAGTGTACAGTTTCTTGGCCATCACTTCGGTTTTTGTTACAAGTAACTGTGTTTTACCTTCAAAAATTTCAGTTAATAATTAGGTTTTATTGGTCGAAAGTTAATCATAGATAAGTATATGTGTCACAAACTATGAGGTTAACACACTTAGAAAGTAATTATGTTCAACTGTCACACAACATAGACAATAAATAGATCTAATTATCACAGCCTGTAGCAGTACTTTTGTTTTTGGTGACACAAACGTAATTAATGCATGATCATTCTGTAATGCTACACTCATAACCAATAAATAGATTCCACTGTCACCAAAATCAGGTTCTATTGTTGCAAAGTTTCCCATCAACAAGGTTTTATTGTTGTATAATGAAAGAAACAAAGGTTAGTTGTCAGTATGATAAAGATAACAGTAAACAATGTCTAATATTTCAAACACAGGTAATAGTTAGGTTCCATTATTTAAAAGATAAAAAAGAGTTAGAATCAGTATTTAAAATACGAGCAATAGTTAGATTTTTTTGGTTTGGTTTGTTTTTAATTTCACGCAAAGACACACGAGGGCTATCTGCGCTAGCCATCCCTAATTTAGCAGCATAAGACAAGAGAGAAGGCAACTAGTCATCATCACCTACCGCCAACTCTTGGGATACTCTTTTACCAACGAATATTGAGAATGATTGTCACATTATAACGCCCCTACGGCTGAAAGGTCAAGCATGTTTGGTGTGACGCGATTCGACCACACGACCCTCAGATTACGACTCTATTGCCTAATTTGCCTGGCCATGCCGGGCTCAATAGTTAGATTCAGTCTTTTAAAGACAAGCAATAGTTACATTCAGTATTTGAAATGTAGATAGCAGTTAAAATACAACACTTTTAGAATAGACAACAGTTATGTTTCAGTATGTTAAGGACAGATAATAAATAGATTCTATTGTTTTAAAGCTAGAAGGTAGTTATTTTAAGATAGACATTATATTTTAAAGATAAACAATAGTTATATATCAATATTTGCAAAAGTAGAAAATAGTTAAGTTGCAGTATTCTAACGACAGAAAACAACTATATTCCAGAATTTTAGAGAAAGACAGCAATTAGGTTATAATATTCTGAAGACAATGCAAATTGGATTCCACAATTTTAAAGAAAAAAGACAGTTAAATTATAGTATTCTAAAGAGACAGAATAATTAGATTCCCGTATGTTAAAGAAAGACAAAAACTAGGTTACAGTATTAAAAAAAGAAAACTGTTAGGTTCCATAATTTAATGACTGAAAGTAGTTACACTGTAAAAAGTCACTTTTTAGGTTAAAAAGAACGGAATTCAAACTGCCAGAACTTTAACCCTAAAAATAAGTTCGGTACTCTGAATTAATTCACGTTCTCTTTTGTCAAGTTTACAACAATTTCCATCAATTTTCACTGGACTTACTCTGCTATTCTGCAAGGAAATACCCTCAAATTAACGGATATTCTACGCAAAATAACTGTTTGCTTATGTACTTCAATTGTTTTTCAGTGTCATTCTGCAAATAAATACCTTTCGATTAATGCTTAGTACACATTAAATAATTTTTATTCACCTATTACTGGCCCGGCATGGCCAGGTTATTAAGGCACTCGACTCGTTATCTGAGGGTCGCGGGTTCGAATCTCCGTCATACTCACCTAAACATATTAAACATTTTTCTCTCCTGATATACAAAAACAGAAAGAGAAACCTCCGTGTGTCTCTATATGAAATGTGCCTCATGTTAAAGTAATAGAGGTAGTGAATGAACATTTAAATGTTTATTTTATTGTTAGCACAAGTGGGCCTGGTATGGCCGAGCGCGTAAGGCGTGCGACTCGTAATCCGAGGGTCGCGGGTTCGAATCACCGTCACACCAAACATACTCACCCTTTCAGCCGTGAGGGCGTTATAACGTGACAGTCAATCCCACTATTCATTGATAAAATAGTAGCCCAAGAGTGGGCGGTGGGTGATGATGACTAGTAGTCCTTTTAGTCTTACACTGCAAAATTAGGGACGGCTAGGGCAGACAGTCTTCATGTAGAGATGCTAACTGTTTCAAATGACTGAGCGCAATGATTGTAAACAAATCCCTTTATCATTTGCGGCTACAAGGCCTGACCAATGTCTCTAAGCTGTTTATTATTATATTATTATTATTATGACTATTATTATTTATTACTACTATAGATTGCTCATTTATGATTATATTTTGTGTATTTAATAAATTCATTTAAAATTATGACTTTTATTTATTTCAGAGTAACAAACATACTGGTAAAATAACACTGAACATGCACAAACAGGAAGCAGAAAAAGTCTTTGTGTAAGGACTAGTTTATATCATGTTTATGACACTTATTGTAATGGTTTTGCAGCTGTAGTAGCCTTTGTTCTCATGGATGGTTGGGAGTTATAACAACATTGTCCATTTGACTGCATACACATCTTGTGTGTTATAACATTGCTTAAAACTGAGGTGCTCAAGTTTGGTCTGAACTTGCTTTTGTTTTTAGTCACTAAACTAAATATCCTTTTGCTGTCAGCATTAGAATGGAAGATTGTAAGAATTCCAAGCATAACCCTACACAGAATGTCATACTTCTGGTTGCCATTTCCATCCTTAACTGTAGACAGCTGAACCCAAAACTTATCAACATTCAACTGAAGGACAGTTTCTGAGAAAGTATCAATTTGATAGTTCAAATATTGCCCTTCCAACTTGTCAATAGTGTCGTGCTCATGTGTATTGACAAAAACAGGATACCTGTCTGTGAAGAAGCGTAGAGAAGAGAAATCTTTGCAGACTTTCAGTTTTGGATCAGCAACCATTGTATAAATCAGAAGTTCATCATTCAGAGGGAAATGTTTCATCATGTAATTT
Organism: Carcinoscorpius rotundicauda; assembly: GCA_011833715.1. NCBI lineage: Eukaryota > Metazoa > Arthropoda > Merostomata > Xiphosura > Limulidae > Carcinoscorpius > Carcinoscorpius rotundicauda. Next base: position 150,729,588 of record CM022392.1, read on the forward strand.
GTAGCTAGAATATAATATTTCTTGACACTGGTGTAGAAGCTGATCAGGTCCAGGTCTTTTTCATATTAACAATGTATTCCTTGTCAGAATTTCCAATAGAAACTGCGTCATCAGATTTATTTGAGGATTCATTGTTGTAGTGAAGTTCGGTGATGTTGCCTTCAAGATATTCTAGCTTGATGTATCTGGCAATTATATTTTTAACTTGTGTAATCAGAGTTTCATGTGTAATGTGTATGCAAGTTTTTTTGCTTTGCAATATCAAACTGGCTTGCTCAAATAGAGAAATTACAGCCTGAAGAAAAAGATAAAATACCAAGTTCAATTTGTTGTCCAAGAAAACTGTTAGCTTATCTAACTTGTTCTGCGCATAATTTTTCTTGATTATTTCCTTGCTAACTTTTTTCTTTTCTTGTCTCTTCTTTAGTTCAAGGTCAGACTGCCTAAACATATATTGAGTTATATCAAATGTTTCTTTGTCTGCTTTTGGGAACTGTTGTTTTGTGTCCCTATGTAGCTGAGAGGATATCCTGACTGTTAAAGTCTTGCTGCTTGACTGAGCTGCAGGTTTAGATCCTTTTGAATCCAGTTTTCCTTTTTCGCAGTGAAAATACTTCTTCAATTGCTTCCACATATCCAATATTCTGTTGAGGCACACCCCAAGTGATAATCATCTTGTGTTAACAAGTTGTAGAATTTTTCTTGTTTCTTTTTCATACATTACTTAAAACTCTTTGAAATGTTTTCTGCTGGCCCGTTTGTTCAGAAAATAATAGATATCTATCAGTATATCAGAAACTGGCCAGGACAGTTCTCTGGAAGCTTCGTGGGCAGCAATATTCATAAAGCGACAGGCACAGCCAATGAAGTAAATGCTAGACTGTCGTCTTGAGATGCGTCCCATCACACCGTTACCTATACCAGACATAATTGAGCCATTGTCTGAAGAAAAACGAAGAAAGTTTTTCCATAGAATTTTCCTCTTTGTCAGTTCGTAATCCAAAAGCTTGAAAATATTCTCTCCCGTTGAAGCTTCTTTCCACTCCATCATTGTCAAAAGAGAACAATTTTTCCTAGCAAAGGGTCAAGATATCGTACAACCACTGGATACAGTTTTGAGTCATCCATGTCTGTGGATCCATCTGTGGCTAAACTGTAAACACTGTTAGTAAGTATGCTTGAAATCATTTTGTCATCTTCACAACCAAACATTTGTATAATGGCTGTAGTTTTTTGGTTATAACACAGCTATATTTTTTCACTATATCAGAGTCTGGGAACATTTTTCTGAATAGATGTCCTGCATAATCGGCTACAGCTAGGGGTAAGTTTAGAGCAACGATGAATTATGTGAACATCACTTTTGCGTTTATGGTTTCATATTCTGAATTATTACTCATAAAAAATCGTTATCTACATGGTTTTTGTCTTCGCTTCAGCCTTTTGTTGGTGAGATGCCGATTTTGTATGTCTGGAACAATCGTTTATTCTGCCATGCGCCACAGAAAAATCGATGTGACAAACCGTACAAAATGCATGAGTGTCACTGACTTTTGATACAATGGCCGAATATTTTGCATTATACTCTTTCATAAATTTTTGATTCACAGTTTTTAGTCCTTTTAGATTTGCCAGAAACAAGACAATCTGGTGAACGAGGACTCTTTTTTTCCATTTGTGAACAATCGCGTTGGTGTTTCTATGCCGCTTAGAAAACGAGAAATAACAATCTTCGCAAGCGCTGATTGGCTTAGAAGTACTGATGGCGTAACACTGGATTCCTCCACATACCCAGTATGGAAAAGCACCGCACTCAAACTATTGGTAGACGTCGATGATACAAATATTTTTTTATTATTTCAAGCACAAACATGATTATCGCAAGTAGCCATTTGGATTATGTCTTTTATTTATTATCAAAATTTTTATGTATCTCACTAGAAATTTTCTTTTCACCCCTTTCAAGCCCTGGGGGAACAATTTAACACTTTATTGTATAGGCCTATATAATATATAATAATTTGGGAGTTGCAATAAGTCGTAATATTTGTCTATATAAGCGTATAGTCGTAATGTGTACATAAAAATCGTAATGGTAGGCATCTCTGCTCATGTAGTTTTGCGCGAAATTTCAAAACAAACCAAGCATCTGTTCCTAGTATTTTTCACAGTCAACTTACAACTAAATATCTGGGAAATAAATGTAAAATTCTCATAAAACAAAGATTTTATCATGTATTTCAAGAGTTTTTTTCTCTCATTTACATCCAAAAACACTTAAGTGGTTTATCCATATAACGCAACTGTATTCATTAGTTGTTTCAAAGTTAGCAGAACAATTTTCGTCGTCTATACAAACAAGACTTTTGAATGTGTTGTACTCAGCGATTTTCCGCTTGCAAAGTTACAAACCCCATGAAAAGGTTTACACAGTGAAGCAAGTATATTTGCAATAACTGCACTCTGGTAATACAGTCGAGAGCCTCTGGTTGTTTCGTCCTATTATCGTTGTTTTATCGTGTAGGTCCGGCATGGGCTAGCGCGTTAAGGCGTGCGCTTCGTAATCTGAGGGTCTCGGGTTCGCGCCAAACATGCTCCCCCTCCCAGCCGTGGGGGCGTTACAATGTGACGGTCAATCCCACTTTTCGTTGGTAAAAGAGTAGCCCAAGAGTTGGTGGTGGGTGGTGACGACTAACTGCCTTCCCTCTGGTCTTACACTGCTAAATTAGGGACAGATAGCTTTCGAGTAGCTTTGTGCGAAATTCCAAAACAAACAAAATTTATCGTGTACTCACGGTGTACGAACACAACAAATGAACATTTGCCAACTTTTCCCGGGTCATTTTTTTATAAACACATAAGCAGCTGTTATCTTGAAGGAGAATAGTTCTTATAAGTGTACAATCAGACTATGACAACATTTTAAGATTTATATTAATTATTTTTAAGATAATCTTTATCATATTATTATTATGAAAACAATATCGCATTTATCAGAAAATGAAAAAGTTGTTGCAAACATATATCATATTAATACATCATACAGAAGCTTTCAACCACATAAGACTTCAAGTATTCATTTTTAAAAACAGTTTATTTACTTAAAATATTTCTATTTACATATATCTGTAAAAATACACTTCTATCAGGTCGGCTGCACGGCCTGAGTCATAACACTAGCCCTTAACAGTAAAAGATGTGACTGTGTATAACAACATATGTTTAAGTGTCGCATTTTATTGATAGATTATTTTACATAGTTTCAATAAATGTGTACAATAAAAACTTAAGGACAATTTTAATAAAAGATGAAAATATATATACATGTGTATAGTATTTTTTGCGTTGTTTCAATAAATTACGAGTTTTAATACTGTAAAAATGTACAATTGTTAGTTTATAGACTTTTAAAAAAAGACAATAATTAGATTCCACCAAATTGACCTTCTATTTCACATTGTAACGTGTAGGTGGCAAGTCTATCTTCGTTGCTTAAATACACATACACGTGTTTCAGTTCGGCAGTTAAACGCTCTTACGTCCAGGTAAAACGTCTCTGAACAAACCATCGAATTGTTTTTGTTGGTTCTTTTATCGAACAATGTTTTTTTTAGGTAACGTATCCGTTTATAATTTACCAAAATGTGTTCCACAAAAACATTTTATGCACAATATAGGTCTATTTCAGTGAGTAGTTCAGTGAAAACATTTTCCATCGCATCTTCGTGACACATGCATTAGAGGGTTAAAAACAAACAACAATAGTTAGGTTTAGTTATTTTAAAAATAAACAGTATTTAGGTTCCATTCTTTTAAAGAGTGATAATAATTTGGTTCAAGTATTTCAGAGACAGACAGTAGTTTAGATGTATTCTAAAGACAGCTGGTGTGGGTATTGACACATTAATTAAAATAAAGTACATCCCTCTTAACCTGAAGATCACCTGAGAAGGTCGTAACATTATTCTGTACTTTATTTTAATTAAAGTGTTAATACCCATACCAGCCGTCTTCACAATACATTTTTACCATACTTCAAGTGAGATTCTAGTCAACACGAGGAGACAATATTTTAGTCTAAATATTTCAAACACAAACAATAGTTAGACTCAAAGATGAATAATAGTTGGGTTTCATTATTTCATATTTAGATAACGGATATGTTCTTGGATCACAAACCTTTTACAATTATTTTATTGCAATGCTAAACATATCATTATAGTTAGTTCAACTGATAACTTGGTTCTATTCAAGAAAGCAGATCACATAAATAATTATTATTTCAATTTTAGTATCAACTTATTATGTTATTGTGTGAAAAATAACTCAGAGATAATTCACAACATTACCAATTTACTGTTAAGATTTAAGGCGGAGAACAGTTATAACAATACACACTTAGTAAACAGTTTGAATCTATTTTTATAATGTGACTGATAGCCATAATCTAGTATTAAAAACACATCAAAAAGTTATGTTCTCTCATCAACAGGTACAATAAATACTCACAAATGTAATGAGTGTATCGATTCTGGTGTGACAAACGTAAAAACGTCAAGTTTTAGTTTACAGTAGACTAAAATAGATTTTAGCAATAGTTTAAAATGACAAAAATAAGCATCATGTAAAAAAATATGACCTCAATAGTTTGATTTTAGTGTCACAAACATACAAACGTCTAATTTCTAAACTACACCAAATTAAGCAATATCTACGTTCTAGAGCTACAAACTTCATAATTAGTTTGATTTCAGAGTTACAAACTTCAACTAAATAAATTATAGAGTTACAAGTTTAATCTCTCGTTAGGTTCTACAGTTATAAGCACAATCGATAGTTTGATTCTAGTTTTACCTACTTAATGAGTAGTTGGATTTTAGAGTGTTAAACTTATCCTCTAGTTATGTTCCAGAGTTTAAAACTTAAAGCTGGTTATGTTATATAGTTTTAAAAATAATTGCTACTTAACTTCTTGAGCTAAAAAGCAATTACCAGCTGGAAGTGTCTGTTATAAGGAAGTATCTATCATAAGGAAGTATGTGCAGCCTCCTTCCAGAAGAAAAAGAAAGACTTAAATTCAACAGTTATGTTCTATAGTTATAAACTTAATTGCTAGTTAGATTCTGTGTTTAAAACTTAATTCTTATTTAAGTTCTGTAGTTGCAAACTTAATTACTAGCTGCCTTCTAAAGTTACAAACTCAACAGTCATTATATTGCAGATTTAGAAAGATTTTCAATACTGAAACATTACAGTGATAACCATTACCATTCATAAGTTTTTAGTGTCACAAACCAAACCAACAGTTACGTACTATAACTGAAAACTTAATAATAAAATTAGGTTCTTAAGTGTAAAACCTCCACAAATAATTATGATCTGAATTAAATCACAGAGTTAAAACCTAAACAGTTACTTGTGCTCTAGTGGTACAAAATCTTTAGATTTAATTATGTTCTGGAATTGAAAAAATAATTAGAAGTTAGGTTATAACCTCAAGAGTTAGTTATATTTTAGTGAGAAAAAAAACTTTGTAATTAGTTATTCTGGAATCAGAAACCTAACTAGAACGAGTCACAACCTCAACAGTAAGTTATGTTTTGAAGTCAAAAAAGCCACTAGAAGTTAACGATATAAAGTCACAACCATAGTAGCTAGTCATGCTATATTGGTACAAAACTTTATAATCAGTTACGTTCTGGAGTCAGAAACGTAAATAGAAGTTAGGCTATAAAGCTACGGCCTTAACAATGAAATGTCTACGAGTGGCACAAAATGTTAGAATTAGTTATGTTCTACTGTCAAAAATGTAACTATAAGTTAAGTTTTAGAATCACAAATAGGTTGTAGCGAGATAAAATAATTTAATAGCTCGGTTATACTTTCACAAATTTAGTTAGTTTTTCAACATAATGTTAATGAGTTATAAGGTTTTAGAGTTTCAAGTCTCACAAATTGTTAGAAACTTGTGTCAAAACATAGTTAATAGATATGTTTTCGAATCATAAACATGAATTAATAGTTTACCTTTAAAGTGATAACTTAAGCAATTGATAAGTCGCTTTATACAAACTTTACCAAAAGTTAGATGGTAGTGTTGTGTTCTAATGTTACAAAACGTAACGAGTGTTATGTTTTAATGTTATAAAAATTAATAAGTGCATATTTTATTGCTACATAATTCAACTGGGTGTTAGATTCTTGGTCCATATCAGTAGTAAGACGTTAGGATAACAAAACTCTACTGGTAGTTACGTCCGAGGTGATATACTAGTTGTAAGGTTCCAGTGTTACAAAATTTAAGTGATAGTTAGGTTCCAAGCCACAAACCAATAACAAGAATTAGTCTGAGAATCGTATCAAGGGTCACAGTGCGTGATAATTATAACCCATTTTCAAAGTTTCTGTATTTTGACACGAACAAATGATTAGCGGTTAATGTTACAAAGTAAATTAACATACACATTGATATTTATTACGGAGTAGGAGTGGCCCCATCTCTAACTGAAGTAGTTATCACCGTGCAGCTAAAGTACACATGCGCCTCTGTTGATGTGTGGGAACACCTGGGGGCGAGCCAAGAGTCCTGCAGAAAAGACCGTATTGATTTATGATGTTGTTCTCAGAAAGATTCACCGTTATCAGTAACTGGGTTGTATAACTCAAATATTGCCTGCTGCCTTCTTTCGCTTATCAGAAGTGTAACGAAAGGAACTGATCTATCCCAGCGAGCACAGTACTCCTTCCGTAAGTTAGTTGTTGTTGTTTTGTTGTTTTTTTGAATTAAGCACAAAGCTACACGATGGGCTATCTGTGCTCTGCCCATCACGGGTATCGAAACCCGGATTTTAGCGTGTAAGTTCGCAAAACATACCGCTGAGCCCCTGAGGGGGGCCGTAAGTTAGTTAGGCAGATGTTTGGGTATATCCAGGTAGCTACAAGTAATAAATGTTATTAAAGTCTCAAATTTTGTGTGTGAGGGAGGGGGGGAGATAAGTTTTATTTTGTTGATTGTTTTCAATGTTTAATCTTGTTTTATGTATTCTACTTTTAATATTCTATCTTGGTATTATGTTTTCTTTTTGTGTGTTTGTCTGTACTTTAATTATTACGTTACCAAATTGCTTATAATTATTCGAGTGTTTCTAATTAAAGCAAGAGAAAACGAGAGCCACCACCATAAATTTAAAATACTTTGGTGTTTACGTGTGTACCTTACAAAAATTCAAATATTTTAACTATTCGTTTTAAGTGTGAATTTCAAATATATTATATACATACTAGTATCAAAATCATTTCTAAACTTCACATAAGAATAATCGTTGCTTCAAGACCAAGTACAGTATAATGTCTTTGATGACCAGTTACAGTATAACGTCGTTGCTTGATGATCAAGTACATTATAATGTCGTTCCTTGATAAATAAATATAGTATAATCCTTATTTACTACTTAGTTAGTACTAGTGTGCCAGAGTATGAATTTGATTGTTCATGGTTTACATCACACTCCCGTGAAATCGTGAAATCGTTGTCTAACGTTCTGGCTTTGGGTGCATTAGAAGAGTGACAGTTAATTCCCTTGTTTTATTAAGATAATGTAAGAATTAGTGGGGAATGTTTTTGACTAGCTGTCTTCGTTCTAATTCTTTATTAGCGCAAAATCACGGTCAGCTCGCGTAGACTCTCACGAGTAGCTTTGCGTGAATATCGAAAACAAACAAACAACCCTATTATGATGTACGTAGTTCCATGCAAAAAGGTCTTTTCATGATAGTGAAATCCTAATGTTAGAGAGATCAGTATTGAAATCAATCTCCTAATAATATTAACATTTGAATTTGGTAATCTGTATTGTTTTATTAAAGCAAACGTTTGATTTGGAACTGAGATACTTTGTTTTGACATCAACAAAAATTGATTTTAAGGTTACTTGTTGGTGTTTGCCCTGCTTTTTCTTCATTGCGAAATTGCTTTAAAATTGAGTTATTGTATTTTAAAAGCTAACTCATCGTTTTTTGTTACTATTTCGTGTCCTTTTTGCCTATCGTGCATTTACTTTAAAATTGAGTGACTGGATTTTGTTTGTCAACAGTGTTATTTGTATGTGTTACTTCTCTAGCACTTGTTAAGAGTTAAATCGTGTTCACCTTTTTTGACCATCCTTCAAAGTAGTTAACCTACCTATCTGAACCTACTTTCTGAACAAATAAATATATAGCAGTAAACGTTTCTCTGAAATGACAAAGGAGCACAAACCAAAAAGAAGAACACACTGTTGTTAACTCGCAACTTTCTGTGGATGATCGTAAACTTAAGATACCGAGGGAATGAAGGAGAAATGAAACGCTATCCAAATTGTCGACGTCTGATATAACTCTATGTGTTTGAAACTTTGAATGTATTGTGCATCTGAAATCGGAAGCTGGAACTCATACCAATGATTACCAAATAAGATTTCTTTTGCAACAGTACTTGTTCAAGCATTGTTTTTAACGTCAAAGCACATCTGGTTTAACCAAGAGTCGACGCGGGTTTCATTCAAATAAGTTTTTAAACGTCTTGTTCTATTTCAATTCACTAGAGGGACGTCATATATCAAATTGTTTTCACACGAAAGCACAGAAGTTCTGCAAAATGTAGATGTAACACTTGGTAACAATCTGTTGTTTGTTTTTTGTTTTTAATTTCGCACAAAGCTACACGAGGGGCTATCTGCGCTAGTCGTTCTTAATTTGGCAAGGACTAAATGGAAGGCAGCTAATCATCACCACCCACCGCCAACTCTTGGGCTACTCTTTTACCAAAGTACAATGGGATTGACCGTCATATTATAACTCCCCCACGGCTGTAAGGGCGAGCATGTTTGGTGTGACGGTGATTCGAATCCGCGATCCTCGGATTACGAGTGGTGTGCCTCAACCACTTGGCCATGCCGAGCCAGGTAACTATCTAAGCCTTAAACAAATAGGAGAGCAAACGTCTTCGTTTTTAGTTTTATTGCTAAGAAATGCACTTCTTCAGCTCTCATTAATTGAAAAATTGTTATAAACTCTCACTCACAATTAGGAAGGTTCTTCATTTTGAAATCATTATTTCTTCACAACGGACTTGCTTGAAGTTAACACGAATACCAAAACAATATTGCTAGACAGTGATAAGAAATGAAAATAAAAATTAGCTATTTAAAGTTATTATAGCTAAATTGGGAAAATAAATATCTTTGTTTGTTTGTTTTTAAAGTTTATGCAAAGTTACACGAGGACTGTCTGCGCTAGCCGTCCTAACTTAATAGTATAACACTAGAGGGAATGCAGCAAGTCATCACCACCCATCGCCAACTTTTGGGCTTCTCTTTTACCAATGAATAGTGGGATTGATATTAGCATTCTAACGCTTCCACTGCTAAAAGGGAGTGTATGTTTCGTGCGACGGGATTTGAACTTGCGGCCCTCAGATTACTAGTCAAGCGCCCTGCCGGGCCTTTTGTCTGTTGTTAAGCGCAAAGTTACACATTAGGCAGTTACTGGTATCGAACCCAGTTTTTAGTGGTGTAGGTTCCAAGTCCTGCTCCTGAGCCACTAAAGGGTGGGTAAGCACATAATAATATGTTTAATATTTCAATGGAAGCATTCTATGCACCCAGAAGCGGTTCTAGCCCTGAACACGAATATGGCCGACTCACTTAAATCATAAAAATACCAATTGCAATATTTTCACAAACCAAAATACATTATCACGACTCATGATAATACACTTGGTCAAAGTAATTTCTACTACACATTAGGCCTGGCATGGCCGAGCGCGTTAAGGCGTGCACTCGTAATCCGAGGGTCGCAAGTTCGCGCCCGCGTCGCGCTAAACATGCTCGCCCTCCCAGCCGTGGGGGCGTTATAATGTGACAGTCAATCCCACTTTTCGTTGGTAAAAGAGTAGCCCAAGAGTTGGCGGTGGGTGGTGATGACTAGCTGCCTTCCCTCTAGTCTTACACTGCTAAATTAGGGACGGCTAGCACAGATAGCCCTCGAGTAGCTTTGTGCGAAATTCCAAAACAAACAAACAAACAAACTACACATTAATACCTTATACGCTATAAGTATATTACCCCTAGCAACCAATAAGCGCAAGCGCACCACACGTGCGCCTGATTGAGAAGTGTTGCTATATTTAAATACGAATTTTTGGATAGCATTAATTGAAAATACGTTATTTTCTGAATTAGTAAAAGAGACAAATTCAAAATTCTGATTTGTAAAATCCGCGTAATTTGAGGCCACTTTAGCTGTTTAGTTTATTCGTTTTTAGTGTCGCTAATATCTGTCTAAATTATAATGTTTTTAGTGGTTTTTATTCTTTCACGTCTTAAAAGAAATGGAGTGTCCTTGTTTTTTTACTATCATGAATAGTAAATTAATACAATGCTCACATTTATTTACAGGAGTTGGACAAAAATGAAAAAAAAAACATTAACGTTTTCTATTATTAATTGACCCCTTAAACATGTTAACCGTATTATCTAAACATATGCAAACTCTACTGCGTATTAGTTGTCAAGCAACAAGTTTGACTAAATTGATTTTCAAAGGGAACAGGATGCAAGACCTAATTAATAGGTGCTATAGGGTCCAAATTGCACAAATTCTTACTTTTGCAACAGTGTCATGTTTTTTTTTTTAATTCAGCACAAAGCTACACAATGGGCTATCTGTGCTCTGCCCACCACAGGTATCAAAACCCGGATTTTAGCGTGTAAGCCCGCAGACATACCGCTGAGCCACTGGGGGGCGCAACAGTATCAATAACATATAGTGCTACAGCAAAGCGATAATCTCATAAGTCTCATCAGATAACTCTAACTGTGGTTTGAAATTCATCATGAGTGAAGGAGAACAGTACTAAATGTTGTTATAGCATGGCGACTATCTATAGTCTCAGTATTGAGTAATATTGATTTCATACCAAACCACTCATAGCTTAACACCCATCTGAGAACTAGTATGATTTATCCAAGTAAGCTCATTTCTCTGAGAACAGTTTGTCCTTATATCAGTATGTAATATAGGCTAAGTAAAGTTACCACATGTAAATTTTATTTTGCTATTATTGTTTATAATAGGTTCACATTCGAGCAACAGTTTGGGTAGCCATGGCAACATGCAGGTTCTTGCTCAAGTTTCTACTATGGGGAGTGGCTTTGATAACCATCTATGGAAGTTTATCAGTAAAAGGGTTCGCGTGGCAAAGACCAGGTTGTCATAAAGTTGGTAAGTCTAGACCTAATGAATCAATATTATTATCTGTATACCTCTGGATTACATTGGTTGCTCTTGTAAATGTCTTGGTTTATTCTTTCTTAAGGTAAACATACTAATGAGAAAACGGTAGTTATTACACGTTTTGTCATTTTTTTGTTAGCGTAAAAGTGATATTTACTGCTTAATATCACGAAATGCTTTCACTGACCTCTTAATATACAGCATATTAGATACAGCTTCTTACGAATCACCTTGTCGCAGTACAATAAATAGCTCAATTAATCTCAGGCCTAACTAAACATACTTAATTTTCTTAAAATGTAGGTGCATAACTTATCTTATACTGGTAAATATATCAGAAACCGTAAAAGATGCTTTAGAAAATAAAGTGTTTTAATTTTTTATTATGCCACAGAATAATTTATCAAACAATACAAAACTCCTCAGAAAACGTGAAACTGACTTGAGGTTATACCTATGAACACCTCACAAAACAATACGAGATTATATTATGTTATATTAAATAGTATTTCATAAAACAAAACAGAACTCCTTAGAAAATTAAAAGCTAGCTCTATGCTACACTAACAAATACCTTACCTTGAAAACCAAAAAAATCAATTTTTCTTATATCAACACATTTCATAAGATAATACAAGATTCCTTAAATTGATCGAATTTTGCCTAATTGGAGGTCGGGGCGTTTAAAAAAAATTACAAAAGCGAAAAACGAAAAATATCACTCTCTTAATCCGATTACTCCGGATCAAACCATGTTTGATTAACAGATTACTTTACATTCTTGGTAGGAGATAATTAATTGAGACAGTCATAATTATCAATAATATCGATCCTAAATCATAAGTAATCAGATTATTGTATAAGTTATTAAATTATTCTAATTAAATTGAAACTCAACTCCGAATTAGTGAACTAGTTATTTGCCGAAATCGTATTTAAAAGTAAGGTCAACATAAGAGAGAAGGTTATAGACAATGTGTTTTTTTTTATCTTTATTAATTCGAGCTCGCCTTTACTTATGATCGCCTCTAGAAACGACTATGACTTAGGTAACGACAGGATTGGTTTTTACAGAAATATGAGAGTCTCTTGTTCAGGTTATTTAATTCTAGTCTCATTAGGATGTTATCTCTCTTCCTCCTCTTGAAAGTTGTATAGACTTTATTTTACAGTTAAACTTTAAAATATTTATCCTACTTTAAGTTTAAAGTATCTTAATGTACTTTAAACAAAGAAACCTTGACTGTATTTTACACCAAGTTGTATATTTGGATAAAATAAGACATAGAAGCAACTTACCGTTTGTTGTATTTCAACATACCATGGTCTGCAAATAAAATATTAAACAATTTTCCACTTACCTCAAAAAAATGAAAATAACACATTTTTGTCCTTTGTATATATAGTTATAAAAATATACATGTATGAACTATTCTGGGTAATAGTTTTTAGTTTCAATTCAAACTCTACATACTATTATATCTGTAGTAAACTAAGATTTGTTCGATTTCTTATTGTTCATGACTGTTTCAAACAGCTCTTAGAACTTAAAGACATGATAATAAGTTCCACGACACGAAATGACGTGTAATTGTAACTGAACTGTAACTAATGAAACCGGTAATATTATCAATATAAGACACATCTCTGAACTCTTTAGATCTATCTGATTTAATACGATGATAATTAAATTAATGTTGTTATTACTACGCAACATACATTGATAAAATTAACGTTTTAGTTACAGTAAATCATAACAATAGTAGTTACGTGTGCTGTGTAACAACGAAACGTGTCTCGTCACTTTTCACAATGAGATTTATTTTTTTTATTTTTCATCAGGACACACTGACGCCTTCCAGAAAATGTGAGACAAAAATAAATATATGTTGTATTTTTCAGTTTTCTCAATAAATTATCTTGTAGTTCCTTAAATTTTTTACAGTAACGACATAAACTTTAACGTACTTATGCTAACAATAAAATATACATTTAAAAGTTCATTCATTACCTCTATTACTTTAACATGAGGCACATTTCATATAGAGACACACGAAGGTTTCTCTTTCTGGTTTTGTATATCAGGAGAAAAAGATTGTGCGTTATATTAGAAAAGTTTCAGGTGTAATATGTATGACATTAAATGCCGATCTAGTAAATACTTCCCTACCCAACAAAATAAAACTATATCTTAACATTCAGAAATCATTTTCTTGTTATCGTCTTTTACATTGTTAGTGCCACCAGTATATTAACATACGAGTCAAATATTCTTAGTCTCTTATTTCATGTCTTTTAGTGAGGTCTTTCAAATGTATCTCTTTGAAGAGATACAACCAACAGGTTCAAAATAAATGAAACAAAAAGGGAATATTCAATAGCCGCGGCACTTGAAATTCTTTTAGGTAGGATTAGAGTAAAGCAATCTATGAGACTTTATTCTTCTTACTTATTAGCTATATTTTTATGAGTCAGCAATACCAAGCACGGGACGCACATGTTCCCATTTCGATTTTTATTACTCCTCAGGATCTCTTCCAGCCTACCCTCAAATTGAAATTTGTTCAGACAGGATTAGAGTAAATTAATCTGTGAGGCCACGGGTGTAGCCAAATAAGTCATACGAAAGGGTTTGACCTCTTGTGTCCAAAGCTGTAATTAGATCTCAAATCGTTCAATAGAAGGCGAAGATATGATCTAAAAACTTGTACTTGAAAAAAAAAAATCAGAGCCTTTCTATGAGCCATTATGTCGCGACTAAAAATGTGGAATTTTAAAGCAAAATCCATTATTCTGTAATTTATTTATGTTGTAAAATTATAAAGATTAAACTACTACCATAGCATATGTAATCTTGTCTACGGAAGTTAGTGCTTTTAACTGTTTTTAGTTGGGTTTCTTTTATGTATCACAAAGAATGTTGGAGCCATGACAAATTCCAAACAATCGTCTGACATACTCTCGCCTTAATTGGTAATGGCATTCTGTTCTATGCTCTCAGGATCAGAAACAGAAAAAAATGATCACGACAAGTCTTTCATCTGATGATATTTAAGTTTCATTCTTCCCATATTTCTGTCACAGCCTCTCTTTGTTCAAGTCGTATAAAGACGATAAATTGGAGATTTATCGTTTATAAGATGAAGCTAATCCTTAATGGGGTAGAGTTGTTTTGGAACGTGTTTATGTTAATATTATAAAAATATTTCTTTTACCAAATAGGATAAGCTTTTTTTCTATGTTTTGTTTTCGATATTTTCGAAAAGCTAAATAAGGGCTAGGTGCGCTGTCTGTCCCTAAATTTATCATGATAGGCTGGATAGGCAGAATGACAATAGTGAACACTTCCAATTTTGATATTCTTCCATCCAAACTTTTGTGTGTGTGTGTTTGTTTTGTTACAACAAAGCTACATTGGGCTATCTGCTGAATTCCCCGAGGAGAATCGAACTGTTGATTTAGCGTTGTAAATCCGTAAACTTACAAGCTCAGCATGACCAGGTGGTTAAGTCATTCGACTCGTAATCCAAGGGTCGCGGGTTCGATCCTCCGTCACACCAAACATGCTCGAATTTCAGCCCTGGGGGCGTTATAATGTTAGGGTCAATCCCACTATTCGTTGGTAAAAGAGTAGCCCAAGATTTGGTGGTGGGTGATGATGACTAGCTGCCTTTCCTCTAGTTTTACACTGCTAAATTAGGCACGGATAGCACAGATAGTCCTCGTGTAGCTTTGCGCAAAATTCAAAACAAACCAACAGTAGACTTACCGCTTTACCAGCAGAGGACTGTACAAATTCGCCCTTCTTTCTAAGTAAATACTCACGTCCCTTAAGTTTAGAGCACGATTTCACAGTAACAGTATTCGAACCATGGATGACCGAAGAAGGTCGTAGCGTTGTTCGTAGCGGCTCTTCTACGAGCCGTTTTTACATATATATTTTTCTCTAAAAGTGGCTTTTATCAACATCACTGATCACACGGATTTCATATTCACAGTCCGGAACGATAACTATTAAGTCCTACCGTATCCATCCGATGCGCATAGCTCGTAAAAAACATGTTGAAATGAAAATAATTACCTATATATATAATAGCCAAATGTTTATTTGTCTGTCACGTTCTGTATATCCAGAGTGATAAATTGTAGAAACAAAAATATACATATCAAAATCCTTCTTTTCAGAGTACACGTTTTTTACAAGTCCTTAAACTTCATTTCAATATCAACATTGATTAGACACTCTCAGTATGTTTTAAACAGTCAATTCGAGTGAAAGGTATAAAGAACAAAAATACGTTTAAGATTGGAGCATAACGGGAGTAATGAATACAGACAGAAACGTGGTTTCACATATAAATGTTTTTGTTCGGTTTTTTTATATATATATATATATTCATGACAGTATAATATATATATGCTCGATTTTATTGTATCATATTTAATAAATTGATTTGAATTGAAATAAATCGAATACCTCTTTTCGGTTGTAATAGAAATGGCACCTATGAGAAATCGCTCGCTTCAGAAGCGGTCTTTTCATGTGCTCTTTAAAATGACAAGAAATTGATTGATCAAATATTAGTACCCGCAGTTACATAGTGAACCTTATCGCTTTGTTAAACTGGATGCAACCACTAAATTGAAACTTAAACCTTTTTGCCAACAATGCATTTACTTTCAATTTTATATGACAGCAATATATTTGAAATAACACACGAAATGATAATAGACAGGTGTAAACAGCTCGCTAGACAATCGTGTTGAATATACGCGCTGATCCAAGGAATTTGGTTGACTGCTTTTACACATATATATTTGTCACTATTTGTATAAAACTACCATTAAATTCTTTCAACTGGCATCTGCCAGTATGTTATAAAATGGGACTGAATTTTATCACAAGAGGTTCCTTTTAATTTGCCAAAGATCATGTTTCAACAGTGAGCAAGATTTCAGAACAAAAACACTTTGGTGATTTAACGCGAATCAAACCTAAATTGAATTCGAATTCTTCAGTAATGGAAATTCTTCTAAAAGTATAGGTCATCTTTGTTTATTGAACTTATGAACTTTTCTGTGAGTTCCTCCCGCTGATGGCTCCAGATGAGTGTCGAAAGCTTTATGTAGTTGTAACAGTGAACAATATATTTTCAGAAAGAAGAAACTATGGCGATTAAAAAAGCTCACACTTTATTTATCACGTTCTTAAGAGATGCGCTGAAGGAAAAACACATTTTATCTGATAAAATGAAGTTTAGTCTTTTCCAACAGCTTCTTGTTTAGTTTGTCGGAGTTCTGTATTAAGTTCGTAATTGTAAACGAAAAGTTGTATCTCATTAAATAAAGATAGCTGTGGTCTTGTAAAAGAATGTTTAACCACGTTTGTTTTGTCCGAAGTTTTGCTTCTAGTTACGTTTGGACTTGAGTTTTACGATCGATTATCTAACGATGAGAATCTGATAAATAAATAACATGATATAATTATTCTTTATTCTTTTTACCATCTTTATCGGAATTTACTTGGTTTGAGGAATTATTGTTAATGTTGATAAGACTGTGTAAAGACACGCAAATGATTTACTAAACGTTGGAAGTACAGGAATAAACATCTTCTTTCAAAGACATCTTTCTTTTGACATCAGTTTTTATTTTTGAAAAAATAACAACGTTTCTCTGAATTGCTATGAAACATTTACCTCGAGCTTATTAAAACAAACTGGTTTACGTATGTCTTCACAATTCTTCCAGTTATAGAAAAATAGACTAAAAACCCTGAAACCTAATATAATTTTAAAAGGATGTCTTTCAAAATAAATTTATAACTCTAGTATTTAAGCCCCTTTTAGACTGATGATATAGCCTCAAAAATGTTAAATGGTTGGTTTTTAATCTATATATATTTTTAGTCAAATATACCTTCAGCTCCTCAGCTCTTTTTAATCTATACATAAAATACACGGTTCACAAAGGCTATGTATGGCATGAAAAGATCTGTTCTCATAGGGCACAATAATTTGATCAGTTATTACACTGACTATTACATAGTTATATTATTATTAATCTCTCTAAGGTTTTTGATAAACTACAAAATATATATTGTTACAAAGCCTCTTGAAGAAACAGACTTGTATACTAAGACTTATTTTGCTTTGCATTCATTTGTTTGTTGTAATAACACGTTTCCATAACAGGTAAAATATTTTACTTTTTTTCGATGTGTAGGATCGAATAACGTCTGAAGATAATTTCTACATATTATGATATTTCCTCGTTCACAATTACCAGTTATTTGTACAATCATTTTCGTCAACCAAAATGGAATATTTATTTTAATAGAGTGTATTAGTTTTTATTTGTTTGATTGCTGTTAAGTACAAAGCTACATAATGGGCTATGAGTACTGTACTTTTGAGGGATATCGAAACCATATTTTTAGCTGTTGTTATTGTTTTGAATTAAGCACAAAGCTACACAAAGGGCTATCTGTGCTCTGCACACCACGGGTATCGAAACCCGGTTTTAAGCCTTGTAATTAAGTCCGCAGACACACCGCTGTGCCACTGGAGAGCCCATATTTTTAGCATCGAAAGTTTTTAGAATTACTGCTGAGTCAGTGGAAAGGGGGGGGTTAATGCGATGTCAAGAAATGCTATCAAAATAAAGGAAAAAATAGAAATAAAATAACTTAAAACTAAAAATAATATAAATAAGATAAAAATACCAATTTAAAAAATATTACTTCATATATCTCAATTGATGTGCTTAACAAGTTAAATTAATTTTTGATATTGTTTGTTTAGAACGTGGAATAATCAGACTTTAAAATAGTTGAAATCTAGAGGTCAGTACTCCAGTTTTGTACAAGCCTATAGGCTTTTTATCACAACTACAAATACTTAATCGGGTTTCATAGTTCTGATGGAATTTGATTTTTCAAAATCACTGAAAGTAATACCACCATCAAACAATGGGTCCATATATAAATAATTCTATGGTTCACTAATGCGTTAGATTTTATTTGATTTCGAGCAGATCTATACGAGAACTACCTATGCTAACCGTCCATAACTAAGCAGTGATAGGCTAGAAAGAAAGTAGCTATTCAACACCACCTGCCACCAACACTTAAGCAACTATTTTATTAACGAATACTGGGAATGACCATCCCATGTAACGTCCACATGGTTGAAAGATAAAGCATGTTCGGTTACAGAGATTCGAACATGCGACCTTCAAAATGCCAGTAGAGCGTCGTAACCACCAGACCTTGT
Source organism: Carcinoscorpius rotundicauda (assembly GCA_011833715.1). NCBI lineage: Eukaryota > Metazoa > Arthropoda > Merostomata > Xiphosura > Limulidae > Carcinoscorpius > Carcinoscorpius rotundicauda. Next base: position 150,748,136 of record CM022392.1, read on the forward strand.
TAGGTCCCAGGTTAAAAACACGTTCAATGATTTTTACAAACAAACTTTCATTGTTGAGATAACACAATAAAAGGACTTCACGTACAATCTTCAAGAATTAAACTTTAATAAACACAACACAAACATAACATTTCACAACCAACTTTCGGGAATAAATGTTTAATTGATGTAACACATAAGTAACACTATACAACAAATGCTCAAGGGTGAATATTTAATGCAATACAAAAGTGGAACTTACAAACGACATTCAGGGATAAATCTTTAAGTATTGTAACACAAACGTAGCACTTCGCTACTTCATGCAAACTTCAAGCATGAAACATGCTGAAAAATAATCTAAAATCCTGATAATAATTCTATTATCCAAGACTTGGATAATCCAAGAGAGTTGGAACCTACAGACCAAACTCCAACTCTGTACAAATGGTTGGAGCCTATAACCCGCTTATCACAACTGTGAATTCCAAAGTCAAGTTTCATGGTACCTTGAGTATAGAAATCGCTTGACAAAAACAATGAGACGGAGCGATCAGCCCAACCAATCAGTGGTTGATTTGAGAGCAACCTGGATGTTATTTTGATAATTGTAAAATTTTAGAAAATATTGTAATATCTGCATTCCTGGGATGCTGTACAAAAACAAAACACACCAATCTCAGTCTGATATTGCCTCATGATAAATAGCACGCCATTCCAAGCAGTTATTTAAAAGAAATAATACTCAGAATTTTACTGGTGAGCTTAAAGCCCCTATCAAACTAGACCACTCTTAGACAGACCACAAAAACATTATTTGGGTTGAAGATTCTTAGAAATTTTCAATAAATGTAAGCAATTTGTTAGCTGTGAAAAAGTTGTTGTTGTTTTGTTATTTTGAATTAAGCACAAAGCTGCACAATGGGCTGTCTGTGCTCTGCCCACCACGGGTATCGAAACCAGGTATTTAACGTTACAAATTCGCAGACATACCGCTGATACACTGGGGGCTGCTTTGAAAAGGATCCTACTGGGTTGGTAAAATAAATCACAAAAGAGTTTCAATTATAATAAATGCAAGACAATGTATGTGGGTTATCATAATTTCAATTACAAGTATAATTTGGGTAGAGGTAACCTTAATAGTGTCTTGAAAGGAATGGGCCTTGTTATAATGGTTGATTAATCTCTTGGACCATTCAAGCAGAGTGTTGTTGCTGGTAGTAGGGTAAATTGGATTTTAGGGTGTAGCTACAGAAATACTGAATACAAGTTTAAAAGAGGTTATAATTTCATTGTGTAGGTCACTGATTCGGCTACATTTAGACTATTATGTTTAGTCTTTGGCTCCTTATCTTAAGAAGAACATTGAATTGTTAGAAATGGTTTAGAGGATGGTTACAAGAGCGGTGCTCGAGATGGATGGATTGTCATATGAGGAGAGATTAAGATCTTTGAAATTGCTTCCTCTTCCAAAAAGAGAGATATTTATGATTTTTAAGGGAACTTATGATGCTGATGAATCGGTTTTTTTTCATGTTTAATGGCGAGATTAGTGTAACTAGATTACATATATATTACTTTTGGTAGGGTGTGCCAATTTTATTTTTCTAATAGGGTGGTTGAACTCTGGGATGGTTTACATTCAAATGCTTGGAAACTAAATTTAAACGAGCCTAAGAGAAAGTTTGGCAACTACATAAATGATAAGGACTGGCTTTAAGATTTTTTAAATCTACCTATTTAGTAGTTTTAATTTAGTTTAACGGATGAGGCAACCTAGATGGACGACTAGGTCTTTTATTGTTCCTAAACATTATGTTATTAGTAAAAGAAATGTTGTTTTATTCTATCAAATAGATACCAATAGCTCGCAGCAGGTGAGATTGGATATAAATACAAATAGCATGAGTTATCTCTAGTCCCTTCATTGTATGAAAATAAGCTGCATTAGAGTACAGCTACTTGTGATTTAATGTTATGAAACCAGTCAGGTACCGCCATACTAGTGTAATGTATACAAAGATACAGACGGTACATCATTCCCAGTATGCTGATGTACTCATGGGTACCAGAATAGAAATGTCACTTAAAAAACGTGTAGACGTCAAAGTTTTGGTTAGTGAAGGCTACTAAACGCAATGGATTGAAATTAAATTACGTGTTTCAATAAGGACTGTATTAGAACCCTGCAGAAGGCATATGAAATTAGAACTTTTGATAATAGAAGTGGTTGTCACTAAAATCTTGGAAAATAATATTAAGTAACGTAAGATAATGATAAACTATAACTCAATAAAGATCCAGCCAATTACCGAGCTGTGTACAGGTGTGCACGTCACTTCCAGTAAGATACACATTAGCAAGAAGTGGTCGTAATGAATGTGGAGGTACTTAAAAACAAAACAAAGAGATATAAATGATCATCACACTTGAAACAATTGAATAATCAAATCTGAAAAAGGGCGCTTTTAACAGGTTAATCAAACTTGTTTTTTTTATTCTGTAAATTTGTTCATCCTATTCGAGAAAAGCTGTACAACTTCAACACGTTGTCCTGTTGGATTTTGAAACTTTCACACCTCACGTTTCCTTGAACAAATTGCAGAAAGCAGTATCTCAATAACTGTGTAAATCAGTTACCAACCCAATAATAACATGATTAAAAAAAAGTGTATAAAATAATATGAATCTTATATTTTTCATATATCCGATCCAAATAAAGTTGAACATGATACTTTCACAAGATCTGGAGTTAACACTGAATTATTAAAGGTGAGAAATTTTGTCGATTTAAGCTTGCCTTCTTAATGATATGATTTTTTTGTTTTCCAAAAGAGAAGTAAGTGTTTGTTTTGCCCTAAAGATACACTGAACAAATTGCTTCGCTCACATTTTATCTTTTCTTGACAAGATCGATGCATTTTAGCCTAAAGTTACGTGTTGAACCAATGGAAAAAAAATCACCATTCCAATTACATTACTTCTCAACACCCGTTGATGCGTCGTAAAAATGATTATTACTACATCCGGGAACTAAGGAATGATGTTTACATTAAGCAACGTCTATGTCAGTGTAATGCCAGCTTCAATAAAATTCGCTTATGTTTAAAGTTTATAAGGGTGTCTAAAGCATTTGGACTCGCAAGATTGTTATTTGCTGCTTCATTTACTTAGTACTTACTTATGCACCTGAAATGGTATTTCACCTTGGACTATGAACGTGTTCAAGATAATCTGCGGCATAAACCCTTGTTCGGATATCCATAAAGTTTGTTTATTTTTGCATTTCGCTTAAAACTACACGAGCTATATCTGCGCTAGCCGTCCCTAATTTAGCAGTGTAAGACTAGAGGGAAGGAAGCTAGCCATCACCAACCACAGCCAACTCTTGGGTTACTCTTTTACCAAAGAATAGTTGGATTGACCGTCACAGTATAACGTTTCTACGGCTGAAAGGGCGAGCATGTTGGGCGTGACAAGGATTCGAACCCGAGACCCTCAAATTATGAGTCGAACGCCTTAACCCACCTGTCAATACCGGGCCTATCCATAAGGAAAACTTCAAACTGAAAAGAAACAGTTGTTTTTACGCTTAGTTAGACTTTATTTATTGCAAACCTTTACTCAAAAGACGGTATCCTAAAAAACTTTTGAAATATCTGTTTTGAAGTTTTGTATTAAACATTCTCTTCCGTAGGTTTGAGTATTTCTGGTTCATTCGTTTTTTCTATATTTTATTTAAAAACGCTTTCCTAAGCTCAACTTATTACTTAACTTATCGCCTGTTTTTACGTAGAATTTTTAGCACATCTTCAATTATAATTTTAGATTTTGTGAACGTTGATAAGAGTAAATATTTAACAGGAAACGTTTCACTTTCTAAGCTATAAACACTTATAGTTAATCAACAAATACAAACAGTGATGCATGCATTCCACTGTAAAAATATTCTCCATCCTTCTGAACGTTTAAATAGTCGTTGTTACTATTTGAAGTTAAGCACAGAGCTAAGAATGGGATATCTGTGCTCTGCCATTTACGGGGATCGAAATGCAGCTTTTAACGTTGTCGGTCCGCAGATATACCGCTGTGCCACTGGGAAGGACATTTAAACAAATGAAATGTTACGATATATAAGAATTATGGATTTGGAGATCCTTTTACAAACTTCTCTGTTTTATTGAAGGTTCTGAATATTATACTATTGCAACTATTGGATTTATTTAATTTTCAGATATCTTTTACATTTTCAGAACTTTAAACTGAACACATAAAGAGCACTTGGTTAAAACAAACTAATGTTCTTCTCAGAAAAAAAAGAGGTTAATAAGACAAATAACTGTATAGTTAAATATAATTTATTCTTAAACATTCATTATTTCACATTTAGACGAAAACCAAGTCGATGTGTAATCCTTCGCAAATCAATCACAGTAATAAATGTACCCAAAATAAAATTGTACCAAAAATCCAGTAGCTTATAAGAATGGCACATTCAAGTTGAAACAAGGTTCCCAGTAACGATATCAATCCACAGGTATTATTAAATTTAATTTAATTACATTTGAAAATGTATTCCAGTTTGCATAATTAATGAAACGAGCAACACTAGATGGCGATGATGAAACACTGCTTACAACTCTCGTGTTTGAGAAAGTGATTAGTGTTTACTTAACTGCATAATTCCAGTCATCATGAAAATAGGCGTATCTTAATTAAACAGGATGTATGAAGTCGACGTTTGCGATTAAAAATCTCTTTTTGAAGCATAGGTCAGAGGTGACGCTAAAGGTAGGCTATAGTTTCCCAAACTTTGGCCTTATGCTCTTCTTAGCCATCCCAACCACCGTGTCCGACACGCTAGTGACCGAAAGCTTCCGACGGCGAAGCTCACACCCGATATTTTTTCTGACCAATCTCAGCGCCTTCCCACACCTGGAAAGTTTCTTCTCAGCAGTGTTTCTTTTGTCTAATGTGAAAGTCGATTTGCACCGGCATAACTATTTTCACCGATAGATAATAAAGTTTCTGAGCGGTGTTTTGAAATAACTCCATACGTAAGCGCGTAATGCCTCAAGGGTTATCTATTGAAAATTAATATACTGATAAATAAGTTTAAACTCTGCATGTTTGCTTTCCCTCGGTTTATGTGATTTGGTAGAAAGCAAAACTTACGCAAAATGCCATGAAAACCGATCAGAGGAAGATTAGAAAGTAATTTTAATCAATGAGCATTGTCCGTTATCAAATAGAGAATTATGAACTTTAGGCTATCAAGATACAGATTTGCAATAAATTCATACTATGCATCATTATAAAGCATCTTATTTTGTAAGAATATGCCAAATATTACAATTTAATATATATATAACTCAATTAAATGTTATTTCCTACAGTTGTCCATTCATTTGCTGCTTACCCACTTTCAATAAAATTACAGAATAATTTTCACAAAAGGGTGCCGAAGGCTGTCTGGAGAAGTCACACGTTTTAAGCACTCGCACTTCTATACAGTAGCATATTGTCTGTCAGTCACTCAGTATACACTACAATAATGTTACATAAGGGATGCTTAACGTGACATCAGTAAAACGTGTGCATGTCATGAATCGCGAAAAGAATTATGCACTATGTAGGCTACAACAAAGTATGACGTATTTATGTACTATGTAGGTTACAATCGGTTGTTTGTTTTTGAATTTCGCACAAAGCTACTCGATGGCTATCTCTGCTAGCCGTCCCTAATTTAGCAGTGTAAGACTAGAGGGAAGACACCGAGTCATCACCACCCAACGCCAACTCTTGGGCTACTCTTTTACCAACGAATAGTGGGACTGACCGTCACATTATAACGCCCTCACGGCTGAAAGGGCGAGCATGTTTGGCGCGACCGGGATGCTTACCCGCAATCCTCAGATTACGAGTCGCACGCTTTAACACGCTTGGCCATGCATTATGTAGGCTACAACAAAGTATGACATATTTATTGAAAAGCAATAGATGCAGATATTTTTTTTCTCTTAATTTTGGTTTTATTTGTTCTTGAAATACAACATATTTTGGGATCGTTCCTACAGAAGCTCATGTAATGAATATATTTCGATTGATTAATTTCCTGACTCAGTTATGCAAAGTAACAAGCCAACCTTTATTTATGGCTACTTACTAGAGATACAAAATTTTGAATTGTGATTCTGTTCTGCTTAGGTATATTCGGTATTTTCTTACTTGCAGGACATACTCGTCATATCAGCATCCCTGATTGCGTGGAGTTTGATATTACTACAAATGCTTGCAGAGGTTACTGCGTGTCGTATTCCATACCCTCAACCGAAGAGACTTTGAGAATAAACTCGAACCAAGCAGTGACTTCGATTGGACAGTGCTGCAACATAATGGAAACAGAAGATGTAAGATTTTAACAGCATTATATTAATAATTATTTCTTAATGTTTTCTATAAAAGCGTTTTTATTATTCAATTATTTCGATCTAAAAGTTTTATTTTTCCCTGAGCTAAAATTTGACAAAAATTAAATCTTATTAAATCAAAGTTAAATATAATACATAAAAATATAATAGAATTTAAATCGTGTTGATTATTTTTGTAAATTTAGTTTTCGCTTTATATTAATTATAATTTATGAATCATAAAGTCTTTCTACTTCAAAGTTATTATGTTTATAGAGCAAATTACACGCGTTTAAACTATTAGAAAAATTATTTCGTGCGTTACCGTCACAGTGTAATAGCAGTGGACCTTCTTACTACGTGTTAGAAACTGTCCTCTGCAGAACAAACAGAAGCTCTAGCTGTTGTCATTTTATGTATCTTCCCGCTTGTAAGTTGCAGTCCTTTTGATCGTGAAAAAAATTGTTTATAGCTTACCGAAATGTCGTAATCCAGCGATTTGAATAATAAAAAATACAGATGAATTTTGCAGTGCTTCAAACTGTACATACAGATGTCGGAAATGTGAAGATATGTCTTTTTGTTGTTGTTTCCCTGTTGATCTTCCAATTCCAATAGAAAACGACATACTATAGAACAATAGACAATAAAAGACAACTGGTTTTTTATGGTGTGTGATTTTGCTGAATAAGTTGAGATAACAGCATCTATAATGTAGTGTTTTGTTTGTTTTTTGGAATTTCGCGTTAAACTAAACGAGGACTATCTGTGCTAGTCGTCCCTAATTTTGCAGTGTCAGACTAGAGGGAAGGCAACTAGTCATCACCGCCCACCGCCAACTCTTAGGCTACCCTTTTATCAACGAATAGTGGGATTGACCGTCACATTATGACGCCCCTACGGCTGAAAGGGCGAACATGTTTGATGCGATCGGGATTCGAACCCAAGACCTTCAGATTGCGAGTCAAACACATTAATCCACCTGGCGATGCTGGGCCGTACAATTTAGTACAAGTGATAAATTGATTGAAAATGAAATACCTTTCATAGACGATAGAAGAAAGAATTTCATGTGGTTTAAGACACACGAAGGGCAACTATTCACGTTCTGTGTATTACAAATGAAAAGTTTATTGAGTACAAAAAAAGAGTCGTGAGATGCACTTCTAGCATCATTTTCATTTAGAATTGCAGTAAAAACAGTTGAAGAAAAGAATAAAATATAAACTTCAAGAAAGTGTAATTGTATCATAGTTGTGCTCACATAAAACTAAGGATTTTGTCTCGTTCTTAGTTGTACGGAACGGAGTCTATTACATCTTCCAGTATTTAAATGTCAACGAACACAATTTACCTTTTATGAAATTTAACAGTCAAATATATGCACAAATAAAAACATTTCCATTGTTTCCACATACTTGTAAATTTTTATTTATTGTTTCGTATTATAAGCAAAACAACCTCTGCATATATGTTGTCTTTGTTAATTTTTGAAATAAGTTTTATATCTGTTAAAATAAATTCACGATATATTGATTTTGTATCAGACTAGGTTGTGAGGAAACCCCAGTATGAAGTTAAGGCGTTCGAGTCGTAATCTGAGGGTCGCGGGTTCGAATCCCATTCACGCAAAATATGCTCGCTCTGTTAGCAGTGGGGATGGTATAATTGTACGATCAATCCCACTATTCATTGGTAAAAGAGTAACCCAAACAGTTGATGGTAGATGATGATGACAAGCTGCCTTCCCTCTAGATTTACACTGCTGACGCAGATAGCCCTTGAGTAGCTTTGTGCGAGATTTAAAAAAAAACCCAACAACAAACATTTCTCTACTGTACCCACCGCCAATTCAAACATTTTCATCTTTATAAGCCTGCAGTCTTATAGCTACACCACTGGGACCGAGTGATATTTAGAGATTATATATACGTATATAAAACAGACATAATGCCACCGAATATTTTTATTTTGTTTCAAGGTAAATATCTTCAGTGATTTTACATGAAAAACAGTTAGTGTTCACACTGTCAAAGTATTGTTTAAAGCAAACTAAACAGTAAGTTATCTGAGCCGTATCTGCCACGGGGATTGAAGCCAGAATTTTAGCATTTTAAGCCGTCAACCTTACTGGCTTTTGAAGAGTAACTGTTGTTAAAAGGTAAGTTTAAAGTATACTGTTACAAAAAGTAATTTTATTTGCTTCTATTTCGTGCTAAAAGGTTTTTAGTCTTTGTTGTTGTTTTTTGAAGTAAAATCACGTTTGGTTATTTGCTATGAAATATAAGCCCGTATCTATGCAGAAGAAGAATGTTACCTTTGTTTTATTTTAATGTTTTAAGATTACTATTAACTTCTTTGAGAATAAATTTATTCCAATAAAATCAAAGAGATTAATTTTGAATACCAAAAGAAAAGCACATCTGTAAACATCAAACAAACTTTGATGTGTACATTTTTAGTGACGTTAATTTTAAGACTATAGACAACCGACATAAAATAATGAGACTGCAGCGCCCTCTCAAAGGCCAAGACTAAAGTAGCAGTTCGAGTAGATGAAATGGCCATGTTTTATGAAACGAGTTCTTTGCGCTTTCGAGCTAACAAGACTGTGAAACAATCCAGTAAGGCACAGTATGTTCACACTAAATTGATTCCAATTTCGTTTTCAGTCCACGTATATTTTGTTTTGTTAGCGACGAAAGAAATCAAAATCATTCTGTCTCCGTTTGTGAACAACACATTTATTAAATTATCTTGAGTTTTATAATTAATAACAAAGTAAAATGTTTACAGTTATCGTAACAAAGTTCTATTAGTTTCCTTGAGTGTTTATCGAGAACACCAGTTTAAACAGTTTATTACAAACGTGTTTAGGATTATGGAGTTTCCGGTGGCTCAGACAAACGTCCAAGGGTTTATGACGCTAAAAATCGGGTTTCGATACAGTGATGAGCATAGAAAGTACAGCTCATTATGTAGCTCTGTATTTAACAACTAATAAATAAAAACAAATATGTTTATTAAAAATAGAATTCCTAATGCCATTGCTTTGACACACAACTTATCTTTTAAAGGGCATTAACTATAAACTTAAGAAGATGTCTACAAAGAGACATTATTAAACTACTTCACCATAATTTACGCTTAAGCTTTTCACTGTCACTTTGTCAAACGCTCTAGATGTAGGCACACAAGTGTCACTGTTTAAAGATTGTTTGTTTTGGTTTGAATTTCGCACAAAGCTACTCGAGGGCTATCTGTGCTAGCCGTACCTTTAGCAGTGTGAGACTAGAGAGGAAGGCAGCTAGTCATCACCACCCATCGCCAACTCTTGGGCTACTCTTTTACCAACGAAAAGTGGGATTGACCATCACATTATAATGCCCCCACGACTGGGAGGGCGAGCATGTTTGGCGCGACTCGAGCGCGAACCCGCGACCCTCAGATTACGAAGCACACGCCTTAACGCGCTAGGCCACACCGAGCCCCACTTTTTAAAGAATACTGGTAACAAACTTCACAAAATATTTCGAACATGTAACATCTTCTATAAATTTTAATTTAATATTCAGAAGGACTAGCTAGATACCTCCCCCCTCTTGTCTATCTATTCAAAATATGAGATAATTATATAGAAATAACCCTTCGCCCGACATGGCCAGGTGGCTAAAACCACTTGACTCATAACCTGCGGGTGCGGGTTCGAATCCGCGTCATATCAAACGCTAGCCGTCCCTAATTTAGCAGTGTAAGACTAAAAAGAAGCCAGCTAGTCATCACTCCCAACTCTTGGGTAAATTACATGCTACTAAACACCAGAACTACACAGTAACCTTTATGTTGCTGAACACCAAGATTACACCGTAACTACTAGAACGGTGTAAGCCGAGAGCTGCATAATACGTTATATTAAATTCTTATACGGATATTGTTGAGAAAACAACACAATATTGTAATTAACTTATCACCATAACTTCACTGTCGTACAAACTAATATGGATTGAAAATAACATTCCAATGTAAGAATAAATAAATAAAAAAGATGTAGAAAAGCATACCTTCGTAGCACTAAAACAAAACTGCAAAGGGCACATCTTTATAGTTCATACACAATATTGTTGGGGTCATATCTCTATAATCCGCAAAATCAAAACATGACTCCTTGGTACCAATACAAACAATTGATGAAGACATCTCTATAGCACCAAAACAAAACTGTAAAAGATATGTCTTTGTTTTGTTTGTTTTTTGAATTTCGCGCAAAGTCACTTGAGGGCTATCAGCGCTAGCCGTCCCTAATTTAGCAGTGTAGGACTAGAGAGAAGGTAGATAGTCATCACCACCCACCGCCAACTGTTGGGTTACTCTTTTACCAACGAATAGTGGGATTGACTGAACATTATAACGCCACTACGGCTGAAAGGACGAGCATGTTTGACGTCACGGGATTCGATCTTGCGACACTCGGATTACAAGTCGAGTGCCTTAACCACCTGGGCATGCCAAGCGAATGGATGGACATTTGAGCTTTTGAAATTTAAAATACCATGTATGCTAAACAGAAATTTGTATACACGTTACCCCCCCAGTGGCACAGTGGTATGTCTGCTGACTTACACACTAAAACCGGGTTTCGATACCCGTGGTGGGCAGAGCACAGATAGCCCATTGAGTAGCTTTGTGCTTAATTCTAAACAAACAAACAAGTATACACGTTATGTAACATTTACTTATTAACTGTGTAGGTATCATTTCTTATGGTTGAGAATAACGTCATTAATTAATGCCTAAATTTTGTTCCATTTCAGTAAAGCGTTAAAAGGAAGTCTAAAGTCTACGAAATGAGTTAAGAGAATCTTAATCCATTTGTCTTGGTCCGCTGAGACAGCGAGAAGTCTACGGATTTACAATGATAAAATCAGAACTTCGATTCTCCTCGGAGAACACAGCAGATAACCCGATGTGACTTTGCTATAAAAACACAAACACACACCATCTATCTTGAAAAAAAGTTGATTAAATACCAATATTATCTTGGAACCACTTAAAAACAACAAATATTATCCTAAATAAAACTGCACAGAATTAGTGTACACACAGTTGTTAAATGTACAAAACTGGTAGTAGAAAAAATAAAAACATCTGAATTTAATAGAAGAATATTTAATTTATAAAAATACTGGTGATTTTGCTTAAATAAAAGATTCACTTTTGACGATGCATACGACAAAGAGATGGTTTGCAGTTAAAATTAATTAAAGTTAAATTTAATTAAATTAATTAAGCAAACGGTTGTTTGGTTATGTTTTAATTATGTAGAACCTGATCGTAAATCCATGTCTATAAATTATTATTGGGTTGAATGTTTAATGCGGAACTGTTCTATTCTGATTGAAGCTATTATCTGATGAGCTTGCTGTTGTACGCATCGTTAAGACTGTTGCTGTTTCATACTGGTTTTAAAGTGAAAAAGCATTAAAAGCGGAGCCCTCGTTGGTACCATTGATTCTAATTTTATTTTTATGGAAGAAAACATTTCTCCAAAACCTGCATCGTTAACGTGTATTTAAGCAAAACTTTATCATTAGAAGTAACCGATCATAATTTTATCTGGACCTAAATTCTATAAAAAAAGTGTCTAAAAATACCTTAAGAGTCGAAGGTCGTGTTCATCTCATATACCATATACAACCCTAAAGAACAGTTTGAACTTAGTTGCTTCTTTGGAATTAAGCACAAAGCTAAACAGTGGGATATCTGTGTTTTGCTCGCAAATGGCAGCTGGCTTAAGGTTATGATTAGCAATTTTTCGGCTCAGTTTTGTCCAGTAATTCTCATTGAAATTATAACCTGGAGACTTTGGTGGCCATGAAAATCTAGTGACGTCTTTCTGGTCCAGGTAATCCCGTACAGTACGCTCACTGTGAATAATGGCATTGCCATCTTAGAACACAAAGGTATGGCCAAAGCTAGTCTTGGTATATGACAGAAATATAGTTTCTATATGATGGCTTTAGAAGGCTCCATCGACGTTTCCTTGGAAAATATGAAGAGCATTTTTCCACCATAATGAGTAGCTGCCCAAACATATAGTATACCACTTTTAGTGTGTTCTCTGTGGGAAAGATAATTTTTCCCTCATCTGCCCTCCAGGCAAATGACAAACAAAACAAAAACAGGACTCATTAAAAAGATAACATGTCGCCGGTGTCCTAACTGTAAATTGGCATGTTGTCTTGCTTAAGTAGCACAATAAAGAATTTTGGCTAATATTGGTTTACAGATAGCTATTTTAGCAAAATAGTCTTGTTTGGTCAGTCTTCTTTTCATTGTTCTTCTGGAAACTTTGGAATTAATGTCTTCATACTATTCCTGTTATAAGGTGTTGAAAGACTTCTATCGATCTTAATATGTCAATCTGATCAAAAGGCTGTCATCTCGGACAGTAGACTTTACTAGAACAACGTTTACTGTCGTCCAATAACGTTTAAGTTCTATTATGATAATACTGGTTTGCTCATACCATTTGATAGTCGAACACTTTGATATCCCATAATAACTTCTGACGAGAAAAAACTGTCTGAACAAAATGTGGAACTGTTTCTAAAAAAAATATTATACCGAAAGCGCAACTTAGTATATAAAACAGGTGTGTATGTGTATTTTGACGAACAAATGCTCAAAACAACTTATACAGACCATAATTCCAACTCATAGCAAGTTGTACAGTTTTGTTCACTCATACGTTATCTTCTCTGCTACTACTCTGAGAGTTATTCAATAACTTCTCCCTGTATGTAGACAATCACATCAACATAGAACAGTGTACAAAATTCTCGCCAAGACTGTCCAAAGTACGTCGACATTCTAAAAATTATTTGATCTATTACGGTGAACGTAGACGAAAACATTCTTAAAACTTTGATGTTGCTTGTTTTTGAACTTAATCGGGTTAAAGGTCGATAAGTTTTTAGAGTCTTGAATTCCATTAACAACTTGATGGATTATCTAAAGTGTATCTCGTTAAATATAAATACATTTGGTTTTTGTTGACTCTGCCCTAACTGGAACTCTATCTTTAAGTCTACGTTTAAGACGAGAGGTAAAATCAAGCATTATTTTAAGAGTGAAAAGTATTGTATTATATACCGAAAAATACGGGGGAAAAATCGCGTTTCGTTCAATTATTTTTCTCTCATTGTCCAGTTTAACTGACAGGTCCTGTTACGGAACGAAAATTTTTTAGTAAGAGACTTGGGAGAATCAAAGATGTAAAACGCTATGTTTTACACGCGTCTAATTTCCAACAAAGATATACAAATTAAGAATAATGTGAAAATAAAGGAGATTAAAATGTTGTTAACATAATTCAAATAATGTAAAAAAATATAACATAAAGGTGACATGCTTAAATTAAAGTTGTACGTGTCATGGGAAACCAAATCTAATTTCCCCGTGATATTATTATGAAACTCCATTAATGGAAAATCTCCTAAAACGTGTTTTCATAAAATTTGTCTCGTTACAAGATAACTTAAGTACCTCATCAACTCTAAATATGTTATATGAAATATTACAGTACTCGCTATTTTATGTCATAGCAGTGTCACTTTTATAGCCGTATACTGTCGCGGTGTATGAAACCGGTACTTAATGGGAATGTTTATTATGGGTTAAGATTCGACTCCGCGCACATTTTTAAAGTGTTTTGTAAAATAATTAAAATAAAAAGCAAAAATAGTGTTTGTTTACCAGTCTTTTATTACATTTGTCGACTTAATCCTAGATAAAAACAAACTTGCACCCTACTGTCGTTTGCTTGTTACAAAGATGTTTTCCATAACGTTCTTGCCCGTGACTCCTCACAATAACAACCTGTAGCGATGAATAGCGCAGCCTTTCAGTTTAATAATCGCAGCATAGACTCTATGTGTTAAATTTTTGAGTTTTCGAAAAACACTCTGATTATGGTGTTTTCTGTTGGTCGACTTGAAGAATGTTGCGAAGCCTTGTAACAAACACAGCACACTATGAGAACGAAATATCACGAAACCTTGAAACAAACATAACACACGCTGAGTATGAAATAACAATAGGAAAACCCTAAAGATAACAGAGCCTGAAATTTCAATCATAAAAGAATCCTGTCACACTATTTTAATTTAAAACATTTGACCTTCTTCTGACATTTTAATAAATGTATTTATTTAGATTCATGTTTTTAATCGTCAAGTATTATCGTGTAAAACCAAGTTCAATTAGGTGATTTTATCATATACTTCAATCTAACATTGATTAATTCGGAAGAGTTTCTACAGACGACTAATGATATGCTGCCATATAAACAAAACTATATCACATCAATATAAAAAAGGTGCGTCTTTGTGTTCCTCTAGAAAACAATATTAATATTTTACAAATATATTTTCTCGTTAACTGATAGCAATCACGAGGGTTATCTGCGCTAGCCGTCCTTAATTTAGCAGTGTAAGACTACTCTCTTACCAACGAATAGTGGGATTGACTGTAACTTTATAACGCCCCCCACGGCTGAAAGAGCGAGCATATTTGGTGCGACGGGGATTTGAATTCGCGACACAAAATTTAAAAATTTCTTACAAGGATATAATTTATTAGCGTTTCTCTAACGGCTATCATTTGGAAGACGTTTTAAACTAAAAATTCGATAAGTACTTTTCAGATAAATGACTTACACAAAACATTTTCGTACTTGATTACTTGTAGTTAAGCAAAAAGGTAAGTTAAGTTCGCCACGGGTATTGAAGTGTTGTTTTTAACATTGAGTCATTTGGGGAGGGGGCTTTCAAATATGTAATATATAGTTGTCTTGTGTTATGTGTCTGATTATTTTAATTATCAGAAAATTTCTCCTTTGTGTTACCCTGATATTTTCTAACTATAAATCGGGTCTCTAAACTCCTGGTGATCAGACCTCACATTGTGCAACTCTGTGCTTAACTAGAAACAAACAAAACTTTCACATTATAAAGATTAAGGATCAGGGCTTGGTTTACTGGTTAGCATTCTAGACTGTGGATCGAAGAGTTTAAAGTTTCAATTCAGATGGCTCTGAACACACTCCGCACTTTCTTCTGTGAACACGTTATAAACGTGATAATCATTCACTTTATTGGATTTAAAAAGCCCTTGTGGTGATAGTTGCTACTGTTTGGCCACCATAGCTCTGACTAATGCTACAGAATTATTCATGGCTGTACTAGAACATCAGGGCTCTCCGGTCTGACTGTTTAGCCCATGAAATTCTGTTCAGATTGAAATTTCCAAATTAACGGTGAAAAGTATATTTGTTTCAACTTAAGCACAAAGTTACACAAAGGGGTGTCTGTGATCTGCTCACCACGGGTATCTAATCCCGGTTTCTAGCGCTTCAAGACCGCAGACATACCGCTGTGCCTCTAAATGCATTAAATGTTTTATTTTTATGCAGCAGCTATTTTAAATATTAAGAAATTTAAATTTTATTTCAGTAACAACGTATGTTCACAGTAACATTTGGATCTTGTTAGCGGAAAATGTTTTGAGCCTTTTAGGAAAAACAACGTTTTTTACATCCGATTTAAAACTAAATTTATTTCTTTTTTGTTTATTATAATTAAACATTTTGATTGCATGCATACTTATTTACTATTAATTAAGAGAGATTATATACTCTGAGAAATTAGCTTGCCTGGTTCCTATGAAAAACTCACATTGCGTAAACCGGCCTTTTAAAGTATTCAATACAGAAGTACTTTATAATACAAATTACATTATAGCAGCTTTTATTGCTTCTTTTAAAAGAAGAAACGTAGGTATTCTAAATATTTCCTTAATCTTTGGGTGTATTTTATTACAAAATGTTTCTAAATCCTCGAAACCTCGGTGGACTCAGCTCAATGTGGCTTTGCTATGAGAAAAACACACACACACACAATCCTAAGAAATGAACCATTTTGAATGTATCACAAGTAGCATTATTATTATCCTGTAAAATGGTATTTTTTTATGGCTGCACCATAACAAACACTTCTATCTTCCCATGAGATTAGCAACGTTCTAATTTCGTGAGACTTTCTTACCCTTACATAGAATTGTCTTTTTTATGTTACACCGTTGAAGACGCCCTTACTATCCTTTGTTTTATAGTTACAACATAATAAACATTTATACCATACTGTAAGGTTGTCTCTTGTGGCTGCACCTTGTTAAAAGTCCTCACCATACTCTAGAGTTGTCTTTTATGGCTACAACATCTCTACCACACTGTGAAGTTGTTTCTTGTGGCTGCACCATAATAAACGCTCTTACCATTCTGTAAGACTGCCTTTTCTTTTTATGAATACAACGTAGTTAACATCCCTACCATCATGTAAGATTGTCTTTCCTGGCTGCACCATAGCCAATATTCTTACGACTCTGTATATATTTTTGGCTACACCATATTAACAATCACAATTATTCTGTAAAATATTATGTGGATAGACTTGCACAGTGATATATTGTTTTCACTTATTTACTAATAATATTAAAAAGAATGTATTGTGTGTTAGTTTGATCCAACAAAAATAACACAAAATATATTAGAACTCATATTGTCTATGAAACTAAAAAATCTAAGTGCCGCAAAAATATGTTGTTTCTTTGTTTATGTATGCAAATTTGAAAGGAGAAACAACATGCTGTGTATGTCTGTTGGAACAAGTTCAGAATTTTGTTTGTTTGTTTTGAATTTCGCGCAAAGCTACACGAAGGCTCTCTGCGCTGGCCGTCCCTTATTTTGCAGATGTAAGACTATATTGTCATTACCTCCATCTCTTAGGCTAGTATTTTAACATCGAATAGTGGGATTGATTGTAAAATTATAACGCTCCCACGAATGAGAAGACGAGCATCTTTGGCGTGAAAGAGATTCAAATCCACGATCTTCAAATTGTGAATAGAATGCCTTAACCACCTGGTCATGCCGGACGGAGTTCAGAAACACTAGAAAAAATTATGTTGAAAGATAATGCGTGTTATATGTTTGTGTTTCGATGACAGCAGCAAAAATTCATAATAATGTTTCAGATTTTGTAAGAAGAAAAGTGGGAAGTGTAATAAATGTAATTTTTTGGTGAAATACAAGCGAAAGAAAAATGTTGTAGGTAACGTTAAATGTGTTTAGCATCAGTACATATCAACAACAAATTATTTTGAATTTCGCGCAGAACTACAAGAGGTCATCTGTAATTACCGTCCTTAATTTAGCAGTAAAAGATATGAGGGAGGGCAACTAGTCAATACCACCCGCCGCCAACGCATGATGGGATTGACTGTCACATATGACGCTCCACAGGTGAAAGGATGAGCATGTTTAGTGGGACAGATATTCCAACCCGAGATCCTCAGATTGCGAGTCAAATGCCCCTAACGACTTGGCCATGTCGGATCCAAAACAATCTAGAAGAAGTATACTATTTTATGTGTTGTAAAAGCTTAAAGATAACACATATTTACACGTATGTGTAATAATGTAAGATCTTACACTTACCCTACAAATGGGTATATAATAAACGTGTTCTATCACTTCGAATTAAGGCTCGGCATCGCCAGTTGGTTAGGGCGTTTGACCAGTAATATGGGGTTCGAATCCCCGTCACATCAGACATGCTTCCCCTTGCACCTGTGGAACCTTATATATGGGAGTCAATCCCACTATTCGTTGGTAAAAGAGTAACCCAACAGTTTGTGGTGGGTGGTGATGACTAGCTGCCTTCCCTCTAGTTTTACATTGCTAAATTAGGAACGGCCAGCGCAGGTATTTCCCGTGTAGCTTTGCGCGAAATTAAAAAAACTGAAACCATGTTGAGTTATGTATACGTCAGGAGTAGCTGTACTTATTTGTTTTACTGGTATTAGGTTCTCAGCTATGCTATACTGTTCTGAATTATCAACAATAACTATTTTATTCTTTAGTACAAACTTTGTAACATACTGAATCTCAAACTTATCTTGTGTTTCTCTTAGGACTATCTTTTATGTTCACTAAGGGGAACCGAACCCAGATTTTACCTTTGTTCCAACAGGGGACACTTCGCTCGTATCGTATTATACTCCATTGTTTCTACAACAATATATGCACGAGGCACGCGAGAGGCACCTTTTTCTCAATTTGTGTTTTACTACTTAGTGCTTAAATACTGATTTCAAAATACTTTTGGTTTCAGAGCTTGAAATACTTCTTGGAAATCTTAGCCTATTCAATCAAATGGCTTAAACAAGTGATGTGAAATAGACTATTTTTTAAAACACGTGACAGTCTCTCTTTGTAATAACTGTAAAAGTAAGATATCTCACGCTAAAAATGTGTCAAACTACGAGCTACACTGTCAGTCATAGTTTTAGAGTCAAAAATACCTGTCATCCTTATTGTCCTGTTGTTAAAAGAGCCGTTGACAGGGTCGCACTAACTTTATCTCAGTACTAAACCCAGAGAGAAGACAAACTGTAAGAAATACCAAATCGATACTAAATAAAACGTAGAAAGGTAGTACATGAAGTTTTACCATTCTCTTAAGGAATTTTGTTATGTTATTATGAATTTAAGAAACAATAGCAAGCTTTGTTTCATACCTAATTTATTTTTATTGCTTAAAAATAAAAAAATTGTCACATATCATAGACTAAAACTTGTAAATGGATAAAAACTAATGCGGATTGGCATTGCCAAATGGTTAGGGCGCTCGAATTTAAGGTCGTGGGTTTGAATCCCCGTGACACCAAACATGCTCACCATTTCAACCGTGGAGGCGTTATAATGTTATGGTTAATCACACTATTCGTTGGTAAAATAGTAGCCCAAGAGTTGACGGTGGGTGGTGATGACTAGCTGCCTTCCCTCTAGTCTTACACTGCTAAATTAGGGACGGCTAGCACAGATAACCCTCGAGTAGCTTTGCGCGAAATTCAAAATAAAACCAAGTAAACCAAACTATACAGAAAGTTTGACTAGACTACAGTCTACTAATCCATTTCAATACCATCAAAAAATTGAACACAATTATTTATACCCCCACAATAAACAATAGTTATATTGCAATAAAAGATTTAACAATAATGTCATTGCACAACAAAATAGACCCTTTAAAATTAAAACCTTCTCAGTAAAAAACAAACAAACTAATAACAACAAAATAAACCCTTTAACAAAAAATTACTGTGAAACTGCTGAATTTAATTAATTATGGGTATTAATGTGATTGCTGTGTATTTGGAAAAAGGGAGTTGTCTGATTTATGGATATTTATTACCTATACTCCATAGACTTCACATGCAGAGACAATGTTTTACAGATAGTGATTTTGTTTTAAAAGTTTCATCTGTGTTTTCGTTAATGGAAGCTTTTCACTACGTCGTTTATATTCAAAAAAATTCTAAAATAAAATTTGACATGACTCTTTCTTCTGATCTTTAAACGACTTTTTTGACACTTGGTTTCTTATGTTCAAGAAATGAAGCTAAAATTTTTGATATGGGAGCTAGCTCTCTTGATTACGTAAGTATCTTGATATGGGAGCTAGCTCTCTTGATTACATATCTTATTTGTCTTCTGCAAATGTTGAAAACGGTGTTCCGGAATCGAAAGTCGGATGACATTTTTGTGGATTTTTTGAAATATTTTTCATTTGTATTCTATAAAGGATAAAGTTTTAAAAGCGAATACCAGCTTTACTAACGTAGTTTTTTAACTTCTTTAAAGATAATTTGAAAATTCTTCTGAACTCTTGATCTATGTTTTCATATTCTTCATATGTCTTTCATAGCAGTTTAAGAAATGTCATCAGTGCAAATGACTTCTAATATTACATTGGACGATTTCAAGCCCTTCGTTTGTTTTTGCAAACGAATGAAGATATTGTTTCACAGGTTCTGATTGCTAATTGTTGTTTCTTCACTGTGAGTTAGAAAGATTTATACGAACCTGTTTGGCTTGACATAAGGCAAGAGAATATGTTCAGCAACTTCATTGAGGACATGGTAATTCCTTTTGCTTATTTGTTTTTGTTTTTTTTAATTTCTCGCAAAGCTACTCAACGGCTATCTGCGCTAGCCGTCCCTAATTTTGCAGTGTAAGAATAGAGGGAAGGCAGCTAGTCATCACCATACAACGCCAACTCTTGGGCTATTCTTTTACCAACGAATAGTTGGAGTGACCGTCACAGTATAACGCCTCCACGGCTGAAAGGACGAGCATGTTTGGTGTAGCAGAGATTCGAGCCCGCGACTCTCGGATTACGAGTCGAGTGCCTTAACCACCTGGCCATACCGGGCCGGTAACATATATCCTGACATTTGTTTAATTTTTCCTCAGCTGTGAGTACTTATTGCTTTAGATAATTCTCTATGCAAATTTTGTTTGATTATGATAATTATGAAACCTTTTGCATTGTATACACGAACATATCGCGTATATCTAGTTTAGTTAGGGTTTACTTAGAGAAAAATAGATACGTGCATGAGCTTTGTACTAGAATCACTGTGGTGGAAAGACATTGTTTGTTTCACCTAAATTGTATGTTTAACTAAGCTAGAATGTCTCTGAGACACGTAAAGCATATTTGTAAACGTAAAAGCATAGAGCAAAATAAATATAGAGATCCTTAGAATAGAAACTTCAAATATACAAGTATGTATCTAAATCTCTTCTTGGGAAAGTTTTGGTTTATCTTCAACAATGCTTGTCGTCAGGTTTCACGAATTTATTAACTAGATATAAATTCAGGTTACCTAGAAACTTATTTGTTTCCAGTAAAGTTAATTAATCACGAAGGTAAGTTTGTTTGCTATTTAGAGTTTCTACTTTCCAAACTGTTGAAGTTTTCTTTTGCTTCTTAAACTAAGACATGAATCTAAAAGACAAAATAAATAACTATGTGAAATTTAACCGCCATTAAATATCGATATAGTATCTGCAGATATATATAAATATATGAAGACGAAATTTGTGATTGTTTGCACCGGAACACCTTCGAGACTGTTGGGCCAATGAGCAGCAATGTCTGTGTAAACTCTATTAAGTCATGGGGAATCTCCTAAGGGGATAAAATTGAACTTAACCTATTTCTATTTTGTAAAGCAAGTTGATAAACTGCTCCCAACCTGTGAGTTGATTTCAATCTCGGCAGGTTGACGCTTTAGACAATGTTGTACATTCTAAAGAGATTCAAGGAAAAAGTATGAAAGTTGCTGGACTGTTGCTCTAACAACTACGTTTTTCTCATGGTCAGTGTGATGAAGGGTGTTTTAAGTTTAAGATCACCTCAAAATCTTTATTTGTTGGTAGATGGAAAACAAACTATAAATGTTGTTTTATAAGAAGCTTTGTTGTAATTTTAAAATGTTGAGACAAAGTTTATTTTCAAGTTTTTACTGTTAAATATGTGATTGCTGTTCAACTTACATTGTTTAAATTAAGTTTAAACATTTCCCGCTATTTTAGTTTGTAAATGTATCTAAAACATTTTTTGTTGTTGTTGCTGTTTCAGGTGAAAGTAGAAATAATGTGCTTGGAAGGTCCGAGGAATCTCGTGTTCAAGTCTGCTAGGACCTGCGTTTGTTTCCATTGCAAGAAAGACTAGGAAACCAGGTGTATTTAAGGCGTACCGCTACTGATAGGAAAATTTACACCACATGCGGATATTTTCAAAATATATGTAACTTTGTCGTGTTGTAAAACGCTGTTACCGGAATCACTTAAACTCATAAATGTATTAATTGCTGTCATAAAAACAACGTAAATTACTGGCAAGTTTAATTATATATTAGAGTTGTATTAATTACGTTTTAATTAAAGAAGCATGATAGGAGAATTAAAATAAGTTTATAAAAATACGTGATGCTATAGTTGAATTCGACCTCGTAGTTAAAATGACGAAGTACAACACTCTTCTAAAGTTTAACTTAAAACACTTATTTTACCTTTATAGCTCAAGTGTAAGTTTCAGATATTGAGAAGTGATTTACGACCTTCTCAATTCTAAGACCTGGTATTGATTATTAAGTTGTATTGTAAAAGTTACTTCAGAATAAATAAAAAATAAAAAGGTCACTTGCTTGTAAATCGTGAATTCGGCTATTTTGTTTTTCATCTGTCATGATAAATTTTTTCTTCAGAACTACAATGATACGATCATAATCTAGTAGTCTGGAACAACCGTGCGCAAATAACATTTTTATGAGATATTTATTTTATTATATTAAACATGTTTTAAACAACTTCCTTGGATTACAGCTTATCAAAATGTACTAGGACACATCTTCATGATGTTGAACATTACACTCAGAGTATTGTAGTATAACAGGTATTGGTTTTAAATTCAAGTACTTCATATTTATTAATTTTGCCTTCTCCACTATTGATGTTTGTTTCTTAGGGGTTTTTGACCCGGCATGCCCAAGCGTGTTAAGGCGTTCAACTCGTAATCCGAGGGTCGCGGATTCGAATCCCGGTCGCACCAAACATGCCTGCCCTTTCAGCTGTAGGAGCGTTATAATGTGACGGTCAATCCCACTATTCGTCGGTAAAAGAGTAGCCCATGAGTTGGTAGTTGGTGATGACGACTAGCTGCTTTCTCTCTAGTCTTATACTGCTAAATTTTGGATGGCTAGCGCAGATAGCCTTAGAGTAGCTTTGCGCGAAATTAAGAGAAGAAAACAAAAGAATCCTTAGGGGTTTGATATTGTTAAAAATTTACATTTGACATAAAAATATGGAACAATAATAATGAAGAAATCATTTTAAGTTGAAAACAAAAAAGTTACGTGAAAACCTGAGACGGTACAAAAAAGTTGTTTTTTCTTTATAAAGAGCAGCATTTGCTTTAAGAATCTGAAAATCTGAAAATGCAATAATGAATTTCATCGTATATTTTTCAAATATATTTTTGTTAATGTATACTTCACTGTATATGTAAGAGTCTGTTTACTTTTTAGTGTAAAGCATTTGGCATGGTCAAGTGTGTTAAGGCGTTCGACTCGTAATCCGAGAGTCGCGGGTTCGAATCCCGGTCGCACCGAACAGGCTCCTCCTTTCAGCCATGGGAGGCGTTCTAATGTCACGGACAATCCCACTAACCATTTGGTAGCCCAAGAGTTTGGCGGTGGCTGGTGATGACTATCTGCCTTTCCTTTAATCTTTCACTACTAAATTAGGGACGGCTAGCACAGATGCCCCCCAGTGGCTCAGCGGTATGTCTGCGGACTTATACGCTAAAATCCGGGTTTCGATACCCGTGGTGGGCAGAGCACAGATAGCCCATTGTGTAGCTTTGTGCTTAATTCAAAACAACAACAACAACAGCTAGCACAGATAGACCTCAAATAGCTTTGTGCGAAATTAAAAAAATAAACAAAACAAAGCTCTACAATGCACCATCTGTGCTCTTCCCCCCACGGGTATCGAAACCCGGTTTCCAGCCCATACTACTGTGACAAGGGGACGGGAACGGTATATGTATACAAGAAACGAATACAAGCTTGATGAATAATCTTTTAAGCATTCTTTCCTCGTGAGGGGGTCGATTGGATAAACGTGTTATAATTAATGTAATAAAAACAACAATAACATTTAGCATATTAAAAGCACAAACTGGTGGAGAGTGTAATAAAGATAAACAACATCAGGAGATCCCTGGGTTCATATGTTAATAGTCATTGGTAAATAAATAGTATACGTAGGAAGAGAGACTGTTGGATTTGTTGTATGTGTGTTTGCTTATAGCAAAACTACATCGAGCTATCTGCTGAGGCCAACGAGGGAAATTGAACACCCTGATTATAGTGTTGCAAATCCGTAGACTTACCGCTGTATTAGTGGGGGGGGGGGGGGCTTATTGGTAAGAATAACCAAACATATAAACAATATGTTAGGGGAAACTTCGGACTTATCTGTGAAAATACAGAGAGACCATCTATGAAAATAAAACTACACGACAGATTTGAAAACTATTTGGAAGACGAATTTTTATGTTTTATTTTAAACTAATAAAAATAAATTATCATATTGCGTCTATCGGAATTTTAATATTATAAAAATTAACTTCATTTTAAGAATGGAAGAATTTTATCATGTTTGTCTGAAGATGAACACGAAAATGTGCTACCTGACGTATCTGCCTGTCATGTCTTCAAGAAACATGATTGAAACAATAATCCCTGTGTTATAACTTCAAACACTAAACTTAATTCCGCTCTTTTTGCAGGAGAATAAATTGAACTTGAACAACGAAAATCACTCGTTTTTATTCACGTAAATTATCTGACGTCATATTAGTGAGAATGAACCTGCTGTGGATATTCTTCACATTGTTGTTGTTGTTTTGAATTAAGCACAAAGCTGCACAATGGGCTATCTGTGCTCTGCCCACCACGGGTATCGAAACCCGGATTTTAGCGTGTAAGTCCGCAGACATACCGTTGAGCCACTGGGGGGCATTCTTCACATTCACCGTTAAAGTTTTTTCCAGTTTTTAACATGTATTTTATATGTATTCTCAGCAGTCCATGACATAATTTTATATTCAGTTTTAACAACACTTGAATTAATCATTACACAGACATGAAGTTACTGAATGATAACATAACATTTACGAACGTTGAATAGTCTTTACGCACTATAGTATAGTGGAAGAAAAACACGCAAAGTCTGAAATAGTCGTTGTAGTTTCAAAGTCGGTGTTTCGTGTACAAACGTTTCTCAGACAAGACAAGTTTTCTACGTACACTGAGAAAGTATGTAACACGCTAGCACTCTTTAACTGACACTTACTACGTTTATAGGAACTTATATTAGAGGTGAAAAATAGATATGTAGAGCTTTATAAACCATAAGATTAGTTCCAAACACCAACACTCAAGTTAAACAGTAGCGTTAATGCATGTTGACAGTGGTTCATACGTTTCAGTTGAAAAGCTATGGACACTTCGGAGAAACTAAAGCCTCTCATGTCAGTTAGCAACACTCTTCTTGTCAAGTGTTAAACTAGTTCGCTCAGAAAGTGGACTTAATTGTGGACTTAATTTTGTCTGTTTTCGCTTCAAAGAAAACTCGGTTCTATCTATCCGTTCAATACTTAATGTTACTAAGTGTTGTTCTGGATAAGTTTTTAATCAACTAAGGAGTGTAATGTATTGAAACACGAACATTTGAGCGTTCCAGGAAAAAAACAACAACCTAGTTTTCAACAAGGACAAACGAGGTCATTATGTGTGGTTTAGGATCATGCCTATTTTTAAAAATTATATGACAGTATCTTTGTAAATAAATAACATTTTATAAAATTTAATAAAAGGAAGTTCTTGTGTAAATGAAACTTGCAGAGCGATTTATCAAGACGTTAGGGGTGGGTAAAGTGAAGATAACGTTTAGTCAATGTTGGTTATTTACCCCTGTTTAGTTCACTGATAAATAAAATATAAAAAAATGTTGAAATCATCAAAGATAACATTTTGTTCAAATAATGTTGTTGACGAATGGACTTTTAAGATCCTTTGTCGTTTCGCCAAGTGAAATGTGTTTACGATTACGAAAGAATGTCCACAATATTTGTCCAAGTCTATGAGTTATTTGTTTTTTATCTTTCATGTCTAACTCAGTTAAAGGGCATGGGAAAACAGGCGTATTTTATCAGCCTTGAGGACTGATGAGAGACAGCTATCTAGGGAGTTTGCTATTGATGTTTTGTTGGTTCAAACATAAGTTCACTATATTACATGGCGCTTTCTATTGTTTATTCACAGTTACATTCACAATATCATATGATAATTTCTTCTATTGTTGATTCAAATATACGTTCACGAATATCATGTGATACTTTCTATTGTTGATTCAAACTTACATGCACGATGTTATTCCCTGCTAGTACAGCGGCATGTCTCCGGATTTACAACACTAAAATCAGTGGTTCGATTCCCCTCGGTAGCTGAGCAGATAACCCTTTGTGGCTTTACTATAAGAAACACACACATCCACGATGTTACAAGATAATTTCTGTTGTTGATTTAAGGATGCTTTCACTATATCACACGATACCCTCTATTGAAAATCAAATTTACATTCACGATGTATCATGACATTTCCTATTGTTGGTTCTCACTTGCATTTACGATATAATGTAATAATTCCTATATTAACAGTCACTAATTTTAACGCCTGACAATATTACACAAATCTTCTCCATTAACTGCTAACTAAACATCTGATAGCATTACACAATATTACATAACATCATTGCATCAACGATTAATTCTCTAACAAAAAGCATTAGTACATTAATAGTTACTTTAACAAAAATGCAACTTTGAAATAGATTAAAGTGTAACTCAGACCAAAACTACGAGTAGGCGATATTGCAGAGCACACAATATATTAAAATTTAACTTTAATAAAAATAAAATTCTGCAGTGCTACACAGCATATTGTACATTAATAATAGACAAAAAGTACTGTTTGTCAGTATTACATATATGGCATATTAAAAATTAGCTTTGACAAAATACAACTGAATAATAACACCCAGCAGATCTTATATTGAAATATATGTTTGACGAAAAATACAACTGGGTAATATTTATATAGCTCCAGAATACATTTAACAGCGTACACTGACAACCAGTGCACGTTCGCAATATTCCACGTGGAATACATAACACCTAACCGGGTAACTCGTATACACGGACAACAAATACACAGAAAAGTAATCTAAATAATTTGGTCCACAAGTCTGGTAATAAAGAATCAGATGACGTAATTGTAAGCAATTTTTCAGGTTTCTCACGTGAATACTCATATTTGTATTCAGAAATTTATTTACGAAAACGGATAGTTGTTATTAAATTTACTAAACAAATCGCACCTGTTGAAGGCTCAGGTAATTGAGCCGGAAGCTTGTGCATTAATTTAAAAAAAATAAACAAAACATGTGGTGATAGACCGAACAAATTACATAACTATTTTGCTTCATTAATTATGTGCATGGTGTATGAACAGCTAACCTTAGCAATCAACGCCCGTTGACAGTATTCAACAATATACATCATGAAAGTATTTTGCTTAAACTAGCATGTTACAAGGATAAACTATCTTCTTTGATTGATCGTATAATAAAGCAAGATATAACGTACTTATCTTCTTTCCCTATTTATATAATAGGTAACATATGACTTTACCATCTTTCTTCACTTATCATATAATAGAATACATATAAATATTTTTCTTCAATGTGTTTGTGTTTTTTCTCACAGCAAAGCCACATCGGGCTATCTATGTCCACCGAGGGGAATCATGCCCTTGAAAAAACCTTGTAAACCGGGCACTCACCACTGTTCCAGCGGGGAAGAACATTTATTTCAGCAATCATGTAATACGTTAAAAATAATTTTACTATCTTGTTTCACCTATCATGTAATAAATTAAAGGAAACTTTTCCATTTTGTTGTGCCCGGCATGGCCAAGTGCGTTAAGGCGTGTGACTCGTAATCTGAGGGTCGCGGGTTCACATCCCCGTCGCGCCAAACATGCTCGCCCTTTCAGCCGTGGGGGCGTTATAATGTGACGGTTAATCCCACTATTCGTTGGTAAAAGAGTAGTCCAAGAGTTTGCGGTAGGTGGTGATGACTAGCTGCCTTCCCTCTAGTCTTACACTGCTTAATTAGGGACGGCAAGCACATATAGCCCTCGAGTAGCTTTGTGCGAAATTCAGAAACAAACAAACAAACCATTTTGTTTTAACGTATTAATACTTCGCACAACCGATTACGCAATAACATGGAGATATCCTTCTTGTTTCGACCAACTCGTAATAAGACTATGAATTATTAGATAGCACCTAATAGGTCTGCTTAATCTGACTAGCTTTATGTCATTTAAATAAATCAACATATTACTTAAAATACGATTTTCAATTTTCACGTATTCACATTCGAGCTTCTGTTTTGAATTTGTCAGGTCACAGCGTGACTGTTAAATATGTTACTTTTTTAATCAATATAAAATTCTTACAACTTTGTACACGCTAACAAAGAAACTTCTATTCGATGCTAAGTTAAACAAAACCATTCATATACAATTGACTTTATATCTGTATTATAACGTGTCCTAGCTTTTCAAAACCGTACAGTAACAATTTCGGACCAACAAAAACATTTCTAAAAACACAGTGGTTATTCTATTTTCGACAATAATAACGTTTTGAGGGGGATATTAATTTTAGAAAGGTGGAAAATGACCAGGTAAGCGCTATCGATCTTATTCAACGACAGGAAAAACTGCATTTTACCAGTTTCCATAAGGAAAAGAACCTGGGAGAAAATCAAAACCCCGCCTTTCATTCTTAGATTGATTTCTGCTAAACTTGCTCCAATACCATTGCAAACTAGTACTTTAATCTTCTTAGATAACAGGTTTCAATGCAGATATATAATTGCCAAAATTGTTGCTGAAATTACCGCAATTGATATCTGTCATTCTGTCTGTTCATTTTGTATTTTGTCCAAGAGGTTTGGTTTAATATATAGTTCTTCTTGTGAGAACCAGAGTAGCTTTTTAAAAATATTGGTTATCACATCTGCTTTAACTAAAATCTTTAACACTTTATCTACTCTTTATTCGTAGTTCTGATTTAAAATGTTGACTGTTAACGAGTATAAACTTACAACATATCTAAGTAACAGTTTATATTACCGTCTGGTCATTCGATTGGCTCAGTATGATGGTTATTTGATAGTATTTTTTGTTTTGAATTTCGTGGGAAGCTACACGAAGGCTATCAACGCTAGCCATCCATAATTCAGCAGTGTAAGACTAGAGGGAAGACAGCTAGTTATCACTCTCCATCGCCAACTGTTAGATTACTCTTTTACTCAAGAAAAGTGAGATTGACTGTACATTATAACACCCTTACAGCTGAAAGAGCGAGCATGTTTGGTGTGATGGGGATTCAAACCCGTAAACCCTGAGATTAGGAGTCGAGTGCGTGGCATACCGGGCCCGGAATAGTATTTTATTTTACATAATTCTAAACCTCCAGCAGATCGTTTAAAGTGTTGCGTATCCGCCACGTGACTCATCGTTTGGCTCGTAGCTAAAGTCCATTAGAATGTTTAAATGGCGGACGACCTGCCATTAATATTTTTATCTTGCTTGTTGCGAGAAGTTTCTTCACGACTTAATATGATATCACACTTGTCATATGTTTCTTTAGCATACATGCTGTTAAGTCCTATACATTTGGCTAAAATGATATGCAACTGTCCTGCGGTGTTTTCATTGACCTGTTGCTCGAGATCAGTAGATTGTTCAAAGTAACAATGCATCCGTCACAAAAGCGTTTCGTTTGTTCCTCGGCCAAAGATTATTAGTTCATTTAACATGACAGTGAATCTGTCACGTGGCGTTTCATTTGTCCCTCGGCTGTAAATCATTAGGCGAAGTACGTTTATCACGTGTCGTTTAGCTTTAGTTGTTTTGAAAAGTTATAAAAGTACACGTTTGGCACGTCGAAAAGAAATCGTATTTCCAGTAATACGTTATAAACATACGCATTATTCGTCTTGTTTGTCAAGTATAAGAATGATATAGAGTTGCTATCCAACTAGTTATATGCATTTCAAAGTTCTATAATAATACGTTACATATTTCTCAATGTCTACGTTTGAAAACCAAGAGTTTGATGTCGTGCTCGGGCTTATCTCAATAAAACTGTCTCTTGACACGAGAGTGTACGCCCTTACAATGTTATATATAAAGTAATCAAGGCGCTCTAGCATGAAACTAGGGATAATTATTTCTTCTTGTGAGCTAATTATCTATATCCGGCAGTATAAGTTACCATGATAAATTATGTAGAAAATGTGATGAACGACAAGAGCTCTAATTAAAATACAAGACAGACGAATTAAATTGATGGTGAATATCATTTATAAGTAGATTACTTTCCAATGGATGGAATTAACTTTAAAAACAAAAAATCATAAGCGTAACCTAAGATTTCTCACTAGAAAGTAACAGGGATTGTATTTTGTTCTGAGACTTGTAATAAGTTATTGAATAGTTGTACTCAATATGAAAACTCGGATGAACTTTGGTCTCGTTTTGCTGTTATTGACTTGTTTGTTTGTATCTCAGAACAGCTGATATGGGTATTAATACCTTTACTGAAAAGGAGAGAACAACGAACGTTTCGACCTTCCTAGGTCTTTTTCAGGTTAAGGTTAAATAAAAGTGTATCGCGTTCTGAGATACAGGTTTATTTCAAGTGGGTTTCTCGTCATCAAGGGTTTGTTTGTTTGTTTTTTACTTTCGCGCAGAGTTACACTAGAACTATCTACGTTACCTGTCCGTAATACAGCAATTCTTGTGCTATTATTTTACAAACAAATAGTGGGATTGACCCTTACATAATAACGCCTCCAGGATTGAAAGATGCGAACACGTTTGGTGTGACGATCATTCGAACTCGAATCCCTCAGATTATGAGTCGAGCGCCCTAACCATCTGGCC
Organism: Carcinoscorpius rotundicauda; assembly: GCA_011833715.1. NCBI lineage: Eukaryota > Metazoa > Arthropoda > Merostomata > Xiphosura > Limulidae > Carcinoscorpius > Carcinoscorpius rotundicauda. The sequence goes on from CM022392.1 coordinate 150,779,087, forward strand.
GTGCCGGGCCTTTCTATTATTGAGTTTAGTGATGACCATCATATAACCATATAAAAACAGATTATAAAAAATAAATAAGTTTCTTATCGCAAGAAATCGTCATTGTTATAAATAAAACATATACAGCTATTGTTGTTAAAGAGAGAAGTACTTTTAAAATATTTACATCTAATCCCCCAAAAGAAAACACTTCCGCCAGAATTGAACAATTTGATTGAGAATTTGCAGTGTCAATGCTTTACAATCTTAAGTTTTAAATTTTTACTAACAATTTTCTGTTGGAGAAAAGAATTATTGAAATAAGTGAGAACTAGAAGATTATTTTAACATACAAACTCTGAATTAAATTTATTTAGCAACAAAGATCTTAAACTGACCTTTCCAAATTTTTCATCATTCGTTTGTTAAAGAATCTAAGCTTTATACACTGTTGGTTTTTCCAAATCTGGATTAATTGATTAAAACAAACACAATTTCTTTTCAATTATCATATTTTCGTATCTTCGGGAGTTTTCATAAATGTCCTCGATTGAAATCTCTATATAATTCTATCTGTTGCATATAGGGTATACTCTACGACAGAATTTTATATTTAATTTTTTTTATTGAATATAGTGCGTTGTTCCCATGTATGTGTGTGTGTGTTTTCTTGTAGCAAACCCACATCGGGCTATCTGCTGAGCCCACCGAGGAGAACTGAACCCCTGATTTTAGGGTGTAAATCCTTAGAATTACCGCTCTACTAGCTGGGTGCATTTGTTCCCATTTGTGAAATATAATATATTGACATTAGAATATGGAAATTTTTGGTTACTTGCTAGATTGTTAACTCTCGTTTGATAAATCTTACTTTAAATTATAGATAGTTACTAACAACACCTCGCTGTGCTTACTATTTATTTTACGTTTTGATTCCCTGGTTTGTTTGTTTTTTTAATTTTGTGCAGAGCTAAATGACGGTTATCTGTACTAGCAGTGAAATACTAGAGTGAAAGCTTGTAGTTTGGTTTGCATTTCGGGCAAAGCTACTCTAGGGCTATCTGCGCTAGCCGTCCCTAATTTAGCAGATGGAAGGCAGCTAGTTGTCTCCACCCACCGCCAACTCTTGCGCTATTCTCTTACCAACAAATAGTGGGATTGACCGTCACAATATGACACCCTCACGGCTGAAAGAGCGAACATGTTTGGTTGGATAGGGATTCGAACCCGCCACCCTTGGATTAGAAGTCGAGTGCCTTAACCACTTGGCCATGCTGGGCCTAAAGGGAAAGCAAAGCAGCTAGTCACCACCACCAATCGCTAACTCTTGGGTTACCCTTTCATCAGTTAATAGTTGGATTGATCGTCACATAATAATGCCTTCACTGATGAAAGAGTGAGCATGTTTGATTGGACGAGGATTCGAATCACCGTTTTAAAAATTGCAGCACCATTTAGATTTCAACGTGTTTCAGCTTAGCCGGTACAACACATGTTAGTAAAATGTTCTGTTTTTAAACTCTAGTAACTGGATATAAAATTTATTTAATAATTTTCCTTCTTTTGAACATAGTAAAAATTTGTGAGTTGGATACAAGGAGACGATCAAAAATTTGGCAGTTACTGTTCACGTCGTTTGTGTTGTAGGTGTGTGTTCGAAATGAAATATATGTATGCGTGCGTGCAAAATAGTCCCCCCCCACAGTGGCACAGCGGTATGTCTGCGGACTTAGAACGCTAAAAACCGGGTTTCGATACCCGTAGTTTGGCAGAGTACACATAGCCCATTGTATAGCTTTGTACTTAATTCAAAAAACAACAACAGCGTGCAAAATGAAATAAGTAACAAATAAATTATTATATCCGACTGAGTCAAGAAAACAAGCCTACGGACCAGCGACATCTAAACACCAAGAGCCAACACCAGAACAAAACGTAGTGCCACATAATTTGATGAGGGAGGGAGCAGGAAAAAATTCTACTTTTCACTGGCAGGACGTCAAAAAACCTGCCTGACCAGTGCCCTTGTTGGAGCCTAATCCAGACAAAAATCATTGATACAGGTCAGACATTCATAATAATTGTAAGAGGCTGTTTTTACTAATTAGCTATTTAAAATATTAGTTAAAAAGACTGGAAAAAAATTGACTCAGCGTTAGGATGCAGTTTACAGTAGCGTTAGTGTAGAATTTCCTGTAAATTATTTCCTGTTATCTGGATCATATTCTGGTGACTCAGGATGTGGAGATATGACTGTATGTGACTCCTTACATTTGAATCTCTTGAATATTTAGACACGTCTATTGTGGCTCCATATACTTGGATCTTTTGGGTGTTTGTGTTTGAAGACTAGATGTGGGAAGCTCCCCTGGTACTTGTTTTTTGCTGTTTTCTATTGATGTTTCTTTTCTCGAATTGTTGTTCGCATTTTTGTGTTGTTTGTGTTTTCAATCTGTAGATGCTGCTGATTTTCCCGAAATATTAACCTTGGATGTTGATCTGTAAAGATGTAGTTGATGTGGCACAAAATGGAAATTGAGTTTCATGGCGTGTTTGATGTATTTGTTTTCTTCCTCTGAAATGGTTTTTCCGTCCTAAAGCTTTTATGATGTCTATTGTTGGTACTTATAACGATCACGTTTTTTTGTGGTTGGTACTTACAAATAACATGTAATTATACAAAAACAAAAAAAAACTGTGATTTATACTTAGATGTATCACTTATCACGAAATCACTGTGTACTTATCAAGAGAGAAAGTATCGTTAAAATACGTGTATTTTACATGAATAAAGTTTGTATGATGTTTATTTACATGTAGCCCGTGGTTAGGAAAACACTATTTGATTGGCTTTATAGCAACACGTGGTGTGAAAAAAAATTGAGTGAGTGTTGTTTAAAGTATACTCTTCAAAAAAAGAAACGCAAAAAAGATATTTTTGCTATTTTAAAGAGAAATATATGTAATAACGTTACAAGCTCAGATTATGTGATGTTACACGTGTTAAGGCACTGATTTTCAGACCAAAATGACAATAAAAGTTGTGCACTTTGAAAACGTAAGAAAACATCGGATTTTTCGGCAAAACGCATTCGTGTCCAATAAATTTGTTTGAGAGGTCTGCATGTTCTGCAAGTGCAACATGTACAAAATCCCTATAAAAGTGACGAGTTCTCGGTTTCCATAGCTCAGTGTTAAGCCACCGACACACAATATAGTTACGCCAAGACTGACTGAAGCACAACGCAACAACGCCATTGGTCGCATAGAAGTAGGCGAATCTCGATCAGATATTGCCAGAGCTGTGAATGTCCACCCAAGCACCATCACAAGGCTATGGAATCGTCACTAACAACATGGATCAACTTGTGACCGTCCACCATCTGGCAGACCTCATGTGACGACACCCGCACAAGATCGCTACATCCGGTTACTTCACCTTCGGGATAGGACCACCACTGCGATGTCTACTGCCTCAACCATACCAGAACTACCCGGTATATACTTGCTAACAATATGTCTCAAATTTTGCCTTTTGCATTTCTTTTTTTGAAGAGTATATTATTATTCTGGCAATAATGTACAAAAAAGTGTTATCCTAATTCACGAAATAGATTATATTTTCACACAAATTTCAGTAGCCTTACTGCAAAAAGAAGTAAAATGGTTAATTACCGTAAATTTTTTTAAAAAACTTATATACAAGCTAGAGATACAGAATATACTCGGTGTGGTCATCACTAGCTGCGTATTGACCTTAAATGACATCATCAGCTCTTGAATACTTTAACTTTAAAGTTATAATTAATTCTCTGCAATAGTGTCCACATACAAAGCCAACATATTTTCCAAAGAAAACATATATTTAAATATAAGGTTTTGGTAGTTATTAATTGATGAGTCGTGTATGTGTTTGCGTTTTTGAAATTCCATTTATCACATTAGAGAAAGCGGATTCTGATATCTCCAGTATATTATGTAAATTAATTCTTTTAAAGACTAATTCGCAGAACAAAAATTACAAATTTTGATTAAGTCCAGAAATTACTAATGTGATAGGTATATTGTTTCAGAGTGAGCCCGAATTAATTAAAAATAATGAACTAATTGGAATGTGACCAGAAAAATAAGCCCACGTCTTATATCCTCTGGTAATCGTTTTCTTTTTCTCTTAAAAACACTCACAGTACTGAGAATAGACTCTTATGTTGGGCAGATAGATAAATTAGTAATTTTACAATTTAAGTAAGTAAACGTAATTTGAATAAACCTATTAACGTCAAAAGTTATTTCTCGATAATTTAATCAATATCTAACTTGCACACTGTTACATATTAAAGCGGGCTTTTCTCTGTCGTTTTAAAACCACACACACAAGGAAGAAAGTTTGTCAGTTTCGCCACAAAATGCCAGAAAATTCCAACTCATCCAAGATGCGAGGACTTTTTCTATTAGTCTCTTTCTCTTCAGTTTTTCTTTATTCCAAAGAAAACGAAAATTAATTGAAACGAACAAAATCTACCTAACCAGCTGTTATTGATTATTGGATTGTTTAAGCTCGTCCCAAGGTATACAGAGTGTATGTTTTTTTTAATCTCATCGTCTCTACAAAATCTTTATGTGTAATCTTATTGAGATTAAGGATGAGCTAGAATTTAATTGAAAAGGTATTTAATATAAATTACATTTGGGGTTTCAGACTCCCTTCAGACAGATAGTTCTATTTGTATGCTTTCAATTTTAGTATGGTAAGTCCACAAATTAAAAACTACAACTTGCTACTAGATGTCCAAAAAGATCGTGGCAAATTATCAGTATTTCTGGAATAGGTTTTTTTTTTCATCACAGAACCAAAACTTCAAGGATTTCTAAAATATGATCATCCAAATGTCGTAATTAAACATTAACATGGTATTCACTTCAAGGTAGCTTTAATTTAGTGCTAAATGTACTTTCCACTCAGGATTAGCGTTCAGTAATTCAAAATAAAGTTACAAGAATTGCGTATAATTCACTTAAAAACTTCAGCATATCATCAAAAGTAAAATAAATGGATTCTCCCTTTAGAACTCGTTTCGTAAAAAAATTAAGTTTCATCTTATTTCTGTTGTGGCAAAAACAACCAAATAAAAACTTACTGAGTATAGGCTATGAATCTCGGATGTTTTGAATAGTTGGAGTTCTGTTTGATGTTGTACTTCACACTGTAACGGTTTGTGTTAGAATCGCTGAATCCAAATGAATGTTTAATGATAACAGTTTATATGTGTTTAATGATTTTTTGTAGAATGGACGACAACTGCCTGTTGTGGAGACACGAGTATAGAATATGACGTTTCGAAAGTCTTTCGCCTTTCGTCTTCACGAAACGTCGTTCTCTATACTTGTGTCTTCCCAACAGGCAGTTGTCGTCCATTCTACAAAGTTTCATTATGAATACTCTGCCTGAACATTCTATCAAAGTTTATATGTGTTGTTATTCACGTTGTCACAAGATGTTTTAGAATCACAAAATCTATCTTAAAGTTCCGTAATTATATTTCATCCACGTTTCACTATGCATTGTTTGTTTGTTTTCAATATTCGCGTGAGGATACACGAGAGCTATCTGCGCTAGCCGTCCCTAATTTAGCAGTGTAAGACTAGAGGGAAGGTAACTAGTCATCACCACCCACCGCCAACTTTTGAGCTACTCTCTTACCAACAAATAATGGATTTAACAGCAACTTTATAACGCCCCCACAACTGAAAAGATGAGCATGTTTTGTGTAAGGGGCTTTGAAGCCGCGACCTTCATGTTATGAGTCATGTGCTCTAACCATCTGATCATGCCGGGCGCAATCCTTACTGTAACAATGTGTTTTAGAACCAATACTTCTACATGAAGTACCCTGACAATGTTTCAGCGGTGTTGTGATCCACAGTGTAACAATGTGTTTTAGAACCAATACTTCTACATGAAGTACCCTGACAATGTTTCAGCGGTGTTGTGATCCACAGTGTAACAATGTGTTTTAGAACCAATACTTCTACATGAAGTACCCTGACAATGTTTCAGCGGTGTTGTGATCCACAGTGTAACAATGTACTTTCAAATGAATATATAAACATTCAATTTTGTAATGATGAGTTATCTAAGTTGTAGTTAGTACTACTGAGAACCATTTTGCAAAACGTAAATACCATGATAAAGTTTCTTATCGACACTAGAGACTTTTTTGTATGAATTATCTAAAATGACGAGATTTTCATTTGGTTTCAACTTATCTCTTGGGCTCCCCACATGTCATTGCACACGCAAGATATTTAAAAAGGTGATGTACATATATTGATGTACCTTTGAGACGCAACACACTAAGAATCATCTCCAGCCAAACGTGGTCCAGTGGTGCGCGTGCTGAATTATGTACTTGGGGGTCTAATGTTTGCATCTCGTCACTGCCAAAAAAAAAAAAAAAAAATTTGGAGTCGTTCTTCCCTTATAAGGAATGACAGTCAAATGCCACTATTTGGTCAGATAAAAGCAACCCAAGAGTTGGCTATAGCTAGCAAAGATAGTCCTAAACTTTTCATAAGTATCTGAAAACAAGCAGGCATCTCATTAAAGGTAATTTCTGAGCAGGACTTATAGAAATTGTTTATAAACTTTTATTTATGGACAGACTGTACAGAATTTAAAACTCTTACCACATTCAGAGCAATTTGAGGACTTTTTGTATATTCTACTATTGAAGAAAAATTTTCTCTCTTTAGCAAACTTGTTTAATGAATATCGAAATAGATTCCACCACTCAAAAAATTCAATAATTCCAGTTTAAATGCCCGAGAAGAAAAAACTGTAAGAGAAAACGCCCTGAAACATTTGATTTCCCTTTTTGCCTGTATCTGTTAAAATATGAAACACTTGACTTCCCTTTGTGCCTGTATCTGTTAAAATATAAAACACTTGATTTTTCTTTTTGTCCGTATCTGTTAGAGTAATGGCCAAACGCGTACAAAAAAGTCTCGTAATCCGAGGGTTCGCGCCCGCGTCGCGCTAAACATGCTCGCCCTCCTAGCCGTGGGGGCGTATAATGTGACGGTTAATCCCACTATTCGTAGGTAAAAGAGTAGCCCAAGAGTTAGCGGTGGGTGGTGATGACTAGCTGCCTTCCCTCTAGTCTTACACTGCTAAATTAGGGACGGCTAGCACAGATAGCCCTCGAGTAGCTTTGTGCGAAATTCCAAAACAAACAAACTATTAGAATATGAAATACTTGATTTCCCTTTGTGCCTGTATCTGTTAGAATAATAGTCCCAAAATATACCCGAAATATTATGTACTTTCTATTTAGTGATTTTCAAAATGATTTAATCAAAATTCTTCTCCAATACTGGTGCCTTAGTATATCAAAAACACAGGTTCTAACATATTGTACAGGGTAACCCGTAAGTCCCTACCCATCCATATATCTTATGTATCCAGTGTATCTGTGTAGTGTCACCAGTATTCTTGCTATCATGTACCCACATACTTGTCACAATACGCTCTTTAAGTGTAAATGGGTTTACATCGGCCATATTTCTCTGAAACAAATTTATAATGCATGCGTAATTGAATATAACATAATAACATATGGATGGTTAGGGACTTACGGGCCACGCTGTAGTATTCAGTGTATACAGATTAAATCAAAAGTTCGCCAGCTTATGTTAAATCTCGCAGATCTCAGAAAGCTCAGGAAATTATTAACCGTAGAAATCACGTAGCGGGTTTATGAAACGTGGAAATCTCGTGACTGGTTACTGAACGCAGAAATTACGTAAAAGTCTAATAAAAGTGGATATCACGAGGCACGTTTAATTGATTACGAATATTTTCTTCACACGTATTAAACAAATATAACTAAGAAATGTGTTTATCTAAATATTGAATAAGAAAAATTTAGTCTCAGTTACTTCCGGTTTGTTTTGAATTTCGCGCAGGCAATTTGCACTAGCCGACCCTAATTTGGCAGTGTAAGACAAGAGGGAAGGCAGCTAGTCATCACCACCCACAGCCAACTCTTAAGGTACTCTTTTACTCACAAATAGTGAGATTGACCGTAGCATTATAACGCCCCCACGGCTGAAAGGGCGAGCATGTTTGGTGTGACAGGGATTCGATCTTGCGACCCTCAGATTACGAGTAGAGTGCCTTAATCACCTGGTCATGTCAGGCACAATCCCTTTTATTGTTTACCTAAGTTGCATGTGTATAATTTGATAATTGCTTATATTTTCTAGAGATTGGTTGGTTGGTACTTAAAGTGGTACTTAAAAATAGCCTTCACTTTCAAAATAAGCAAGCAAAAACGAAAGCAGTTATTGCAAAAAAATTAGAGCAAAGTATTAAATTGTTTAAAAATCTAATTTACTAACTTTGAACTTATTGTATTTCAAACATTTTGAATTCACTTACGAAACCCACAGCGCCATTCATTTCTTATTTATATGAAAAACTGAAACATTTGAAAACAGAAAATTCTTTCTTCGAGAGTTAGATTTAATAATATTGCAGTTTGAAATTAAATTTTCAAGAAAACTGTAAACTTTGCTTCGTTAAGTATTTGTTTTTATTTAATGTGAATTTTTCTTTATCTTCAAAAACATCGCACGTCTCTTTCTTTTTGTTAAAAAGTCGCTGTTGGTGGAGCACAACAATGTGACACACACACACGATCAGTTACCACAACGTTACTTTTTCAGATAGCATGGCTTGTCGTTAAACTACAATCTTTATGTAGAGTTCAACAATAAGCCATGCCATCTGAATTAATAACGTTGCAACTAAAGACACGTGTTTTTGTTCTGCTTACGTTCTATGCAAATCCTTTGCTTTTTAGTGTCTGTTCATTTCCCAAATTGTCAGGGGAGGGAAATCATTCTTACTGGTCTCATCAAACCTCTTGTATCAATCTATTGTGACATAGCTTTTAGTAATACTCTAAAAAAACTTAAAGTTTGGTCCTATCTGTCGATCCACACTATAATCATGGCGATCATGTGGCGAAGTAGGGTAGACAAATCTGTGATAAAGCAGACATGATTTCTATAGATTTTTTCTAGTTTTCTAATAACTTCTTCTTGCTTCTGGAAGATGTCTTGAATATGAGAACCCAGTAAGTTTGTTTTTTTTTTAATTTCGCGCAAAGCTACACGAGGGCTATTTGCGCTAGCCGTCTCTAATTTAGCAGTGTAAGACTAGAGAAAAGGCAGCTAGTCGTCACCACCCACCGCCAACTCTTGGGCTACTCTTTCACCAATAAATAGTGGGATTGACCGTAACGTTATAACGCCCCCACGGTTGAAAGGGCGAGCATGTTTGGTGCGATGAGGATTCGAACCCGCCACCCTCAGATTACGAGTCGAACGTCTTAACCCACCTCGTCCTGCCGGGCCAGCCCAGTAAATAACGCAAAATGTCACCATAGGCCTTGAAAAAGAAGCAGAAGTAATAAAAAAATAACAAACATAATAACGTGTTTTGTGTGAAATACAAATCTATCTACTCTGATAGTTAAGTGATTTGTTCTTCTAAAGAACGATGGAGTGTTCTCATATTGTTATTATACGTTTCACTTCATTGCTGATATGAAATGTTTGTGTAAATCGAAATTAATTTACAACGAAGCTGTTTTGCATCTTCAAGGATATTAATCGTTATCAATTTCCTTCTTCCAGTTGGAGGCTTTACAAAAGCGACGTACTTTATTTATTAAGAAACCTAAATTCAAACAGAAACACTCCAGTAATCCAAGTTATTTTTCCAGTTCGTGTTGTTGTCTTAATATGCTTCGTTTTAACACCTTTGACACATTGTGTCTCACAAAGAGCTCTGCCTTGTACTAACTTAATTAATGTTGATATTCTAAATCGGATATTACTTAAAAAATTAAACCAGCATTTACTAACCGTAACCTAATTGATCACGTAGCAACAACGAGACACACAGAGTTAAGCGGAACATTTTGGACTTACTTCTTTCGTATTAATATAAAACTAATTCTTACTTTAGCATTCTCAGTTACCGTATATGTGTGCACATGGTAATGATCAAATCTGAAATGTATTTATTTTTTCGTGTTGCATTTAAATGTTTCGAAATATGTTCACTCACTACCAGTTGGTGTTTTCTAATAAAATCCATTTTTACACGACACATCTCAGAATTTTCTTAATAGCTTTGTTCTACTTTATTAAATTTTGTTGTTGTTTTTTGTCAGCAGCTATTTTTGGCTTTAATAATGATACATGATTTTGTCAACAACTGTTTCTAGTTGTTATATAACATGATTTTGGTCGAAGTTATTTCTCACACCATAAAACATAATTTTTACACTATATATATATATATATATATTATGCGTATACATTTCACGTTAAAATTAAAATAACATGATTTTTGTTATCAGTTACATTTTGTTGTTCAAAAACACAATTTTTCCAAAAGTAACTCTTGTTCTGGAATATGATTTTGTCTGCAGTAACAGCTTTTGTTTCTCAACACATTTAGTCCTCGTCGTGGCTAAGCATGGCCAGGTGATTAAGGCATTCGACTCGTAATCTTAGAGTCGCGAGTTCGAATCCCCGTCACACTAAACATACTCGTCCTTTCAGGCGTAGAGGGTTATAATGTGACGGTCAGTTGCACTACTCGTTGGTAAAAGAGTAGCCCAGTGTTGACAGTGGGGAGTGGTGACTAGCTGCTAAATTAGGAACGGCTAGCGCAGATAGCCCTCGTCTAGCTGTGCGCGAAATTTAAAACAAACCGAAATCCAGTTCTCGTTCTTATGGAACATACGTATTTATAAGCAGTTGTCTTTCAATATTGTTTTAAGCCTACTATTTTATCAACAGTTTCCTTTCATTCTTAAAGATATGATTTCGTAATATCTTTAAATTATCATGAAACATTATTTTTTATAGTTGTTGAGAAACGTAAGCACTTGCTGGCAGTTATTGTTTTTTATTCTTATTAAATATCATATACGTACAATATTTGTTTTTATTTTTAAAAAGCACTGTAAAGGACGACTACAAACCTGAACTCGAAAGGTCCCTAATTTGTATTCAGCTGATATGTCATACATTTTTTATTCGCTTTGTTTTCAAAGAATGAGTAATCTTGTGTTTTTTTGTTATTAACTAAATCAGCTACGTTGTGTACAAACGAATTATGAATAAGAAAAAGATATGTTTTGCAATTAGTCAAGTTGATGTTTTGTTTATGTTATTTCTACTCGTTTCATTATCACACGTAACAAAATAACTCTGTTCATTTCAATTATTGCCGGTATTTGCCTTAAGTTTAATTAAAAATAATTGAAACAATCACGTATGTTTGTATTTTATTCAGAGCAAATTACATTCGGGGTTTTTTTCCAGCTCAGTAGTAGGATTCTAACCTTATAGCGCTAAAAGACAAGATTAATTCCTTTTTGTTTGTTTGTTTTTGAATTTCGCACAAAGCTACTCGAGGGCTATCTGTGCTAGCCTTCCCTAATTTAGCAGTGTAAAACTAGAGAGAAGGCAGCTAGTCATCACCACCCACCGCCAACTCTTGGGCTACTCTTTTACCAACGAATAGTGGGATTGACCGTCACATTATGACGCCCCCACGGCTGGAAGGGCGAGCATGTTTGGCTTGGCACGACCAGGATGCGAACCCGTGACCCTCAGATTACGAGTCAAGCGCTTTAACACGCTTGGCCATGCCAAGTCAGATTAATTCCTTTCAACAGAAATAAAGGAAACAGCGCTTTGCGCTACTTTTTGCTTAAACTTCTGTCTCTAATCATTTGTTTGATTATTTTTTGTTAAGTTGTATGATGAACTGTCTGTTCTGTGCACAAAATTGGGATCATATACCAAACTTTGGCACTATAAGCACTCAATTATATAAAGCAAAATATTCAAAGTTTTTTGGTAGTCACAGTTTATAAGTTGTTATCGAATTCGGATTACGTTTTTGTTTTCAAATAACAAATCGCATGGTATGTGTAAATAATTTTAATACCAAAAATTAATTAACTCATGAGAAACTTACAAGTTTTTTTAAATCTTGTCCTTGATTTTGTTTTTAACAATTCTATATGAATAATAATAAATTGGAGTCGTTATTCAAAATTTTTTACATGATAGATGGCAGCTTAAACCAATTACGTTTGGGAGGTCGTAACGAAGCATTTTCTTTTATTTAAGTAAAATATTTTAAATCACCATAGTTTCGAATTAATTACTCACATTTTTATGTTTATACCGAATACAACTATTTAGTTGTAAACAGCTTTTGCTTTATTTCTGTAACTCGTATAACTGTAATTAAAATACATAAACATAAACTGGTAGTTTTTGGTTTTTTCTTTCTTCAGCAAGTATAAATTTCGTTTTTTTGAAATTTCGCGCTAAGCTACATGACGGCTATCTGCACTAGACGTCCCTAATTTAACACTGTAAAACTAAAGGGAAGGCAGCTGGTCATCATCACCCAACGCCAACTCTTGAGCTACTTTGTTTAGCATGTTGCGAAAGTGTTAAAATAAATTGATCATGTTACCATCAAAGGGAAAAAATGTGCATAACAATGAACAAATTAAAAGTTTTAAAATTAAATACTATTTGTAGTTCCAATATATGTCTTATTTATTTATACCATTCCCCCCCCCAAAAAAAAGTTATCTGTGGATTGGTCGGAACAAATACCACATTCACAAACCCTCTCTTATACTTTATTTTCGATTAATTATATTTATTTCATAATGCAAAATTCACATTATATTATATTAAATATTTAATAACTTCATTTTATTACCGTACCTGATAATCGTTAAATTACTGAATTAATATATATATTTATTATTCGGCAGTACTTACTATTAATACAAGAAAATATATTTGGAACTTCAAAGTATTCAGTTATAAATTAAAAACTAACGATACACGCGCAAGTGTGATCACGACATGTAATAAAAGCTCCTTCTAGCGGTTGAAAGAATACGTGAATTTTTTGTTTACCATATTTAGATAACGTATAGTGTGTTTTATTTTGAAAAATCAACAGCCATATGCTTTATTTTTGTTTGTTTGTTCCCAAGCACAAACGTAACTGACGAACTTGTTTGTTTGGAAATAAGCACAAAGCTACACAACTGGCTGTCTGTACTTTACCCACCACGGGTATTGAAACCCAGTTTGTAGCGGTGTGAGTTTGCAGACATACCGCTGTGCTACTGGGGTCTCAAAATGATCCCATTGCGACTATCAAAACTCGATTTTAAGTTCCCAGCTTACCATTGGGCCACCGGGATAGGAGAATGTTCTGCTTAACAAACTGAGTAATTTCAGACTCATTACAAGTATAATCAAATGCTATAATTAAACAAAAATATTTCATGTTTTGACCAGTTTCAGTAAGTAGGTGAAACTTCAAACTCTTCGCCTAATTTTTAAATTACTTACATAGTTTTTTTTTTATTATTTTGCGCAAAACTACACGAGGACTATCTGCGTTAACCGTCCATAATTTTGCAGTGTAAGACTAAAGAGAAGGCAGTTAGTCATCACCACCCATCGCCATCTGTTGGGCTACTCTTTTATCCAAGACGAGTGGGATTGATCGTCACATAATAATGCCCCCACGGCTGAAAGGGCGAGCATGTTTGGTGTGATGGGGATTCGAACCTTCGAACCTCTGATTGCTTTTCGTAACCACCTAGTCATGTTGGGCCAATTGAGCAGTGTAAGACTAGAGGGAAGATAGCTAGTCGTCACCACCCACTACCAGCTCCTGGTTTACTCTTTTACCAACAAATAGTGAGACTGACTCACAGCTAAGAGGTAGAGAGGGCAAGCAGTTTTGGTGAGACGGTGTTTAGAACATGCGACCCTAAGCACTACGCGATGCCGGGCCTCATGTTGTATTAAATGGAAATTTATTTTTGTTATGGAGAGAAATGTCTTAAAAAACGAATATGGAAGAAACATATAAAATAACATATTTTAAAGTTCATTACTATATTACATAATGCCTAAATTTCTTACTTCCGCAGCAACATTCTCATGATAATTTATGAGACTATGTAATGAAGAAAAATATATTGTTGTAATGATTGTTTGTTTGTTTTTAGAATTTCGCACAAAGCTATTCGAGGGCTACCTGTGCTAGCCGTCCCTAATTTAGCAGTGTAAGACTAGAGGGAAGGCAGTAAGTTATCACCACCGACCGCCAACTCTTGGGCTACTCTTTTACCAACGAATATTGGGATTGACCGTCACATTATAACGCCCCCACGGCTGAAAGGGCAAGCATGTTTGGCGCGACCGGGATGCGAACCAGCGACCCTCAGATTACGAGTCGCATGCCTTAACACGCTTGGCCATGCCGGGCCCTGTTGTAATCCAAAATCACGAATTTTTAGATTTACTTAAATTTCGTGTGTGTGGGGGAGTGATGGTGAAGTTTTTAGAGCACTCGACTTATAGTCTGAAGATGGCGAATTCAAACCCCCTCATAGAATATGCTTGTTTTACGTAATTTTCGACTGAATAAGCCACCAGGATGTATACAATTTCAGTTTATCCCAAACTAATTGGAATTAAGGTCGTAAATGAAGAAAAAAAACACCTCTGTCTCGTGTTAAACGCTACGTTGCTATTAAATAATTAAGTTTTCAAAGATAGACTGAGTTGTATCAGATATCCTACGAGAATCCGCCAAGTAACATGCTTGTAACATAGCATTTATATTTTTAAAATTTCGCATATGTAGCGAATGTTCTGTCTTGTCTGGAAAAGAACGAGCAATCACTCAATGAACGGTTATGTATATGAACGTTTATTGGATTTCTTCTAACACGACATTGAAAGCCTCTACACATCAGTATATATTCCACCGTCAGAGCGATTCATATTATTAGGAAACGTTTGACAACATTGAGAACAACCCGATTAAATTCACGAGTAAATATATTATTTTAGGACATAACTCATTTTATTTTATCACAAGTTAACCTCTATTAATCTTAACCACAGGTTAATCTGAGGAACATTCGAGTCAAAAATATGTCATTAGATCCAAAACACATCAATCCGACATTTGTAGTTATGTATATTAACCCCGAAGAAGCCGCAAAAGCGAAATCTTGGTTTAAATAAAAAATATATTATTTTATATATATTTGAAGTGTAAAGATCGTTTATTTCTTATTTTTTATGAGAGCGCCTTTACTGATTAATTCTTTATCCGTTCTTCTTCATGAACTGCAAGTTGATTAGTTATATTCCAAGAGAATGCTGTCAGAACATTTGTGTATGTGTGTTTTTTATTTAACACTTGATCTTAATGAAAAGATACTGTACATTTCTTGTCAGTAAACTAAACATTGTTTTGTGTTTAGGAACACACAAAATTTACGGTGTAAGGAGTGTAAAGTTAAATTTATAAATGATAAAAAATACTTCTCATATCTTAGACATCTGTAAAGCAAAAAATAAATTCTGTAAGTTCTAAATCGCATTTAATCACTTATATCTCCTTGTCTCGTGGTATTGACTTCTCGATTCAATTAAAATATCAACATATCAGTTCAACTAAAACGTTCACTTGTATTTGTGCAACACGGATATCACTAATCGTGTTTTACATCGATTAACAGTAGCGAAAATAACAATATCATGACCACGTGCCCCTTACGTCAAATGATTACACGGGTTATATGGTTAATCTATTTTAGAAACACGGATGTAATTTATTCATTTCTGAAAAAAAACTATATTCTAATACGTTTTATATTTACAGGTTTACGAGCCGGATAATCTGCCCACATGTGCAATGTTAGAAGTTATACAAAAACAAGGTAACAATTCACACTCACATGTGCAATTTTAGAAGTCATACATATATAAGGTAAAAATTCACACCAATGTTGAATATCACCAGGTACACATTTGCCGATTACCAGTCAGATACTTATAATGTTCCAGCTGGGTCAACCCATAACGCAGGTTGGGAATTCTCGATAGGCTGACACTACATATAAATTCAGCACCTTTGATGTTAACACTAATTATACCGTGTTAATAATAACTTAGTTTAATATCCTCTTATCGTTTATTCGTAGGTGTAATTGTAGTTTTGTAAAGTTTGTTTGATTGTATAATAGCTTTTTTTGTGTGTGTGTTTTGCATATGTCTGTAGCTATAAATTTGTTTGTTTTCTGTATATGATTAATAATACTAAGTCTGGTACAAACTCAAACGGAAATTTCAAAATTCAAATGATATAATGAAACAACCTTTGTTTTCTTACACTACCAATGACCATAAATGTCACGACTCTATATTTTCTGGAATGTTAAAGAAAACAAAAGATAACATAGCGAACATGAAAACAAGTTATTAATTCAACAGCGATCTTAAAATTTCACATTTTACGAATAAATATTATATAAAAAGAACAAATAAGTTTATTTGTGTCACAAGCTCTGTTATTCCTCGTTCACATTCGAGGCACATGTAAATGAAGGGCTCAAGTCTGGCAGAGTATGAAGTATCCTATGGTAAATGACTTGACCGATAGGGGACGCTCTCGCAACTTGCTGTCGACGATTCGCAGATTTGGCATGCACAAGTTTCTGCCTCATAATACTCAAAGATTCGCAATTCTGGGTCGGCATCTGGGTCGCAGTGCTGAAGTATGACTTTTACTAAACGCTTTCTTTCATGTATGCACACGGGATGAAAAGACTTCTTGAACGGGAACCGCCAGTCAGCAATCTACACCATATTACAAAAGTTTTTGAAAGTTATTATTGACAATATAAAAAAGTATAACACTGAATAGAACAACAACAACAAAAAGACACAGACAGTTTTTCTTCGTTTTATCTCTTTCTTTCAACGAGTAGTTACGTCTGTAAACACACAAGTTATGCCTATACCCAACAATATACAATTACATTTTAAGAGCTGTTGTTTTTTAATTCTAATTTTATTTAAATTAATATTATTTATTAAGCTTACTCCTGGACAAACTTGAAATATTTGATTAGATATATTATTTACTGTATGTTAAATCTATTGAATATTGTTAGGCTTACTTTTGCTTCAAATATACCTACGTTTTAATTAATTTCCTAGAAACATATCTTTCTTTAACACGATTTATTAAGCCTATTCAGAATAGGCAACTTAAGATATTCACCACAGAATCAACATAAATTAGAATTTATAATATATTACTAAGCCTATTTTAGCTTATTTTAATCTAGCTTGCTTTATTAAGTTTAACAGTTTTGCCCTGTGTTTCTTATGCTTGCAACATTTTATCGAGTTTGTTTTATTTCAACGGGCACAAATGCTGACACATAAAACAGACTGGCTGCAAACACAGGCTAATATTTTTGTTTTGTTTTGAATTTCGCGCAAAGCTACTCGAGGGCTATCTGCGCTTGCCGTCTCTAATTTAGCAGTGTAAGATTAGAAGGAAGGCAGCTAGTCATCACCACCCACCGCTAACTCTTCGGCTACTCTTTTATCAACGAATAGTGGGATTGACCGTCACATTATAACGCTTCTACATCTGAAAGGGCGAGCATATTTGGTGCGACCGGGATTCGAATCCGCGACCCTCGGATTACAAGTCGAGTGCTTTAACACACTTGGCTATGTAGTGCTCAGGCTAATATGAAACATACAGCGGCAAACAATGATAATCAATAGGCCTAAAATTATTATAAAAACAATCCAACTGTAGATTTTTTTTCCTTTCTATATTCCTCTAAATATGATCATTGTAGCTCAAAATTAGAGGTGAGTAATTACTATGACAAATTAATTAACAGGAATGTGAAAAAAAATTTGCAGCCAAGTTGTTTTATGAAAAAAATGACCTATTATTAATTATTACATTCTTCTTAATTTGTCCATTGTAGCTCGTAGTCACATATGTGCAACAGCTACGGAGAAATATAGAAAAAATATCTTCGGTTCATTTGTTTTATAATAATTTTAAGCCTGCTAGTTTTACATTTGAATCTTAAGTTATGAAACAGACTAGCCATAGATTAGTTACAAAATTTTCTTCACAAAAAATACACTACGTACAGATAATAAACTACCAGAAACAGATTACCTGTGTTTATGCTGTAACAAATTAGCTTCGAAAATTTTATTGGGAACACAACTTACCTCGCCAGAATCGCAGCGACCCCAGCAGGACATAACAGTAAGAGTATCCCAACACTGGCGACCTCTACTGTCTGTTCTTGTAGCAGTATAAGTGTACTCTCGTCTGTGGCACTCCAGAGTTGCTTGCGGGTTGACAAGCCCAGAGGATATACCTGTGACCAGTATAATTAGTCCCAGTAGGACTTCCATCAGTCGCACTAACATTCCAGAGAAGAGTCAAAGCTGGATACAGAGAAAACACTCGATCTGCACAACAGTGAACTTGTAAGCAAACTTTATACAAAACATTTATCAACAGAAATTTTAATCAAATGTATAAATACAAAACTGGCATCGAAACGACTTATTTTCAAACCAAAGATTTATAAGTTTAAGTTTACATTTTCCTATAAAGTAAAGAACACCTCATATTATTCGTATACACACTCACATTCTATTGTATTATATAAGAAAAAGATTACACTAAATTATAATGAGAATATGTATTCTGTATTTCTTCATTTGAATGACAACTTAATTAACCCCACCGTGGGCTAAACGGCCAGGTCACAAATATCTGTAGTCAAATAGAACAGAGGAAAAATCAGAGAAATCATACTATAATGGAACCATTGCTTATATGATACTGATAAAAAATAAATTACGCGATGTGTAAACCCGCAACTTCGCAAACGTTTTATCCTGTGTACATACAGAGAACTTTACTTTTCTCCTTTTTCAGAGTGCAGATATGACGTCATAACTGGTCCGGCATGACCAAGAGTGTTAAGGCGTTCGACTCGTAATTCGAAGGTCGCAGGTTCGAATCTCTGTCGCACCAAACATGCTCGTCCTTTCAGCCATGGGGGTGTTACAATGTCACGATCAATCCCACTATTCGTTGATAAAAGAGTAGCCCAAGAGTTGGCGGTGGGTGATGATGACTAGCTGCCTTCCCTCTAGTCTTACACTGCTAAATTAGGGATGGCTAGCGCAGATAGCCCTCGAGTAGCTTTGCGCGAAATTCAAAAACAAACAAACAAACAATGACGTCATAACTACGTCGCACTCGGATCTAATGCATTGGCGCGATTTATAAAAACATAATAGTACTTTCTCTTGTATGTCCATGTAAGTACTTCACAGGATGTGGCTGAATCTTTACAAGAATCGGTAGAGGGGTTTATTAGGTCCATGAGAAAATACACCTAAATTTTCAATTTTGCATGTAGCGGTTTGTTTGTTTTTTACCAATTCTTCTTCATGTTGATGAACCTTCACCAAATTTGGCATGAAGGACTGTTGGGTCCATGAAAAAATACATGCAAACTTACGGCTTCACTCTTTGTGTTTTGCTGTTCTTATGGGCGTTTTAATACACATTTTTTTAAATTATAAATAAAGGAAACAACTTTTCATGTCCTAAGATATCCTTTCATTGATCATGAATGTACATAAGTTCCGTCTAAGGTAGGAGTACTCCAGCTAGTACTTTTCATCAAATTACGGGATTGACTGTCTTTCTTATTATACACTTACAATTGAAAGTGCGAAAGCATTAAGTAGTACCACGTCTCAAACCTGACACTTAGATTACTGGACCGATGCATTAATTACTGGGCCACTGATAAAATAAAAGTGAGCGAAAACAGTGGGATTTCATATATTTTAATATCCAACAAGGTGAAGTGGTTAAAGCGCTCAACTCGTAATCCGAGAGTCACGGGTTCGAAACCCCGTCACATCACATATGCTAGCCCTTTCAGCCGTGGGGACGTTATAATGTTACGATCAATCCAACTATTCGTTGGTGAAAGAGTAGCCCAAGCGTTGTCAGTGGGCGATGATGACTAGCTACCTTCCTTCTAGCCTTATATTGCTAAATTACGGACGGATAGCGTAAATAACCCTTGTGTAGCTTTGCGCGAAATTAAAAAACAAACAAACAAAAATCGTATTTAGAGAAGTTAACAGGTAACAATTAGACGTCTCACTACTCAGTTACCTTTCCTTTACAATCTTCTGTGTGGACTTTTTATTAGTCAGTAATGAAACCCTTGCTTCACTGTAATCAGCATGGACGTATTTAATATTAGATAACAAAACAATTAGTCTATATTTGAAACTTCCAAATCATATATTAATAATTATTAATTAATTAATTATTGATAATTATTTGAAGTGAATGAAAAATGTTCAATCTTTAAATTTTAGTACAAATCATAAAAACATGCTCCTAGAAATATAAAAGAAATAATCACAGTATCACTGGGCTAGAGAACCTTTAAAACCTCTTTTTCTCTAGACCGGTTTCCATAAAAGTAGCAAACAGGTAAATCTGAGTGTTAGACAAACACTAATGTATTTGCTTTGCATCATGTGCTCCAATGTATCTTTATAATCAGCACTGTGGTGGCTACCTAGCGTGATGTCTTTCAACTGGTAAAAGATAAGCACCGTAGATATTATCTCAATTACAAAGAGGCTTACAGTTATGAGTGAATAACACGGTCCATCAGTTTCTTGAAATAACTAACCCTATAGACTGGGCTTGGAACAGATAGCATCAGAAATTATGTCGCTATCTCATGATCAAAATAAAAATACAATATAATCCAGACTTGGGACGGAAAACATCACCTATCATATTACTGTCATATAACTGATACAAAATGACCTACTCGTCCACGACTGAAGCTGATAAAAGAAATCCACTTAGTAGCGTCATCTGAGGAACCGAAAACACTAGTAACGATATCTTTTAGTTACACGACTGATCCGAAATAACAGGAGACACTAGACTAGATTGGAACTGATAAAAGGAGCAGTTACTTGTATGGTTTTAATAAATTGCTACTTCGGAATCTCGGTTTCAAATATTAATTCTTATGCTCAGAAACAAAAAATGTTTTGTTTGTTCTCATTAAATAAAACGTTTCGTGTGTTTGTTTTGAATTTTGAGCAAAGCTGCACGAGGGCTATCTGCGCTTGCCGTCTCTAATTTAGCAGTGCAAGACGAGAGGAAAGACAGCTAATCATCACCACCCACCGCAAACTCTTTGGCTACTCTTTTACCAACGAATAGTGGAATTGACCGTCACATTTTAACGCTCCCACGGCTGAAAGGGCGAGCATGTTTGGTTGGATAGGAATTCGAACCCGCGCCTTAAATAAAACAAACACTACGTTTTTGTCCACTTTTATCGAGCATGTCTTCACTGTACGTTTAGTAGCTTCAGAAATCTAGTGTTCTATTGTTCTGTTGATAAAAATCTAGCTACTGGATTTTATTTTTATCTTTTTTTGTTTTGTTTTTTTACACTGAGGGAGCTACACAACGGACTGTGTAGACTCCAGCGACCGCGGTGAATCAAATTCTGAATTCTGGCATAGTGAGACCATAAATTTACTTACTGCTCAGCCATCGAGGGACTTTGGATGAAATTGTAACTGGTCATAAAGATGTTGCATTGCACTAGCGAAATGCAATATATTCAATAACGTGAAAATGTGTGGGAGTATAATACTGGAAATTTTCTGTGTATTACCTAATAAATCTAATTACGTTGTCGTAATAAAACCATTCACACAGCATGGTAAATAATGTTCCAGAAATATTCAACTGATAAAAGCGTAGTCGTGCTAAAGACAGACTAAAATTTGAAACTTTTATGCACGTCTGTGTTTGGTTCGTTTTTAAATTCACGGTTTGGTCTGTGAGAGTAAAAATCGTTTGTTTGTTTGTTTTTTGGAATTTCGCACAAAGCTACTCGATGGCTATCTGTACTAGCCGCCCCTAATTTTGCAGTGTAAGACTAGAGGGAAGGCAGCTAGTCATCACCACCCACCGCCAACTCTTGGGCTACTCTTTTACCAACGAATAGTGGGATTCACCGTTACATTATAACGTCCCCACGGCTGGGAGGGCGTACATGTTTGGCGCGATGCGGGCCCGAATCAGCGACCCTGGGATTACGAGTCGCACGCCTTACGCGCTAGGCCATGCCAGGCCTTAAACATCGTTTGCTGTCCTTCAGAAAAACATACATTTTTTACAAGTTCTTCAACAGAAATTATTTTGTTTTGTTTGGTTGTTCTAATTTTACACAAAGTTACTAAAAGGTTATCTGCACTAGCCGTTCTCAATTTTGAAGATGAGAGTGAAGGAAGATAGATAATGAACATTACTCACCGTAAGTTGTTAGGCTACTCCCTGACAACGAATGGTGGAATTGGTCGTAGCATTATAACGCTCCCACTGCTAAAAGATCTAGCATGTTCGGTGACAGGTTTTGAGCCCGCGACTCACAGATTGGAAGTCAAATGCTCTAATCACTGAGCCATGCCAGACCCAGTAAAAACAATGACCACAATACACACTCAACGAGGCTTAAAAAACAATTTACAAAGTATTCTCCACAGTGTAATGTTTGTTTTTATAAGGCGTGAAAAACAAACGTCTAATCCTTTGTATGCTTAAGAAAAAAACATTAATCATTTTAAGTGGTTTAAAGTAACTTGATTTTAATAGTTTGGAAAATGTTGTAAATTTAAATTGAGGCACAAAAACGACAATCTGATTGGATGCACTAGAATACTTCATTTGTAATTATATTTTGCAAAAACAATTCAGTACTATTATTAAGCAAGCCTAGCAAAATACCCTCTCAACTTTTATTGTTAAATTATGGACAATTAGCGCAGATAGCCCTCGTGTACCTTTGCGCAAAATTCAAACCAAAACCAAACTAAACAAGCCATCGACAACACAATCACCATTCATACAAACTGATCACATTTCTAGTAATATCTTATTGCTTTTCACCCCAATGAGAGAAAAAGTGAATTTCAGAAGAGTTGATATATATATATTTAAGATGTTTGAGGTATTTTTGAATAAGGAGTTAATATATATATGCCAAATATGTCATATAAATTGTCATATAAGTATTTTTTTAGTATTTTTTATTAATATCTGTAGTTTGTTTATGTAAAACCACATGTGTGCTCTGAAACTTCTCTTGTTTAAATACGTCATACTATACGTCAAAGAAATTATAATTTCATTGTCTAACAGGGCCATACTTTTAGAACTTGCGGTAATCTACTTTATAATATATATGACAAGTCATTAATTGATAAAACATTCTCACTTTGATGCTAAAATTCATGATTCCATCCCTGAGCAAATTTCCTTTCACACAGCTTACAAACTATAGTTCTTTATCACACTGTTAGTAATTAACTGTACCTTATTATGTTTTATTGTCGACGTATTTTTGTATTGCTCTGGAAAACAAGTTTAATTTTTTTATAGTTGCACGCAATTAAAAACTTAAAAAGACAAGTAAAGAAATATCAAACTCAATACATCTTAAGTTAAATATAAAGTATTTTAGCGCCATCTATTGCAAGTAAGTTTGGTTTTGAAACCAAACTACCTTATCAATAACGACTCATAATTATACAAAACAAACTACGAGCAGATAAACGATGCAGATTACGAATATTATTGGAGACACAAGAAAATTACGAAAATAACAACAACTTATAAGCAGTTTCTATGTCTTCAGACAGTTGCGTTAAGCATTTGAATGAAACAAACTAAAATGCTTAATTCAAGATAAGTGAGTATACAAATATATAATCAGTGTCAATACACTTTTCGACTTTAATCTGAAAATATAAGTAACTTTTAGCTATTCTGATCAGAACCTATATACTTGATACTTTAAGACATTATTGTTAAATGGTTAATCTCGTTGACAACTAACAAGTTATTGAAAAACCAAAACAAAACATATAAAAAATACTGTTAAACTTCATATTATCTAACCAAGCACTCATTTATGATATATC
The DNA here is from genome assembly GCA_011833715.1 of Carcinoscorpius rotundicauda. Classification (NCBI taxonomy): domain Eukaryota; kingdom Metazoa; phylum Arthropoda; class Merostomata; order Xiphosura; family Limulidae; genus Carcinoscorpius; species Carcinoscorpius rotundicauda. The sequence continues at coordinate 150,803,111 of CM022392.1, forward strand.
TTCAATATATAATTATACTTCAATTTTATATGGCGTAAAATACATAAATCAAACGTCCCTAATGTATATACAGACTAAAGAAAAGGGTCCTTAGTTCTTGTTGGAACAATACATATTACAAAGTATATACGAAGAAGAGATGTATTCTAGTGTGCATTTGAATGATACGTATTGTAGAGCATTTACAAAGAAGATAATTTTCTTACGTGGGTTTGTTTGTTTCCAGCTTTATAAGTCCGCTGACTGTGCTGTGTTACTTGGGGCGAACAAGACACAAACTTGTGAACTAATATATGTTGGTAATTTTTTAAAATTTTCCTATCTCACACAACTAGCATGGGTAAAAATAATGGATATTAAAGAGTAAAGTGAAAGAAGGAATGAGCTTTCTGATACATGGTTAACAAAATCAGTTACACAGACATTATATAGAAAAAAATGTAGGATATTACACGTTAAAGGGTATACCAAAAAAAAGGGTGTGCGTATGCTATATTGCACATTAGAAGGGCGCATGACTTAGGGTAAGCAGGAATCAAAGACTACGCTTTCCAGTAAAACTTTAAGCAGTGCCTTGTAAGAGGTATATACAAAAAGTGAAGACTGTTTCAAAAGTAGATTAATTAAACCTAGTTTTACCTTGCATCGTTCTTACATCGCGTTCTGTTTCTACTTCATAATTCAATTCCAGGACATTGAAAGCTTTTTTCAGTTGAATGTATAGCAATGCACATCTTTAGTTTTTTTTTAATTTCGTGCAAAGCTACTAGAGGGCTATCTGCGATAGCCGTCCCTAATTTAGCAGTGTAAGACTGGAGGGAAGGCAGCTAGTCATCACCACCGCCAACTCTCGGGTTACTCTTTTACCAACGAATAGTGGGATTGACCTTAACGTTATAACGCTCCCACGGCTGAAAGGGCGAACATGTTTGGTGCTACGTGGAAATGAACCCGCGTTTCTCGGATTACGTGTCGAACGCCTTAGCCCACCTAGCCATGCCGGACCTCCACGTCTTTAGTTCTAAGACTTCTAAACAATGGCACATCACATTCGAATTACAGCAACGTCATTTGAAAACTTTTTTCTTTTGTTGTCGTTTTTAATAATAATTTGTTTAAATATTAACCAGACCGTTTATGGTATTTATTTTAACTCAGCTAATATGTTTTTAGTGACATATTTAAAACACAACATGACTATTTTGAAGGCCTAAGTAAAACTATTCTTTTTTTATATAGTTAAGCACAAAACTACACAATGACGACTTGTAATATTGAGCCCACTATGGATATCGCTGTGCCAGGGGTGTGGGGTGGAAGGGGTGTAGAAATACATCAGTTGAAAGAACTTGAGGAGCAGATGTTCAGATGTTTAGACAGACTACAGATCTTTGATGCGTTGAGATAAACATATGTGAATATCTGCAAGAAAAAGAGAAAGATATGATTATTCAACGTTCGCAACGCTCCTGTCCCGCCGTATGACAGTGGTAAATCTTTTACCTTACAACGCTAAAATCTGGGATTCGATTCCTCGCTCTGAACACAAAAATCAGCTTAATATGTCTTTACTCCAAAACAAACAAAACAATGGTTCTACAGGCGAGTGATTTGGAACAAATACATCTAGGCTCTACAAGTAACCTCAAACTTATCTGAGTTCCAGTGCCAAATAAAGAGAAACACGACTGATTATCTTTAACGCCTTACACAATATGTTCAAGATTGTATTTTGTTTTGTTTGGTTTAGAATTTCGCACAAAGCTACTCGAGGGCTATCTGCGCTAGTCGTCCCTAATTTAGCAGTGTAAGACTAGAGGGAAGGCAGCTAGTCATCACCACCCACCGCCAACTCTTGGGTTACTCTTTTACCAACGAATAGTGGGATTGACCGTCACATTATAACACCTTCACAGCTGGGAGGGCGAGCATGTTTGGCGCGACTCGGTCGCGAACCCGCGACCCTCAGATTACAATTTAATTCAACATTTTAAAAAGTGGATAGCAGAGAGTTGAAGAGTTATTTAAATCTGTCAAGGCATGCGTAACTTATTGGATAGATCTGATACAAATAAGGAAACGAATCTTTAAAAACGTGTAGAATTCCACGAAGAATTTTAACTGAAAACAGCATATACATAAAAAATAGATACACACTGTTATGAGCACATCTATATGCGAGCATAACGTATAAAAACAGTACATTTAAAGTGTTGAAAAAACTCCGTCTTCATTTAAAATAGGAAAGAACTTTGAACATTTTGCAGTTAAGGCTCCATTGTACATTGTAATATGTAGATAATAAGTCAATATTTGTTGCTCAGTTACACACACAAGTACTGCAATTGAGTGCTTTTATTTCCAGGTAAGAATCTCAGTCTCAATAAATAATGAATTTTTTTTTATTGGCTGTCTGATTGAATAGTGTCTTCTAGGTAAAGTACCCACTTATAAAGTACCAAAATATGTTCCACAAAAATAGGTATTGTGCAATGAGTTGCTGTTGTTGTCGTGCAAGATTTGTATTGCACACTGAAGGCGTGTTCAAATTTTGATAATAAACTTAGGAAAAAACGAATTTTACACTTCACATAATTGAAAGAGAAATTAAAGTTATCATATGATTACGAGGCGTGTAAAGACCGTTTTTAATAAGTTTGTCGTCAGTACAGACTTGGTTGAATAAGATATTTCAAATAAAATATTTATCTGCATAATGTGTGTAATTGAGAGTCAATGGGGAAGACGTTAATGTTTCGTTTCTCCCCATCCTTTATCTTGAGCTAACTTCAGGTAAGTTTAAGATTTATAGATCGGATTTACACAGTTATTGTTCAACTAAATCGCATTATTTCATGTCAAAGTGACTTCAAACGACTTTCACCATAAGCTGAAAGGATATTCTTAAGTTGCATAGATCTTGTTAGCTCTTTTTCTTAAGTTTGTTACGATAAAGCCTCTCGAACGTTTTAACAAACAAGGTGAAAAATGGAGAAACAGAAAAAAAAACTTTTTCTTACGAAAATAGAGAGAAAAAGAAATCATGCAGTCGCGTTTTACATAAGGTGGGAAAAACACCTACCCGGTTTTTGAGAAAGATGTTATTTTAAGATTCTCCTGACGTTTCTAGATGAAAACTTTAGATGATAGGACGACAGAGAGACGAGAATTGTTCATGCTGTGATGTTTTCTACGTCTTTCACTTTTATTCTGTGTTCTCTGATATCGCGAGAACGTGCGGCGCGATCACGTTCGCTTAACTTGACCGTACAAACCTACGCACCAGGCATAAGATGATTGGTCCAAATATTTTCATCCACCCACACAATTTCGATACGTCAAACATTGTCTGCTTCCCATTTCAAGAATGACCTCACGATGTAAAGTTTGTAGAAACCTGGTTCTAACCCTTATTACCTTCAGACATCTACAGTATTATATAAAAAAAAAGTAAAATAAGTAGGCGGTTAGATTGTTTAAGAAACATAATTATGTTCACTAGATGTCGCTAATTGTCGACCAATAGCAATAAAATGTCAGCAGCACTACATTTACCATGGAAAAATTATACAAGAGGGATAACAATTTCAAACACAACTTTGATACATTTATTTTGATATTTAGCCTTATAGATGCAGCTGCTGTTTTACACTCTATATAAACTTGATCAATATTCTATGATGAAAAAAACAAACAACCAAAAACACGTGACAACTAATTTTGCATTTTTCTATGAAATATGAAGCAGGTTATATAAGTTAACATCTATTTCAACCAAGTTGCGGAACGCATACCCTCTGAGAATCATTTTTATTTCATTTCTATTTACGATAATACAAACACTTTTATTTATTTCATAAATATGTTCATTATTATCCGAATACGGTTGATTTTAATTTTGTATTTCTAAATTAACGTACTAAATCTATCGCGACGAAGAATAGATGAAATCTTAAAAACAAATAACTGTCGTAAAAAACAGAATACATTATCATGTGTTTTTTTAATTTTTCAGTGCTCTAGACCTTTACACTTTCTCTGTATTTTGTCCAAGTAACGAATAAAGAAGACAGCTGAGTTATCAGATCAAACATACTTCCATGATGATGTTTCAGAAAAGAAAAGAAAAAAACTTAGACCGTCATACCTTTTATAACACTGATGTTGTTATTCAGTCAACCACCAAAAAAACCGTTATATTTATTCATTATTTATTGTGCACATTTACACTGTTTGTTCAAAGCTCGGTATTTGTAAATAAATAGAAGGTTCCAGTACCATCACATTTTTTTAAACTTTGACCTGTTTCTCAATATTTTGTGACACACTAACAGGTAGAACGTTACGGCATCCTGACCTGTTATTTGACCTTTATTCTGTTACCCAGTCTTCTGAGATACATTAATGGATAGTATTTGTCGTTATTCGAAGTCTAATCATATCTTGTTTTTATGTAAAGAATTATGTTGTTGACTTTTCAGCCAAATGACAAAAATCTTCATGAACTTTGGCCGAAACTCTGACCATGTAAACGCTTTTTCTTTGCAGTGATTTTAGCCATTTTATTTTGTATTGTTAGTTTGTCCGTATTTGATACAGGAACAAGTTATCTACATTCAACATTGGAAGTCAAATAGATAACTAACCATTCATTACTGAATAAATTGTTAATTGTAGTTATTATAAAACAATAATAAATGAAAACATTTTGAATATACACACGTATTTTTAGTACTGTTCCAAAAAAGCTGATTTTTTAAAATGAAATTTTGAATTATCCTTACATATAATTTTAAACTAATTTCTGAACTAAAAAACAAACGATGAAAAGCTTACTCTGATAATTATCTTTTAATTAGCTATTCGTGTATTGTAACTTACTCTAGTCACCTTAAAGGTGAAATACTAACCAAATATAATTTCCCAAGCGAGGATCGTGATGTAAGAGGTTTTCTATGTGATTAAAATAGGCTTAGTTGTTATAAACATGAGTTACACCCTCCAGGTAATATTAACATAAGTTACACCCTACAGATAATGCTAATCTTGTTATATAAAGCCACAAAATAGTTGTTTGGCACGTAAAAAAATTACTTGATGCATTCTTTACAATCGTTTTTTATGTAATCGCTAAATTTAAATGTGCATTGAAACATACCTGACAAATCTGTCAGTGTTAGCTACCAGTAAGAAATACGCACTGGAATTGTTCAATTCAGCGGTAAGCATTAGGTTTTTATCCAGTTTAGGCTTAATAACAAAGATTTCAATTAAACTTGTAAGCGTGATGCTAGAGGTGACAGTAACTTTTATTCAATGATAGAGATAGAACTACCATTCTGAACAAAGTATTATTTAATGTTGACATTCTCAAATTTATCATATTTCATCACAATTAATTCTCGTCTAATTGTTATCTTACCGTTATCTGTTAAGCGCACGTTCTTTATTAGAACAGAACACAAGTTGCACCCTGAATTTTTCTGACGACGATACTATGACACATTCGTCATTTTAGAATAGAAATTAAAATCTGAATTTATTTATTGTAACACACATTGAATTATCTTCTAGTAAGCCCTCTAATCTAAATAGAAAAAAACTAACAACAGAATAATAACAATCAGATAAAAGTTACATCAATTATGATATTTTAAGTACAAGCAAAAGTTAAAAGTAGTTAGAAAAAATGGTAAAGCTCTTATAAGAACACAGTTTTAATTTAACAGTGGAAAAATACAGCACAAAATAAGCATTCATAATTCCAGCAGGTTGTTAACCAAAGCTTGGCATTGATGTTACGACACATGAAAGATATGATATGTGCGGTGTGACAGATACACTTCAGTAATCACCTGTTAGTTTCCATCAGAAGAAACACTCATAAACAAACTTAGAAATACGCACAGAAAGATTAATCAATGTACATCAGTACACTGAAATTATCGTTTATATAACAAACCATTAATGTAAAATCATAGTAAAATAGCACCGTTGACGACTTGCATATACAGGGTGGTTGCTAGAAAAACGGAAAATTTGAGGGTCAGATGAGATCATGAATAAAATGCGTGCTAACTCATTTCTATTTTGATTTCTTTACATCATGAATAAAATGCATGATTTTAATAATTTTGAGCATCTATGAGTGTAATATAACATATGCCTTTAAAAAACTTTGTAAAAGTTATTCTTTGTAAAAATAAATAGCTGTTTGACAAATTTTCCGCTTTTCTTGTGACCACCCTGTATTTGCTGACGCATTAACATCCATCGGTAACAGCTCATGGCGAGACATCTGTTATCAGCTTTAAATAACACTAATCCGAAATGAAACCCTAAGAATCTCTTTATTTGTAATCGTGTACTTAAAATTATTATAAAGAGAATGTATAAAAATTATGTGTTTTTCATAATTAATAAAATTTCTCATATATATTTTACTTCTGAACCAAGTGTGTCTGTCTGCTAAAATCCATAATGAATAATACATTACGTTAAAACAAGTTAGGAAAAACAAGAAACAAATTCGTTAATTAATATATATGTTGTTGTTTTTTTCCCTAAAACTCAATCATAAGCTGTTTGCACTATTTCAATGCAAGAAATCGATCCCAATTTTATTGTTGTAAATCAATTAACACACTACTGCTTCATCAAAATAATCAGCAACATGTGTCGTTCGCAAACAATATTAGTCATATATTACGTAGACATATAAAATATGTCTATACTTTGAGAATGAAGCCAAGAAAATGAAAATTTGTATGTTTAATAATACATTAAAATCCCTACGTTCTTTCACGTATTTCATATAAAATGAAACAGAAGTTAATATTCATAAAAACATATCATTTTATAGATATCGAATAATTGACAAATATTTTGATACTTGGTTTAAAAAAAACGGCAAAAATGAATTTTAGAAAAAAGGTTTACAACTTGCGTTTGTGAATTTAAAAATATGTTAGGTTTGATACAACGTAACATTGTAATTCATTTTATATTGAGGGTCGCGGGCTCGAATCCCCATCACACCAAACATGCTCGCTCTTTCACACGTGGGGGCGTTATAATGTGACGATCAGTCCCAGTATTCGTTGGTAAAAGAGTAGCCCAAGAGTTGGTGGTGGGTGGTGATGACTAGCTGCTTTTCCTCCAGTTTTACACTGCCAAATTACGGGCGGCTAGCGTAAATAGCCCTCGAATAGCTTTGTGCGAAATTCTAAACAAACAAATAAACCATTTTATATTTTTGTTTACAATAACAGAAAAAAATTTATTAGACACCCCCATTGCTTCCGTAGTTTTTATTTATTGTGTAATTAAAAATAAAACCATCCGAGCTACGAATGTTGCAAAAAGGCAAATTATCCATTTTCTTTAATGTGCTACACATTAAAAAGGTGTTGTTGTTGTTTTGAATTAAGAACAAAGCTACACAATGGGCTATCTGGGCTCTGCCCACCACAGGTATCGAAACCCGGATTTTAGCGTGTAAGTCCGCAGACATACCGCTGAGCCACTGGGGGGCCACATTAAAAAGAAAAAGATTAAAAAGCAACAAAAGCCAAAAATGATTGAATGCAGCAGCATACTTGAAAGTTGTTCAAGGTGCCTAAAGTTAACACAAAATGGTGTAACATTGTTCAACATTATTGGCCTTAGTTTCTCTTATTAGTCATCACGAAAAAAAAAATTTTTCGCATCTGAGTTTCTTGCATGTATCTGTTGGTGGAATTTATTTATTTCCGGTTTTGTTTGTTTGTTTTGAATTTCGCGCAAAGCTATACCAGGGCTATCTGCGCTAGCCATCCCTAATTTAGCGGGGTAAGACTAGAGGGAAGGCAGCTTGTCATCATCACCCACTGCCAAGTCTTAGGCTACCCTTTTACCAACGAACAGTTGGAGTGACCGTCACAATATAACGCCTCCACGGCTGAAAGGGCAAACATGGGAAAAGGTTCGCTGTGATACATGTTAGATGTATAAAAATCATTTTCTTGAAAAGCCGAAAGAAAACAGTTTAAATGTTGCTCATGGCATTGAAAAGTAATGTACGTATAAACTTTCAAGAAAATTTAAAAAATGTTACCTTTGGAAAAGAACTGCAATAAGATCGCCCTTACTGCGCAAAAATATTAGTTTTCACAAAATAAACGTATTCTGTCTGGGCTTTTATCAATGGCACAATGTGGTTTGGACAAACAAGTCTAAATTCGAACTGTTTGATTTCAACAGGCGTATATATATACATATATTTGCCAAAGAGTGTCAATGCGAAGCAGCAGAAGGAGTGCCTTCAACTAACTGTTAAGCTTGTTTATTTGTTTGTTTGTTTTGGAATTTCGCACAAAGCTACTCGAGGGCTATCTGTGGTAGCCGTCCCTAATTTTGCAGTGTAAGACTAGAGGGAAAGCAGCTAGTCATCACCACCCACCGCCAACTCTTGGGCTACTCTTTTACCAAGTAATAGTGGGATTGACCGAAACATTATACACCCCCACAGCTGGGAGGGCGAGCATGTTTGGCGCGACGCGGGCGCGAACCCGCGACCCTCGGATTACGAGTTGCACGCATTACGCGCTTGGCCATGCCAGGCCAACTGTTAAGCAATATTAGGGAGACTGCAAATATTTTCAGACACCTTCAGACAAGAAAGCAGATGAGTAGACAGAATTTTATATTTCAAGAAAATAACTAACCCAAACACACGTTCAGGAAATGCCAAGTTTATTTGGCAAAGAAAACTTAGGAGATCTTCAGCGAATGGAATGGATGTCCAAAGTCCAGATCATAACGCCATAAAACAAATTTTGGATTGGGCGAATTCATGTTTAATAAAAGTAGCAAAATCAATTACAAGAATTCACATAAAAAACAACAAAAGAAAGGCTAGGAAGGCTATATAACAATTATTGCACCCCGCTAGTACAGCGGTAAGTCTACGGAGTTACAACGTTAAAATCAGGGTTTCGATTCCCCTCGGTGAACTTAGCAAATAGCTCTATGTGGCTTTGCTGAAAGAAAGCACACACACACATATTATAATAATTACTACGTTAGAATGTACTAAAATTACAAACAGCCAAGATCTAAAATTATTCTTTGTCGACTAAGCAAATTTATCATGTTTAATTATCAGTGTCCATCATCTATCGTGCATCATATTTGTCACTGCATATCTGGTTATTGTAGTGGATGAAATATGAGTGATATTGGTTATTACAATTGTTTGTTATTGTTTTAAACTTCTTTCAGTATTTGCACTTATTGTTTCTGTGTTTTTAGTGTCTTGTCAGTGCACCTAATGAATGCCCAGTACATGACCTGTGTGTGTGTGTGTTTTCTTATATCAAAGCGACATACGGCTATTTGCTAAGTCCACCGAGAAAAATCGAACTCCTGAATTTAAGGTTGTAAATCCGTAGGCTTACCGCTGTACTAGTGGGGGACTACACGACCTTCATGAGCACACTAGCAAATCCGGTTAAATGTTAGGAAGTGGGGGAGAGGAACATGGATATTATATTATAAACCGTCCCCCAGTGGCACAGTGGTATGTCTGTGGACTTGCACCACTAAAAACCGGGTTTCGATACCCATGGTGGGCAGAGCACAGATAGCCCATTGTGTAGCTTTGTGCTTAATTCTAAACAAACAACAGTATTATAAACCACAATATCTAATGACCAGTTTAGTTATTTTCTATAACACACTATATAACAAAAATTAGTTGTGCATTACAAAGAGGGCCAGGCTTGGCCAGGTGGGTTAAGGCTTTCGACTCGTAATCTAAGAGTTGCGGGTTGGAATCCCCACCGTACCAAACATGCTCGACCTTTTAGCCGTGGGTGGGGCATTATTTTGTGACGGTCAAACCCACTATTCGTTGGTAAAAGAGTAGCCCAAAAGTTGGCTGTGGGTGGTGATGACCAGCTGCCTTCCCTCTAGTCTTACACTGCTAAATTAGGGATGGCTAGCACAGATAGCTCTCGTGTAGCTATGGGTGAAATTCAAAAAACAAACAAACGTTACAAGCATTACAAAGTTAAATGTCCATCACTGTATTAGTAATTTCTTTCGCAAGTTGGGTCAGTGTTGTAAAACTAGTAAATATGCAATAATTAGAGGCATTTACAGTCCAAAACCTAGTTTTCATTTTGTCTGTTTTGAAAGTCAGATTGTGTATGTAAAGTGTTATCCTAAACTAAAATAAGTAATGCACTAATATTCGGATTCTTTCAAATCATTTCAGAATTAAAAACCACAGATACAATGCGGAGACATTTGTTATTTGAATAAACAATAAAGAAAGTTTCAGATGAGCAATGCAGGTGGTTTTATTAAGGGGATTAAGACGTACATAAAATGTTCAGTCCCTAAACTATGTGGCTAAAGAATTAAAGAAGAAATTTCAACACGAGTGCCTGGATTTGAAGAGAGAGATAAAAGATACTTGAAAACATTGAAGTGGACCGACTTAACTTCTGGTTATTGCAACTATGCTGAAGAAAATACTCGTCTTACCACTTTGTGTACATGTACTATATGGTTATGGTTGACGTAATTGTTTTATGTTGTTTTTGTTTTTTTGGGGGGAGGGGGAGTGCTTATATTAAATTGGCTATTGGAAAACGTTACGTTCAGTTTGTTTGTTCTTGAACTGTTTGCAAAGCTAAACGAGGGCTATCTACACTAGCCGTCCCTAATTTAGCAGTGTAAGACTGGAGGGAAGGCAGCTAGTCATCACCACCGCCAACTCTCGGGTTACTCTTTTACCAACGAATAGTGGGATTGACCGTCACATTATAACGCCCACACGGTCGAAAGGGCGAGCATGTTTGGTGTGACGGGGATTCGAACCCGCGATCCTCAGATTACGAGTCGAGTGCCTTAACCACGTGGCCACGTCGGGCCGTGTATTTTGAAGCATTCTAATGAGAGCTGATAGCTATAATAACATCTAAAGTAAAACTTCGAAGAGTTTGAAAATGAATTACGGTATGTTTTCATTATACTGTAGATTCAAATAAATTAATACCAGTAAACTTTTAACAGACAGTAAGTGAAAGTGAAGAGCCTCAAGTTAGCAAGGTGCAACCAGAAATTAGGCCAAGATATCTGTTCAGTAACACACTTGTAAAGCAGGTTGCTCTTACGCAGTCACACGAATTTGTTGTATGCGATGAAACAGAAAAGTGGAATCAAACTCTCATAACAATACAATGAAAATAACAATACAATACAATACAATGAAAATAACAATACAATACAATGCATAATAATACAATCAAAATAATGTGTACACGTTTAATCTGAGTAAAGATTGTTTCGTACAGTTCATGAAAATCATATCACTGTTTTTTAGATTTTTGAAACGATAGTGATTAACAGGAAGTGGAACTCGGTTCTGAAAACAATAAAAAAATGAGTGCTCTTTTATTTTTGTACAAAAGCACTAGACAATGGAATGCTTGTAACAGAAGAACAAATAGAAAAACTTGAGTGTAGCAACAGAATAACATTATGAATGAAAGTAGAAATAAGGGGCATGAATATTGTAAACATGTAAACATTAAGTGACTTACAAACGATGGAACCAAACTTCATTGAAGTTTGTCATAAACAGATTAATAAGTTATGAAGTGTCTATCATTTGAAAGCAGTCTAAGAAAGTCTTCTTCTGTGGTCTCGCGTTTAAAAGAGATTGAAGAACGAATGGAAGAATAAAAACTCCATTACAAAAGATACCATTTTCTAATCACCTTCAAAACTGCCAGTGCAGTAGAAAAGTTGCATCACCAACAATCGTGTTGAAGATGTGACTCAACTTTTGATTTTCGATTTTCTGGTTAGAGAATAGATCACAACATCTTCAACCACAACTAAGTCCATAAGTTACTCTAAAGAAGATTTTGTTTGTTTGTTTGTTTTTGTTTAGAATTATGTACAAAGCTACACAATGGACTATCCGTGCTCTGCTCACCACGGGATGAACAAGAGAAGCAAATTCATTGTGAAAATGAAAAAATAATATCAGAACCTCAACTGAGGTTTTTCAAAAAAATATAGAAGTTGAGGTCTTATCCAGTCTGCTGAGGTGATGAGAACCATTAACATAAAAAAATAAGAAATTAGAGACCACTCAGTGTTTGGTGATTTATTGTTTACCACAGCAAACTGGTAAAGGCTCAATAATTTAGACCCACTTGTTAACCTGTGTTAGTTATTTAATACCTTCTTTTCTATTACAGACAAGAAAAATATTTTTTATATGCAATTCTAAATCTGTAAAACATAAGTGCTTCATCTTTCACGTCAACAGAATTGCGTAGGGAATGTACCCTACGACCTCTGTCAGGTTGTGGAAAAGTTAAAACTGGATACTAAGAGTAGAACTAGTAAAGTTCTACTAGTGTTAAAAGCAGTATAAGAAAAGTCTATAAATATAATGTCTGGAAAAGTATACAACTAGGAATCTGTTCAGAGTATTAGTCGAATATTACTTAATAGCGCTTCGTGGATTACAATTTGTTTAAGCTCTTCGTTTTATTCAACAGCATTTTTTATGAATATGTAAAAAATATTGTTAATTTTTTAAGAAATTCACCTTAACAAGTTTAATTTAGAAAAGCTGGCAATTATATTAAACGAAAATGATCAAACATCAATAATTATATTTACCAATTCATTCAATTTTATGACTGTGAACGTTGAGGTCCTGTTAATAAGTTTTTTGGAATACATTAACACAAAAGAAGAATATTTTATGTACACAGTATGTTGCACAGAACAGCTGAATGAAAATGATCTTACTTATTTTCTTTAACGAATAACACTCTGATGTCAATTAATGGGTTTATTTTACCTAACAATTTGCACTAAAGAATGAATGTATCTCGATCATCAGATAACTGTGGAAAAGCTAGTTACAAAAACACACAAAATATCCTGTTTGATTATTACAACAACAGGAATCAACAGTAATAAGCGTTTTGTTTATATTTTTTTCTCTGACTCTTTAAATGTACGGTTCGAGCCGACAAAGTTGGGCCTTGTGTGTCCGGTTAGAATGTCACACTTAGAGAATAAAAGTATTGTTTCATGTTGTATGTCAGAACGGCTGGTATGGATATTAACATTTACGAAGGTCGAAACGTTGTTCTTTGCTCATCAGTAAAAGTGTTAATACCCATACCAGCCGTTCTGAGATGTATTTTTATTTCAAGTGGGTTTTTCATCATCGAGAATTGTTCCATACTGATTCTGTATGCTTTCCTTATTTCAAAAATATGGTTGTGTTTTCACATTGGATCCTCTAGAAACCTGATGTCGATACCCGTGATTAGCAAAGAACAGTTAGCTCCTTGTGTGGCTTTGTGCTTCGCTACAAACAATATTGGTCAGTATGGCCAGGTGGTTAGAGAGCCGGACTTGTAATCACCACGTCGCGAGCTCGAATCCTCGTTCCACCAACTATGCTCACCTTTTCAGGCGTGAAGGCGTTATAATGTGACGGTCAATCCAACTATTAAGCCAAAGATTTGGCGGTGGGTGGTGATGATTAGCTACCTTTTATCTAGTCTTACACTGCTAGATCAGGGATGGCTATCGCAGATAGCTCTCGTGTAGCTTTGTGCGAAATTAAAACCAACAACGACAAACAAATCCATAGAGATTTATTTACTTATAATACCAGATAACAAACTAGACAAAATAAAAGTTACCTTATTAGTTACGAAGCCTGGCATGGCCGAGCGCGTTAAGGCGTGCACTCGTAATCCGAGGGTCGCGGGTTCGCGCCCGCGTCGCGCTAAACATGCTCGCCCTCCCAGCCGTGGGGGCGTATAATGTGACGGTCAATCCCACTATTCGTTGGTAAAAGAGTAGCCCAAGAGTTGGCGGTGGGTGGTGATGACTAGCTGCCTTCCCTCTAGTCTTACACTGCAAAATTAGGGACGGCTAGCACAGATAGCCCTCGAGTAGCTTTGTGCGAAATTCCAAAAAAACAAACAAACAAACAAAATTAGTTACGAAACTCAAAATATAGTGTCAGGAAATGGTTTTAAGTTAAATTAAGATTATTTAAGATTTTGTTCAAAACTATTTTATTTAAGTTATAGTTAGAGTATTTGATAAGATTGAACACAGTTTTGTTTAATGTCATACTCTGATATTTTGAAAAATTTAAGAAACTTTTCTTTATTTCTTATTGAATCCAATTGCATATATAATTCCTTTCTAAACTTTTTTGGAGATGAAAGATTAGCATCCAGAAAAACATTTTTCCCTTGTGTATAGATGCTTAAATTTATTGAATGACCCTTTGTGATTTCTATTTTGTTTGTTTTCAGAAACATGATTGTGCGAATCCAGAAATCAATTCATCAAGGCAACAATTTATTTTCATCAATGTAATTAGACTCGTGCGAAATAATATAAAGTAATAGTTTTCAGATGGCTATGGCAAAGAATAGCCAGGTGCTTAAGGCACTTGACCCGTAATCTGAGAGCCACGAGTTCGAACCCCTGTCACGCCAAACATGCTCGCCCTCTCAGCCGTGGGGGCGTTATAATGTGACGGTCAATCCCACTATTCGTTGGTAAAAGAGTAGCCCAAGAGTTGGCGGTGGGTGGTGATGACTAGCTGCTTTTCCTCTAGTCTTACACTGCTAAATTAGGGACGGCTAGCGCAGGTAACCCTCGAGTAGCTTTGCGCGACATTCAAAACAAATCAATGGCATAGATAAGTAACCTACTGTTTGGTATACTTTTCATGTTTATGTTTTTGCAGTCAAGATCATTGTGTTCAAAAACAAGTGATGAAAAACGAACACAAAACACAATATTATTAATCAGACTGTTGATCTACTACTGCACGTTTGAAACATTAAGCTAATTTTACAGGAGACACAGAATACCTAATAACCACGAGCGTTAGAGTGGCTCATAAATTTTGATAATTATTTAAGTTACCGTTATTATTGAAGATTTCTATGCTCATTTTTGACTGGTTTGTTTATTTTATTTTTTGCGCAAATTTATACGATGGCCTATCTAAGATCTACCCATCGTGAGAATAGAAACCCAATTTTAACTTTATTATTCCTCAGATTTTCCACTAAGCCATTGTAGAGAGGGTAGAGGTGAGGTTCGTATAATGTAATTATTACAGATTATAGACTAGAGTAGAATGAAATAGGAACAAATGCCGAGAATAAGGCGTTCTTCTGTGACTGACACCTCCAAACTACTAACTTTTATTTTACTCGTAATCAAATTTTGTCAACAGTTATAAATTTAGGAAGCTGTTTGATTTTTCCAACTTATTATTGGTTTTTTTTTGTACTTAGTACTGGCACTCCTATTACTTCAAATAGTGTACAAAGCTTTAACATGTTTGAATTGTGGCTAATATGTGTATAACACTATTTACGCAAAGATTACTTTTATTTTATTTACCAAATTCAAAAACTGCACTAGTTCGAACAACGAGATTGAAATATTTTAACTATACATCTAGATATTTACATCTCATCCTCTAATACGTTCCTTAAAATATTTCCATTCCGCTGTCACTCCGCCATTGGTTTAACTGTAAGTTTGATTCCTCACAACACTAAAATTTGGAGTTCACAATACTCGTAATGGGTGCAGCACAAATAGCCCATTGTAAAGATATGTGCTTAAGAAAAAAAATCTATTTTGTTGCGAAAATTTGTTCGACAACTTTTCCTGTGTAAATACACTGCTGACCAAAATCTTAAGGCCAGTGAACATAAAGAAAAAATATGCATTTTGCGTTGTTAGACTCAACCACTTATTTGAATAGAGCTTCGAAAGATGAAAATAAGAAAAGGGAAAATAAAGATAAAAACTTTTTATCATTTAATAGGAAAAATGTGAACACTATGAAATTAGCCTAAATACTAGCTGGACAAAAGTTTAAGACCATACTAAAACGAAGCGTTAATCGGTAAACACGAAACGAAATTTAGTCATTTGTGTTCAAGCATTAGCATTGTCAACACCTCTCACTGACATATCCTGTGTTACATTGGGTAAAAACATGGCAAAGGCTAAAAAGTTGACAGAGTTTGAACGTGACAGAATTGTCGAGCTGCTAAAGCAAGGTCTCTCTCAACTTGCCATCGCTGGTGAGATTTGGCGTAGTAAAACTGCTGTTGCAAATTTCTTAAAAGACCCTGAGGGATACGGAACGAAAATTTCAAGTGGTCGGTTCAAGAACATTTCACCGGCGTTGAGCAGGAGGATTCGACGGGTTGTCCAGCAAGACGCCAGCCGATCGTCGAACCAGATTAAACCCCTTACAGATGCAGAATGCAGCTCAAGAACAATAAGATGGCATCTACGAGAGAAAAGCTTTAAAAACCGTAAACGTCCTCAAAGGCCACGTCTCCTTAACACCACGAAACAGCTCGGTTAAACTTTGCTGAGAAGCATCAAACATGGGATGTAGAAAAGTGGAAGAAGGTTTCCTTCTCTGATTAGAAAAAAAATTAACCTGGATGGTTCAGATGGCTTCCAACATTACTGGTACGATAAGTATATCCAACCGGAGACATTTTCTATTCGACACAGTGGAGAAAGTTCCATTATGATCTGGGTTACTTTCTCCTTCCATGGAACAATGGAGCTTCAAGTTATACAGGGGCGTCAAACAGCATCTGGCTACATTGGCATTTTTGAGAAAGCATCCTTATTGACTGAATGTTCTCGTTTGTGTAGAATGACTGAATGTTTTAGCAGGATAACGCTGCAATCCACAATGCTCGCAGGACAAAAGACTTTTTCATAGCGAATAACGTG
The DNA here is from genome assembly GCA_011833715.1 of Carcinoscorpius rotundicauda. Classification (NCBI taxonomy): domain Eukaryota; kingdom Metazoa; phylum Arthropoda; class Merostomata; order Xiphosura; family Limulidae; genus Carcinoscorpius; species Carcinoscorpius rotundicauda. The sequence continues at coordinate 150,819,944 of CM022392.1, forward strand.
ATTCTTTTGTATCATCCAGCGTATTCGCCCGAACTGAACCCCATTGAAAATGTTTGGAGGTGGATCACAAGGGAAATGCTATAGAAATGGACGTTAATTTCAAACAGTGCATGATCTTCGTGAAGCCATCTTTACCACTTGAAATAACATTCCTGCCAGCGTTCTTCAAACGCTTATATCGACCATGCCAAAGTAAATGTTTGCAGTTATTCGCAATGACGGCCGTGCAACTCACTACCGAGAACTTTTGTTGGGCATTTCTTACCCTGTTTAGGACTTCTTCTTAGCATGGACTTAAACTTTTAACCAGCTAGTATTTAGGCTAATTTCATAGTGTTCACATTTTCCCTATTAAATGATAAAAAGTTCTTTTATTTTCCCTTTTCTTATTTTCATCTTTCGAAGCTTTACCAAAATGAGTGGTTGAGTCTGACAACGCAAAATCCATATTTTTTTTCTTTGTTCATTGGCCTTAAGATTTTAGCCAGCAGTGTATATTGTACGTAAATAATATCAAATATTTAATTTAAAATGCACCTGTAGTTATAAATATTTATTTAATTACTTTTTATTATACTGAAATTACAGAGTCAAATAGGCTTAAAGGGTATTGATTTCCTCTTTCACACTTACTATAGATGTGAAATTTTATAAATTCTGTATTCTGACTTTAAATAAATTTGTATGTTTGTTTGTGATCTTTATTTTGTAGACCACAGATGCATTTGACTTCTTTCTCCCTTTTAACAAATTTGGCCCCCCAGTGGCTCAGCGGTATGTCTGTGGACTTACACGCTAAAATCCGGGTTTCGATACCTGTGGTGGGCAGAGCACAGATAGCCCATTGTGTAGCTTTGTGCTTAATTCAAAACAACAACAAATTAACAAATTTGATGTCATTATACATGAAATTGAACAACATAACGAGATGGTGTCCATAACTTCTTTCTGATAGAGGTCTCTGCTTACAGAGATCTAAATTGTCAATGCTTCATTAGATCTGACTCGCGATTTGTACGCGTCTGAATGTAGAAGTAAGTGTTAATATTTATTTAAGAAAATAACATATTTATAGTTATTTTTTAATATTTAAACCACTAAAAAGTTAACACATAGTTGTATTTACACCAGGTTTATTAATACATTTTAGTTGGAGTAGTTTTATGTATATTAATAATGTTTCCAAACTGGCTAAGCTACGCCTACTTATTAGTGTCTTAAAACATTTATAAATTGGAAATCGTGACTAGTAAAGGAAATTATTAGTAATTTCACAATGAATCTGGTAGTTAATAAGCGATTACAAAATATTTCTGTTTGTGGAAATTTTATACAAATGATTTCCCATTTCTTCCACGCACGTAATTTATTACATAAAAATTAACTTTGATGGAAGTGTTCTTAAAAACATAATATTGTGAAACCAATCAAAATGTTTTAGATAAATTCTCAGATCTCACTTTTTCATAATTGTAATTCAGATACTGCTAACACTTTTAGCACCTGATATTAACCTACAGTATCTAGTAGTCAGTGACCTCAAGATGCATGAAACTCTAGAGGAATATCTCGAGATATTTCTTAACAGTGACTTGAGTAAAGATGTAAATGGTATATGAGGACCTGTGTATTTTGAAAGTTAAAATGGTTTTGAAGGGTCAATTTTGTTGGCCTTCTCTGTAGATTATGATCCTGTGCTTTCAGTTGTACTGAGCTCCACCACATCTCAACACCATATTTATTTTCTTTCTTAATCAATCCATTGGGATTTTCATTGCTGTTCACACCTAATATCTTTCTTCACTTCTAAGTATATGTCCAAATCATCTGTTTTGCTTTTTTTCCAAGATTTTACAAACACCAACTTTTTTTTTCATATCATCACTCAATCTTTCTCACAAAGATATTATGTGCATCCATCTTAACATTTTCATCTTGAATATTTCTAAAACACCTCACTCCTTTCTTCTTATGGTGCAGCCTTCTTCACCATAAAGTTTAACTATTATTTTCTGAAGTTTGTTCTTGAGCTTTAACAGTATTTCTCTATCAATGGTCATTCAGAGACTTCATTTTTTCCATCTAGCTCTTACCCTTTTCATCACTTTTACTTCACAACCTCTTTCCTCATTAATGCTGGAGTTGTGATACTTAAATATATTTGGTGTTTTCCCCCCTGCTTAATATTTGTTTTTCTCATTGTTTACCTTTAACCCACCTCTGTAGATGTTCCTGCTACATCCTGCACCTCTTTCTTTGTCATAGTTTTTATAATCAAGTCAATTACAAACAAGAGTTCCCAAAGCATTCCTCTCCTTGTCACTTCACTCAAAATCTCTTATCATTAACACAAATAGGACTTGAAGTCAAATCTCAGTGTAAACCTACTTTTACTTCAAACCTTTAAATTCTTCTTTGTTCTCTTTCTTCTGCTGCCTTTGCTTTGCTTTATCATACATTGTTTTGACTATACTTGCCAAATCCTCTTGGACTCCTTTCTCTCTGAGACACCAAAAAAATGATTTCTTGTGGCACCCTATAATACATTTTTCCAAATCCACAACCATCAATACAGCTTTCTGTTCCGCTCCAAAAACCTTTCCTTCAGCTACCTGGCTACCTGCTGCCTTTCGAGTCGTGAAAGCACAATCTATTTTAGCAGTCTTTACAACTTACTTTATCCTATATACTACTACCCTTTTAAACTTGAAATATATTCAGTTACTTTAATTGTATCTTTATTTGTATATAGGAACCATATGGTTCTCTCTAAATATGAAAATATTTTCTTGTCTTTCCATATATCCTGCTGAAGCTGTCCTCCCATTCCAAGCATTTGTTATTTCTATTACTGTTTCTGATGGGCTTTTCCAAGTTTCATTTTGTCAATGGCTCTTCACCTCTGACCTATCAGGGGACCTTTCACAACTGCAACTTTTTTTATTTTATACATTCATCAATTCTTTGCAATACTTTTTTCCATCTCTTAATTTTCTTTTCATCAGCTTGAATACAACATTGATTCTTCATTATGATATTTTACTGAAGTCTCTTAGTTTGTTTGCTTAATTTTGCTACTCTGTATATTGCCTGCTGTCTTTCCATTGTTCCCAGAGTTTTGTACCACTCTTTCCAGGCTTCGTTTTGCCAGCTACTTTCGTGCTTTTTTCTTGCATATTCTATTCATCACAATTATTTATCATTTCTTTTAATGCCTCTCTCTTGTTTTATTGCCTTTTGGTTTCCTCCAGTCAGTCTATGAAATTAATATTTTTGGAACCTTTCATTTATTATCCCTGCTGCTTCAGGTCAAAGGTCATGTCATCATATTTGTTGATTTGTATTCAAAATTTTACTGAACTGTTGACAAATAATTCATGACAAAACTATGGATTTATAATTCAGAATTTAGTATTGTACATTATCCAGTTCCTGGACCACCTGGAGAGTTACCATCCCAACTCAGTTAATATAAGCTCTGTAATTAGGGTAACAAAAATGCAAGAAATCAAATCTTGTGTTTTCTACAACTATGTTAACAGGTTTTCAAGATAAATATACACAATAGTTGATTACATGAAATTGACATAAGCTACAAAATATCTGCAGTATAACCAATCATAAACTGAATGTTTTCATTGTGGCTTTCTCAGCTATTTTAATGTCTTAGGGTACCATCCCATACTTTTGAAACAAGATTACAAGGTAGTAGGTTGTTTTTAGTCTACTCAATTTTGTATTTTTAGGCCAAATTATTGTAACTAAATGTGATAAATATAATGGAATTTTATAGTACTGATATTTTAATTTATCATTTTATTTATTCAAATGTATATATAGAACCTAGAAAATTATTTCACCCGCTCAGTGTGCAAAATTTCTTTTGGCTTTGCAATAGCCAAGTACAAAGGTTGTAACAAGAAAAGATAATTGTTTCCTTTACTTGTTTATTTATTGTTCTATGTTTTAAGGAAGAAAATAGGTTAAAGAATAATCTAGGTACATATATAATGTATAACAACTGAAATTATTTCACAAAATATTAATCTGCTAAAACACAAGACAGGTCACTTTTCTGTTATTTGATATGGTTTAACACGAATGCACTGGAGCATTGTAGCTGCTGTGATGTTAGCCAACAGTGACTGAAAGTGAAATGAATAAATGATAAATATATATACACATATTTAGTTGTGACACTTAAGCTATGTAGGCTAAACATTTGTGTTTTTGAGTCATAATTTGTAGTCATTCCAGAACAAAAAAGTAAAATTTATTTCCTGATGTTTTTATGATGGTTACAAGATTGGTCAAATCTGCTGAACGCACTCAGGAATTCTGATTCAGTATTGAAAATAAGATTTTTTTTTTCTTAAGAAACATTTGATAATTATTTGGAGGTTATAAACATTTCACATGTAAAGTTTCAAAATTTTCTGCTTCATAAAAGTATTTTTAATCCTTAAATCAAAATTACTTTACATGCTACATAGTCAACATTCTGAAAAAAAAATTACAAGAATTTCTTTTTAATTAAAAATTTTAATACATAATTTAAAAACCTGATTTTTTATAAAAGTCTTGAATGTTTCCCAGTAACCTGCAAAATTTGTAAAGATAGGTGTACATTTTAAAATTATATATTTATACACTTATGGATTCCAAACAATTTGTAATTTTGCTCTGTACAGTGTGGGAGTCTGTACCACTTTCAGTTACTGGAGTGATTCTTAACTCATAATTCCACTTGAGGAGAGAGCAAAGCTTGGTGCCCTACTGGTAAGTCTGGATGGTTTTTCCAGGTGCATGGTATAAGCAGAACTAACCTATGAGGGGTCTTCCTTGTAATTCTGGATCAAAGATTACTCTTTGCTCTTCAGTTAAGTGTATCATGATCCTTCTTTTTGGTCATTCTCTCAGTTTCAATGATTGTAGAAAAGGGCCCTCAACTCTTTGTAATTTCACTTGCAGAGCATCAGTTCCTGTATCATTTGTTGAACTTCGTTCAAGTTCCTCTTTTTAATTTTCAGTGCAGGAGGTATTACCTTGCCTTTCAGGTTGGAGAATTAGGAATTTGGTTCATAGTTAATCCCATGTTGGGTAATCTGTTTCTTCAGGTTGTGTGAGACATGGTAGGTCCAGTAATTTCAAGTTCAGTTCATTGTATTTTGTCTTCATATTGTGGTGTGCAGTTGTACACTTTTGTATTACTTGTTTTCTCATCATAATTCATACTTGCAACATTCTGTAATTTTCAGGTTTTGTTCTAGTAGTTCTGCATTACTAAACAAAACCAGATACAAAGCAATCCTCATGTTACAGTCACAACATCTTGGATCTAAATTTGGGTCAACAGCCTGTAATCCCAGTGACAAAATGTGAAACCTGATCTGTCTGGTTGGAGCCTGTACTAAATTTGTTCTCGTTATGTTAGGGTGAAGAGTATACTTGTCCCAGAAGTAGTGCAGACACCATTAATGTGCTTGTATTATATCTCATTTTTGCACATTTCTATGCATCTTCTGTGTAGATCTTGCCCTCACTGGCCCTTCCACCTTGTCAGTGTGGGATTCTGGCTAAAGTGTGAGTGGAGGTGTGTTTTAAAACTTAAACTTTCCTGTATTGAAAATATATTTTCATTAATACTTGTCCCCTCTCACATTCTCCTGCCTTCCCTTCCTTTCACAAAAATGGCCAGTTTGGGATCTACCAATTGGATTGTTTAAAAAAACTGAATGGGAAATAATAATGGGAAGCTTATATATGGATTTAGGATGGAGAAGCATTGAAATAGGTGGAGAGAAACAGAAGATTTAACTTGTTTGGACAATATTTTGGGATATAAAGGCTGAAGCAAGTGGGGTAAGATTCATACCCATACTTAGATGAGCAGGGAAGAGAAACTTTCACCAAAATAGTTGAAGTGAGAAATGAGATCAGTATTATTAGAAATATATTTTCAGTTTAGGAAAGTGTTAACTTCTGTTCATGTTAGTCGCTTAACATACATGTATCAGACTCAAATACCGAATTAGGAGGCATGTAGAAAATTCTAGTCAGCATCTTTTTTTGTTTTCCATCAGGTTTCTCATCCCAAACACTATATTTCAACACATTACCCTTTAATATTATAGGCCTTTCAGTCTATTTATGAAATTATTGATGTATTGTTTTTAACAGTAAGCATACAGTGTTTATATCCATATTTGATAGCCATTCTATGAACCCTAAAGACTAAATGTAAACATATGTTACAATAATCTAAAACTTTTTTTTTCTTATTTGTTCTGTATATTGAGAGTTTAAGACATTTCTTAGATGAATGTTTCTGTTATGAGAAGATGAAACTTAAGGACACTGTGAATGTTTGTGATTAAACAAAAATTCTGTTTTTCGTATATTTTTAGCTCATGAACATCCATGTTTTAAGACTGGTTTACAAGTGAAGGATGGAAGAACAGGTGAAATGCAAAAAATGTTATGTAGATAATCATAACTTTGAAAATGATTAAAAATGTGGCTTGAAGATGATGACAGATGTAGCCCAACCAATTCTACCATCCCTGAGATACAGAATGACAAAAAAACCTGTACAAATATACCTCGTTGCAATTCGCCACCTTTAGAGGGAGGAGAGTCACCTTGTGATTTTTTTTATCCAGCATGTGGGTAAGTTGAAAAAAGTTGGATTAGTGACATATAATTAGACCAAATATTAAATATGAGTGAATTATGAAGTAAATGATTTTTTTAAAAGACTACAAAATTAATCTTTAATTATGTAAGATATTTCTCAAAATTTATGAGTATAGAAAAAAGTTTACAATGATATTTGAGAAGTAAGCTGGTGGTGGTTTATGTAAAATTTGCAAAAATTGAAACATTAATATGGAGTGCTTAAGTTTATAATCCATAAGTCGTATGTTTTAATTAGTAGTAGTTGCAGTAAAAAAAGTTCCTCACCAGCATATCTACAGGTACATTTTGGTTCGATTAGAAATCAATAGATGGCACTAGTCATAAGTTTTTCAAAGTTCTGACTACTGTTCTATCGTCGTTTAATCACGGTTTTTGTTTTTATAAGCGATACGTTTAAGAGCTTTCTTGTCCTAGAAACAATTCAGTCAATGAAAGCGTATTACTCCAGATAAAATATTTATCCTTATTGAATTCTGATACTTGAAACACCTAGAAGAATCTTGTTTATTGTCACTTAAAATAATATCCACAGTTCCTTATGTTATTAACCGCTGACTGTCATTGTTTATATTGCGAGAAAGGAAGTTTGAGAAACATAGGTCGCGCCTTATCTCTAAGAAATGTTCGCGTATTTGCGCAGGCCAGACGATATGCTTCGAGTTGGACCTTGGGCTTCCTGAACTGATCAACCGGGTTCGAATTTGTCCGGTACTACAAAATATTTTCCCGCAGTTTAAAGCTGTAGGTGCGTTATAAAAGTGGCAGTCGATGCTCAGTATGAATGATGGGTAGCGGTGTGCTTGTCAGTAGTTCAAAATTAACGACGGTTGCTAATTGCGTTAGTAGCGTGTAAATAAATTACAAACATCTATGAATAAGAAAAATGTATTTTAGGACCTCCAAAAATAGTTGAATTATCGAAACTTGGGTCAAGAACCTGTATGGACACAACTACAGTTTTAAACGTAGTTATTTGTACGAGACCTGTGAATGTTTGTAAACAAAAATTACTTTTAATGTGGTCCTATCTACGACTCGTATGTATATGAGTCAGATGTTATTGTCAATTTCGTCTGTGTGTATATTTAGCTACACGTGTGTGTGTGTGTGTATTCACCTGAAGCATAAAACAAAAAATTACTTTTCGCCAACACGAGCGTGTGCGACTTCTGTTCACTTTTTTCGACTGTCTTACCAGTTCATTTATTTTTATATACGTAGTGTTTATTATAACTTTAAAATTTCTGTGAATATTATTGTGCACAGTAGCAAGTAACCTAAATCGCTGTCAGCCAAAGAATTTCTATTTGCTATGTTTTTAAGTTAATATGACCTTTCATTTTACATTTGAGCTCCCCTATTTCTAAGAAGGACGACGTATTCCAATTGAATAAGTCTTCATTTTATCATAAGTGTGATTTTAGTATCAAATATACCTGTCTATATCTTGAGGTATATTGCTCAACTGTTAAGGAACGGTCGCAGTTTTCTGTACTGTTAGTTACTGTTATCAGAAGCCCAGCAGGGTCAGGTAGTTAAGGAACTTGAATCATAATCCGAGGGTCGCGGGTTCGAATCCCCGTCACACCAAACATGCTCGCCCTTTCAGCCATGGGGGTGTTATAATGTCAATCCCACTATTCACTAGTAAAAGAGAAACCCAAGAGTTGGCGGTGGGTGGTAATGACTAGCTGCCTTCCCTCTAGTCTTACATTGCTAAATTATAAACGGTTATCGCAGACAGCCCTCGTGCAGCCTTTCACGAAATTCAAAACAAACTATCATCAGTGGCTCTTCGAGTTCTGATGGTTTTTTCATGCTATCCAGTAAGCACGGTTTTGTTGTTAATAAAACTGTGTATATCAGGTGCCCGGAGACCTGTACGAGATTGGCTACTGCGGCCGATTTCAAAAAGAGAGATAAAAAAAGACCGTTTGACAACAGGGATCTGAGGCAGCTTTATAACTGAATTAGCAGTTTAGAATATCAGTACGTTAACAGCCAGAAATACCTTACATAAGATTGACCTTAATGACAGTCGATCAATTGAGAATATCATTCTAACCCAATGTTGGCGAAAAATTTTCAGTCTTTATTTGTGGAACACGCGAGTTGGTGGAACGACAATTTAGAAGAGGTTCATGTATTTGGAGAATAACAGAAACCAAAACCAAATTCAGCATTAATGTGTTGATGACTTGCTGATCTGTTATAATTGGTTGCAACAGATCATACCTCTCACTTTCTACAGACAAATGCAGATCAATTTGTCGAAGAACATACCCGGGGTTTAAACCCCGTGATAATCGGTAATCAGATTAGCGACTCATTTTCAGTATTTGACTTCACTTTGATATGCATATTAGTTTTCCGAGGATGCAACTTTGTATGTGCAGTTGGTCCCAACTTCACTGACTCTCAACGTACTCTCCAGCCATGACCGACCGATTAGCAACTTCCTGGTCAGATAAGATATGGAGTGAATGAGCTGTCCAGTACGCTTGCTAGATTTAACTCCGACATGCGTAAGAAAATGACGTTTGTGTTTTAAAGTATTAAACAACCTCAAGATAAATAACTATGATAAAATAATATTACGAAGTGCGTTTGCTTATTACAGAAATGCTAACCATTACGATTGTGGTGTATTCACTACGACTATACGCTCATACAGACAAATATTACGACTTGTTGCAACTCCCAAATCATTATATATTATATAGGCCTATACAATAAAGTGTTAAATTGTTCCCTTAGGGCTTGAAATGGGTGAAAAGAAAATTTCTAGTGAGATACAAGTAAATTTTGATAATAAATAAAAGACATAGTCTAAATGGCTACTTGCGATAATCATGTTTGTGCTTGAAATAATAATAAAAAAAATATTTGTATCTCCGACGCCTACCAATAGTTGAGTGCGGTGTTTCTCCATGCTGGGTACGTGGGGGAATCCGTAGTTACGTCATCAGTGCTTGTCAGCCAATCAACGCTTGCGTAGATGGGTATTTATTGTTTTCCAAGCGGCATAGAAACACCAATGCAATCGTTCACAAGTTGTGAAAAGGACTAAAAACTGAATCAAAAATTTAGGAAAGAGTGTAGTGCAAAATATCCAGTTATTGCATCAAAAGCCAGTGAGAGTCATGCGTTTTGTACAGTTTATCACATCGATTTTTCTGTGGCGCATGGCAGGATAAACAATTGTTCCAGACATACAAAATCGGCATCTCACCAACAAAAGGCTGAAGCGAAGACAAAAACGATGTAGATTACGACATTTATGAGTGAGAATTCAGAATATGAAAAAAAAATCAAAATGTATTTTTAATAAATTTATTAAATACACAAAACATAGTCATAAATGAACAATCTATATTAGTAATAAATAATAATAGTCATAATAATAATAATATAATAATAAACAGCTTAGAGACATTGGTCAGGCCTAGTAGCCGCAAATGATAAAGGGCTCTGTCTACAATCATTACGCTCAGTCATTTGAAATAGTTGGCATCTCTTTTATTATTCTATATTTTCTGTTATTAATATATTAGACTTTTCAAAGTAAACAGAAAGTTTAAGTGACATATATTTTATGTTTAGTATTGTGTTATAAGCTAATAGTTGACCCTAATTTTAATTTGTTGCAAAGTATGCATAATATATGTGTGCTTGTGTGTTTGATTTTTCCTTCAGAAATGTACAGGTGGTTGTGAATCTTTTTTGTTGTTTTTGTTAGATTGAAAAACTATAATATACACAACTGTTGTTGCCATAATACGTTATTCTATTGATGGTGTACCTGATAACAATGGTATATCATATCAATAATGATATCATAGAAACCGTTTCTTTTTTTAGGTCTATTAAAAAAGTATGGTAACTTAATTCTGGTAATTTGTTGATGGTAGAAGAGTGAATGAAAAGACAGTAATTACATCAGAAAAGTTGTAAAAATCACGGCAGTTACCAGTGTGTATACAGAAAGAAAACATTTTTCATTTGGTTACTTCGTATTACGTAGTTAATGTGTTGTTAGTTTTTTGTTGGGTATCTCTAAATAGTTTTGTGAATAATACCAGAGGGAAATTGGTATTTTTTTAGTGTGGTACAAATGAGATAATTCACATCAAAATCATTCATCTCACAGATTTCTCAGTCAAGTGATATCGTGACATGTTATAAATTAAAACTTATCTGGGTTCGTGACTTCTATGGATTATCCTGCCTTAGTATTTTAGTTACTACTGTGTGGGTCTAGAATTGATCTAAACATCTTAAGAGAGCCAAAATTTCTGGGATATTATTGAGATTACGGCCTAAAATATCGATTAACAATAAGCACATTTGCCTTATCTAGTCGTTGTAAAAATGAGTTGTTTTCAGGCAGACTTTTGGTTTGACGCAGATTTTAAATGATTTCTCCAGGTGTGTTCCCTTGACTGTGGCTCATTGAGTTAATTTTGTTTTTTAGTTACAGTCCCTCTAGGCAGCTTACTCTGATAAGGAATTGTTAGTAATATCTGGTATTTGTTTTATAACAAATAAAATCAGTGTTTGCAATTAACCTGATGAAAGTGTGTTGTTTTTTTTGTTTTTTTTTGTCGCCACGCGGCGTCGAGGAAGATAAATTTATAAATTCAAGATTTGTGAGAAAGTAATAGCACTGGTGAAGAGGATTTTCAGTATTAAATAAAGCCTTTCAGAGTGAAAGTCTTCGATCATTTAACGTGGGTAGAATCAAGTTTGGGAAGCGATAATCAAAGGGCGTTATACACATTCTATATTGTTGTTTTTGTTAAGATGAAAAACTATAATATACACAACTGTTGTTGCCATAATACGTTGTTCTGTTGGTGGTGTACCTAATAACAAAGATGCTTGTAACGCATGGTTCACATCTAATCAGATTAGCTTGCATAATTATACAGAATGTTTTTTTACACTGCCACGACACACGATGTTATTGGTAAGATTCAGTCGGCGACTTAAAATCCCACGTCAAAGACTGGATTTCATTAGCACAATTTTGAAAACTGTTAGTTTTGAGCTCTTTTAACCGAGTGTTCGTACACGCGCATGTGTAACTTAACACGAATGTTTTTTGCTTACGTTTTAAAGTTTCGCACACGAGAACATTGTTAATACGAAATGGCTCTGTACTAAACTAAATATATGTCACCCAGGTTCGTGTCGCTACGGTTCAACAGCACCCAAATACTGTTAATAATGTTTTTTTTCTTCTATCTATAAATAACATTAGAACAGCTAGTAGGGAGATTGCCATATAAGCTGAAAAATTGAATTATGGCCAAGTGTCGGCACTAAGGTTTTTGTTTAAACATACAAGTAAGGAAAAGACTGAATGTTCATGTTAACAGTGGTTATCAACAGCAGACACATACTAATTTTTGTCATACAGTATGGAGTTTTCGCACAAGTTCCAGAAACTAGATATTCACAGATATCTTGTAATTCCAAAAGAGCAAAGACCTCTCAGAAACAGAAAAAAAGACCAGTTTCATGTGTTAGTAATTTTTAGCTTTTAATAATAAAAAAAATTACTAAGAAAATACGATAGGTTCTTTGACCTTGAGGCTAATGACTTGAAAGATGAAACTGCTTGTGTGACCCGTAAAAAGTTGTGTATATGAAATGGATGCGCATTCGATCATCTCGTACGCATGGCCTGGTTGGTAGAGCATTCAGGTCGCGGATTTGATTTCCTTCACTGAATATGCTTGACCTTTTAGTCGTGGGGACGTATAATGTCGTTGTCAATCCCACTATTCATTTGAAACGAATCGCTCGAGTTCGTGCTTGTTAGGCCTTCGTTATATCTATCGCTTGAAAGTTGGGGAAGTCAAGTGTAGATGGCACTCGTATATTTTTGCATAAAATTCAACAAAAAAGTCATCTCTCACGCCATCGATGCCCCCAGTGGCTCAGCGGTATGTCTGCAGACTTACACGCTAAAATCCGGGTTTCGTGGAGACTTTGAATACGCGTACACTTTATCTTGTAACAAAGTCTGGTTATTATGATAAATGCCTACATAGGTTGAGGTTACACCGTATAAAGAACACATAAACATAGCTATAAGAAATTGGGAAGAAAGCTCTTACATTACTGTAATAAATTTTCATATAAAATAGTATAAGTTACGAAATAAGTCTTGTTGACAGATAAACACGTTTATAGATGCATGATTCACAAATTTCTTTCTTATCTTTCCATTTTTATTTTGCCATAAGAGCTGGAAATGTGAAGTTATTTTTCAATTCTCTCATTAACTCATGATGATAGAAAACTGGTTTAACTGTTAAGGACGTGTGTAACGGGTATGTACAGAAAGTAGACAAACACTTATTGGTAGGGGAAGCCCCTTGTATATATATAAAGAACTTTGAAAGTGGATTAGATAAAGAACAGATAAGCCATGGTACGCCTTTGGTCACAAAGTTGTCATATGCATAATGTTAAATATTAATAAGCGTTAAAATAGTAACGGGTATAAACTAAAACCTGGTGGTTGTAAAATAAACTGATTCTGTATGCGCAGATGAACACGTGATTTCACAGATGTTTACGCAGCTCTGTTTGCTGAAACTGTCAATGCTTGGCGCTGACAACGTCGGTGAAAAACAGGTTGTAAATAAAACCTTCGGAACCGGGTCGAGAAGTATTACCAGCTTCAAGTTTAACATAAAAATCTCACTTTGTATCCATGCTGTACGCGCGATATCCATGTTCAGATTTTTTTTAAACTGTGTAAGGAAAGCTACTGCAAATGTAGATAAAAATTAGTTTTGTCCAGTCACTTACGTACATGGTTTGAAGAAGTTAGTGGACCTGAATAAATCCAGGCTTCACGATGCCAGTTCATGGAGTAAGTCAGTCTTAAATGGTAGTTGTGCCTACACCAATTGTATAACTGGAAGCAACTGAGAAAAATCCTTTAAGTGAATATAATCTTACATGTGTTGTAATTTATGTATATTACCTGTACTCTAATATGTTTCTAGAGGACAGAAATTCGTGTTGTTGTTTTTTAGAATTATTTTCATGTATTCCCAATGAAATTAAAATTTTATCTGTTCAGTTTTTTTTAGGTCTTGCATCTTTAGCTTACTCTGTTTTCTTGTACCATGTAAGCCTAATTCAATACTTTTATGTTTATCTAAATTTCAATGTAAGGTTATTGATGATTGTTGTCACCAAAAGCACAGTTTGTACACAAATATTAATATATATAAATTAACAAGTTGGCATGCTCAGTTTTATGATTCAAAATACAATTATTGTAGTCTTTCAAGATTTTAACTCTTTATCGTTTTGTCAACACAGTATTCAATGTTTAACATGCTACAGGTGTTAGTTTGGATAGATAATAGATAATTTATCAATGCTGTTTATAAACATCTAGGTGATTTTGTGTAATGTTTTAATATACTGAAGGTTGAGTACATTTATTAAAACAAACTTGAGTTTTGTCACATCATTAAACACAATGCCACTGTGTCCAGTCATGCTGTTTGATGACTGTATACTGACAACAGCCATACTGTTTGGAGTCCAGCACAGCAGTTTTTGTTTTAAAGGTGTCATGTTCAAAGTGTGCAACTTCATACTGAGTTTTTACAGTTCATCTAGGATACATGGATAAGAGTTTCTCAGCTCCATGTACAATAGTCCTGTCACACAAACCCATAGGAGTTACACCCAGTGTGTGTTCACATAGAATAACACAAATACCCACTTTATTCTTTTGCTGCTTGAGGCATGCAGTCATTGAAGGAGAGGTATGACTAGAAGCCTTATTTTTGTGAACTCATTCCCTGTTGGAATTGTTTATTTATAGAGATCCTGTTTTTTGAGTTTGTTGCATACTTTTACACAAAAGTTAGATTTTTCACCTGTTACTAAATGCCACTCTTTATTTACTGTGAGTTATAAATAATTTTGGATCTATTTCTGAATGGTCATAATACACCAACTTAATTGTTCTTTTATTTTCCATTGTCATTAAATACAAAGGGTATCATCATCTTGAAAATTGTAAATTGCCAACCTGAAGATGTTTACATGTAAATATTTTGGGTTGTAAGGGGCTTTTACCTATCTTTCCCCCAAACCACCAGTTTTTGATGGTATTCATCACACTACCTATGAAAAGTCAGAACAGTTACAAAATCTGATAATCTAATCCTTAAGTTCTGTTCCATACAACTCTAAATCAATTACTTATTATTTGAGTGGCCTCGCATGGCAGGTGAGGGTCACAGATTCGAATCCCTGTCACACTAAACGTGCTTGCCCTCTCAGTCATGGGAACATTATGAAGCGACATTCAATCTCACTATTCGTCGGTAAAAGAGTAGCCCAAGAGCTGTTGGTGGGTGGTGATGACTAGCTGCCTTCCCTCTAGTCTTACACTGCTAAATTTGGGACGACTATCACAGATAGCCCTCGAGTAGCTTTGTGCGGAATTAAAAAACAAACAAGCTATTATTTGACTTCACAATCATTTTAATATCTAATATACACATCTGTGTTTAACAGAGTATTTTATTTCCTTTTGTGTTTTGAGATTATTAGTCGCCAATGGTTGATACTGTTTTGTAATAGATTTTCAAATCATTGGTATTTTATTTCTTGAATAATAATTGTGTTATAGTGTATATTATAGTAATTACTTTTCACATCTATATGTTATGGATTTGACCAATAGATGTTATTTTAAAGTGGTTATTTCATAATGGTGTTTCTATAATGAGAAGACTACTTTATAAATATTGCTGAAAATGTTACCATTAATAACATGCATGCAGACCAAGGGTTTGATTAAGAATTTCAACTGTTTATTGCTGTTTTTTGTAATTGTGAAAAAATGTTTCATTTAAATTGCATAAATATGATTTTAATACCTATTAAGTTTCAAATAAATTAAAACATTATCTAGAACGTGAAATTTTCATAATTAAACATTTCTTATTTGGAAGATACTACAATTGATTATTGTGGTTGGAAAAACTTGATTCTGCTATAAACTCATTAAAACTGTCACAATTTCTGGAATTTTTTATTATTGTAGAAAAAAAAAACGTTGCTTTCCAGTTCTTATCTGATCTATCAGCTTGCAGAATGTGTATACAAGTGTATGGTTTAATGATAGCTGGTATGTATCATTAGTTCTCATTAAGTAATGTTTTTGAACTAACCTAGATAGTGTTTCAAAGTTAATAACCAGGTATTTGTAAACTGTTATGTTTGGCTTTGTGACAGCACATTTTGCACTATTTTGAGTAAACATTTAAGGATCCAGTTTTGTGATTAATACCATCATTGTTGTCTATAGTTTTATTTCACATATGTTTATATATTTTACTATTTGGTTCATATGTATGTTTAAAACTAGTGGTACTTACTTGTAGATAGTTCTAAGTGTAGGTTTAAAAAAAATGATACGTAATGATCTGTAAATGGAAGTCGTAATTTAAGTCTGTTTGCAGACTCTTTTTGTTAACCTGAAGATGACACAAGAATGTTAAAACATTGTTCTGTACTTAATTTTAATGAAAGTTTTAACACTCATACCCGCTGTCTTTAGAATACAGTTGAATAGTTTATTGGTTTTCACAGAATAACCAAACATTTACAAATCATTTATCTATTTGTAAAAGCAAAGTAAAATTGTTATTTCAAAAAACAAATAAGATAAACTTTCTAATTATTAAAAGCTAGAAATATAATACACTCTTCATACTGTCGTAGTATTAAATGATGTTCTCTATGGTTATTATACAAGTTTTAAATAGCTATTAAAACTTTAAGCTCCTGGACAAAGTACCATTCACTGCAAAGGTTTCTTGGTTAGTGAGATTAAATACATTTAATTGAATCTCATAAACAGGTAAATATTTCTATGTTTGTGAAAATAATGTAATAAATGAATTTCATGGATTAAATAAGTAAACTTCTTAGCTTTTTATTTTCTAGCTCAAAAATTAAGAAAGATTTTAAAAAATCAGTGATAACTTAAATTTTTAAAACCTACTTTATCAGTTGATATGTAGTTCAAATGATTGAGCTGTAGTTGATTGTAATAATTAGTCAGTATGAAATGCTGTTGTAATATCCTTGTTTTGAAGTGAAAGGTATGAAATTTATGTATATTTTTTGTTCATTGTCTAAAGTTTTATGCATTCTTTTCTTGTAACACACAGATTTATATTCTCATGCACTTATTTCCATTCCATTTTTTATGTTCATTCTTACAGACGTAAGGAAATACTAATAGTTTATTCTAGTTTTGTACCTTTACATTTTTATTTTACTTTTTCATCTCCATTGTTTCCTATTGGTTTTAGAAAAGTTGTTCTAATAATAACTATAACTTATTCTACAGGCCTGAACAAGTAGAACAAAGAATAAGAAATTTAGAAGTGAAAGAAATTGATGATGGACATAATCTTTCAAATCCTCAGGTAAAATGATGGTTTGAATTCTGTGTAAAATAACCAGATAGTTAAGCAAATTACAGTTACAAATATCTCTTTTTAATGGTGGAAAAATATACGCTACTACAAATATAAATGTTACAGAAATATAATTTGCAGATAAATTTTCAGACTTCAGGTTTTGAGTTCTAAGCCATGCCTATCTTCAGTGTACATTTTCAGACTTCAGGTTTTGAGTTCTAAGCCATGCCTATCTTCAGTGTACATTTTCAGACTTCAGGTTTTGAGTTCTAAGCCATGCCTATCTTCAGTGTACCTTTCCCTTTAACAATAGATTTTTTATCTGTATTTCTCTGCACCAAAGAAAAGTTTTTAACACTTCACTTACACTTGATAAGCTTATTTACTGAGGGGTGAACCATGTAAAACCTTGAACCTGTGCTGTCTTCTATTTGGTTATTGCTCTTGTTTGGATATGAGAATATTTGAGGGGAATAGGGTATGCTTGTTTTGTCATTAGCCTGTCCCAGGATTCTTTTTCAGCCATCAGTGCATCATACATATCTGTTTTAAAGCAAAATAGCTTTATTATTTTCCTTTCAGATTGTTTTTCCATATGCAAAAGCTCTTTTGTTTAGTTTATTTGTTTGTTATTTTGTGTTCCTTTTCTTTTGTTAGGCTCTTATGTTTTTTTCTTGTTACAGTCTCACCTTAAGTCTTCGTGTGTAAGTGTTTAACCTGGTATAACAGGTTGGTATTGGGTTTGATATTTCAGTACAGTTAAACTGATAATAATTTAAGGCCTGGCATGGCCAAGCATGTAAGGCGTGTGACTCGTAATCCGAGGGTCGCAGGTTCGCGCCCTCGTCATGCTAAATATGCTCGCCCTCCCAGCCGTGGGGGCAGTTAATGTGACGGTCAATCCCTCTTTTCGTTGGTAAAAGAGTAGCCCAAATGTTGGCGGTGGGTGGTGATGACTATCTGCCTTCCCTCTAGTCTTACACTGCTAAATTAGGGACGGCTAGCACAGATAGCCCTCAAGTAGCTTTGTGCGAAATTCTAAAAACAAATAATAATTTAAATACATTCCTTACTAGTTCAGTATTGTTTCTAGTATAACAACATTCCAACTGCACTTGACATGATGTATGCCACTATGTTTTCAACCTGGAAGGAAGGATATGATTTATTGTATTATCAGTGTCATTATGATGTAACATTATCACACCTATTACCAGCTGTTGATTTATTACATTTGCCATAATGTTTATCTGTGTTCTTGTTTTACCAAGAATGTCTGAATCTTTATTCAAATTGAGAGCTTATCTTATGAGTGATAACATTTTTGGCCATTAGGATTCTTTTACTGTCAAATTTTGTAGGTCAGTTTAATTTTGAATCAATGGTTATTTCTGATTCAGGTGTTTGTTTTAACCAGTGTTTGTTATTCTTCAGCTGTTATTGAATCTTTATGAACTTTGGGCTTTTATTTAGGATCTTTTATTTCCTGAGTATTTCATATTGAAATAATTTGTCTCCTGTCACTCTGGCTTAACAAACAATTTCATTGAGTTTATTAGTTTTTTTTTGTTTAGGTGGTTTGCACAATTTCTTATCACAAACCATTAGTTTCTGCCTTTTAGGGTTTCTCTCTCACTGCTCCATTGGAGAGTCTGTGGATAAGTGATTCTTTTATTTAATGTTTATTACCCTTGTAATGGTTTCTCTTCATATAATTCTTTAAGTTAGGTTTTAATTAGTTTTTCATATTATTTTGATCATTTTTGGATGCTGGTGGTTGTGCTGGTTTGTGCCAATAAATTCCAATGATCAACCAGTCAGATGACTTAGTCTGCAAGATGAGTGAAATATTGGATCTGTAGGTTGTATTAGTGTTGATGTACCCAAGATCAGCTGCTATCAGAATCCAGTTTTAACAGTCTGAACATTTCTAGTGTGTGCGCGTGTGTTGGTGGTCTGCAATAAGTTTCAAAACTCATTTTTAAATGAAGCATGCACTTATCACACTTCAGTTGAATACATTTTTGTCAGAATGCAAAATAGGTGTATCTTAAATTAAGTTGAAGAATTCATCCTCTTTCATTTATCTTCCTGTAAATCCTATAAACAAATCAACGTGAATTTTGGGATACATTGTACTCTAGATTGCAGAAGTACGTGAATGCATAGTGTATTTTCACAGGTGAAGAAACTTGCCTATCTAATCTTATCAACAAGATTGTAAAAAACATCAGGTACAGCTGTTTGGAATCAATGATCAAAATGGGATTTGGTCAGACTTGCATTTAGCTCTCTTTCTTGCTCATTATTGTCTTAGTGGTTGATACTTTTGTAGAAAAGATTCACTTTACTTAAGCAGAGCTCAGTATGTGCATTGTTCTTTGGAGTTTCAAATACAGGGCACTCTCTTTATACTTGCTGATTGGAACCAGTGTCTTTAATTTATAATCAATTTATTTGCTGCACTCTTCTTTTAACCCCTTTGCAAGGAGAGTCCCTTTAAATGCTTTATTAAACACCTTTAATATCAATTTTTGTGAATGAACTTAACATTATGACGTATGTCACGATTCAGTTTTATCTGAATTTTATGCCCTATATTTCAAAATAAATCTTTAAAACGAATGTATAATCACGAGGTTTGAACATTTATATATATACACATACGTATCATACTTTGCACCTGTTCTCATGCTGTTTTAGTAACTGTCATGTGCCTTAAGGGCACTGTTTACTTGTGTTGAAATGAATTACAAGTTGTGAAAGACATGAAAGGAAAGTTAAACATTAAAAATTAACCATATGAAAAGGAAAAAGAGAATTTGGAAATTAACAAAGGGAAAATATTTAAATATATTATACAAAAATTTAAAGGTATGTTGAAGATTTACTCTTACCTAAATTTAATTTAGTTCATAATGATAGCTAGTTAGTGATATGGTAGAGAAAATGTTAAATAAATTATAATTTAAATAATTTTTTCCTTCACCCTTTAGTGTTAAAAAAATGAACCTCTTAATTGTTAAAAAAATTTGAAAGATCATGTAAACATAGCTTTTGTATGATTACTGTTGTGTATCTGATAAATTTTTTCATTGTTTTTCACAGGCTCAATTAGCATTCTCACCACCTCATGATCACAGACTTGGAGATGGAACACCTTTCTTTTCACTGTTTAGCCAGGAATTTGTTCCTTCTAATACTTTCACACAGACATTCTTGCAAGGAATCCTGTCATTTGTTGAAAGCAGAGATCCTGGTAAGGTTGACTTACCAGATATTTCAATAGACATCTCCACTGTTGAAGATAGTGATGGCCATATGTTATGAAACTTGGGTTTCAGACCTATTTGACCACATAAAGGCAGCATTGAGCATTCATAATCATGTTTTATTATGATGACACTGATTACACTATGTGGTACTCATTTCTATAAAAGCCATTGGCCAAAATAATATTCAAGCAATTTTGTCTGAATGGTGAAAGGTACCTCTTGGGTAGACCAAATATAATCTAATATTTTTTGTTACAGTTTACAGAATATTGGTGCCACTATTAACAACTATTGATATATAAAATATAATTAATTTAGTTATCAGTTGAATTTATCTGAAAATGTTGGTATGAATACTTTATGTATCTATATGTATGCATTACATTTCACATTCAGTTGTGTTTTAGTCTTAGATTTGTTTTTGATGTAATCTGTGGCTTTTAGTAATCTTCTTGTTTGGTGCATAACATTTCAATTACCAGATCTGTTACTTATTTATGAGGTTGTTTGCAGCAGCCACTTTGGCAAGGTCTTTAATCTCCTTTTTTATTACAACTACTAAACTACTAATTTTGTATGTTTTTGAAGTATTTATGTAGAAAATGCTGTGAATGGTTGCTGTCTGTTATATACTGAATTGAAAGTGTTTGTACGAATACTACAGTTTAGATAGAAATGATTTTAAATTGTTAGTAAATAATGTAGAAATATATCTGCTGTTGTACACGCAGGTTTATTGAGTTTAGCTTTGAAGTTTGTATTTAAGTTCTAAAAATCCAAATGCCAAAATATCATAGTTTAAATATGTAACTACTTTGGGCTAACTTTGATACATATATTTGTTAAACATGTAGTGGTGGCCAATGCTTGGATGGAAACTCTGCTTGATGTCATTGACTTACTTCCAAAAGAAATTATCAAAAGAGATGTAAGCTATTTTACATTTTTCTTTGTTACCTATAATCACTGTATCTAATAATACATACATGGATGCATATAGGTTCTACAAAACAAATCATATTCTGGAATTGCTAAAACTTATGATTGTACAATTGAAGATACACTAAAAAAAGGCTTAGAGATAGTTTTCTATGCTTATACTTAGCTGTTAATTCTATGGTATGTGTCAAGTATTTTGCAGTAATTAGAGTTAAAATGGTGATTTTCTCATTACTGTATCCATTGGCATTTGCTGTATTTGTTTTACATCATGTTCAAGAATACTTTTTATTGATTATAAGATCTGACAGTTCCCAAGAGTACTTTAGTTTCGGTGCAGTTTTTAATAGAACTAGAAATAGCTCAAAACAGAACAATTGTGGCCACTTATTACATTGCTACTGTACCTGTAACAACATTACTATTGCCAGAAATGTCTCTTAAAGGTGAACTACATATGTAGAAGAGAATGAAACAAGCAAAATATAATTTGATAATGAAAATAATGTTTTTACAAACTGAGTAAAAAAATTCTTAAATGTTGGAAAGAAGTGTGGAAGAAAGCTAAATATTGTAAGGTTTTGATTGGATTTAGTAATTATTTAAATACCTTCTGTTAACAGTAGTTTCAGTCATAATGTTAAAAGATTATAACATAAAAATTGAAGGACAACAAGAGACCTGTCATTCTTAATGATGATAAACCAACTTGAAATAAAAATGTATCTCTGAATGGCTGGTATTAATACTTTTATTGTTAAAGAGAGAACAGTGTTTTGACCTTCAGGTTAAGATTATGAAGATGAGCAAGGAGGGTTGAAACATTGTTCTCTCTTTAACAATAAAAGTGTTAATACCCATACAAGGGACCTGTAGACCCATCTAAGTTATTTAATTCACTAAAATTTAGAAAATAGTTCAATGCCACTAATTATTTTTAAAACATTTATGGAACCTTCCTTTTAACCCTTTCAGTATGGGAAGGTCAAAGTGCACGTCATGACTGTTTTTTTTTTATTATTATTAAAGTCACATTTAAAATTTAATCAAGTTGTTTATTTACACAACTAGACTTTATCTCCAAACATTATTAATAAATTAAGTTTTAACAGATATTTTAATTTTTTAATTTCAAAATATTTAAACTAAATTCTTTATCTCCTTGTACATGTATTGTGACATTTGTGTGCTCTGAGTTGCCTATCCTCATTTTTCATCAGTCCTTTGTATTTTATCTTTAACACATACTATTCATTATAATATAGGTATTATTAAGGAATATTCTAATTTTACAGCCTTCAATCTGTGGTTTTGGGGATGTAAACTAGAAATTCAGTCATGCTTGCTACACTCACTTGTCACGTTCTCTCTTTCAAAAACTGCCAATAATCCTCTCTAAATTTTACTATTACATCATTTACAACCAACAAAAAGACAAATTTTAATTTCACAAATGATGTGTTATTGCTACCTCATTCTCAGCTGATTTTATTTCAGTTAGATAGTTAAGTTACTATCATTGAGTTCAGACTGAGTAGCTAAGAGAATTATTTTAAGGTTCTTGTGCATTAATTAGAAAGCCATTTAAATTGTAATATTTATAGGACATTTTTTGAATTTTGTGTTTTGTTATTTTGTGTCCTGAAGTACATAATTGAAATAAAGTGATTTAAGGTAATAGCATCATAATTACAAAAAAGTAGGTTTAAGTTTCATCAACAAGCTAACAGAAAAACAAACAAACAAGAGGCCAAATTTAACAACTAAGCTTCTTGTTTTTTTAAGTATATTTTTATTGTTTTCAAGGTAACTGAAATGTCAAAATCAAACTTTTTATTAAGGGTTGGTTAGGTAAAATAATAAAAATTATTTATGAGATGCTGCTCATATTAGCATGTTATTCAATACAGTAACTTGATTTATAAATTCAGTAGGTGATTTAAAGCTTCTATTGGTGGATTATTAGTTTAGATACCTTTAAAAGGCAACAGATCAGTAAAATTACTTAGACAGATGTGGACTTGAGTCTTAAGATATCTAGGACAAACAGTTGTAGTTTTTGGTTAGAATCTACAGTCATTCTAAAAAAAAGTGACATTTTAGATATACATTTCTCTCTCTCTGTTATTTTATTTATTGTGGTGATGATTACAGGATTGGTCAGATTGACCAAGTTCATACAGCATAAGGAAAAAGCAAAATTGGTTAGAATCTACAGTCATTCTGAAAAAAGTGACACTTTAGATATACATTTCTCTCTTTTTATTTTATTTATTGTGGTGGTGGTTACAGGATTGGCCAGATTGACAAAGTTTGTACAGCACAAGGAAAAATAAAATAACATAAAACATAATTTTACTGAAAAAATGAGGTTATGCAAATGCAATTTTAAAACTAAAATTGTTAATCTTATGGTGAAAAATCAACTTGCATAGCAAACTGCTTTAATATTGTCATGTGGAGCAGAGATGCTCACATGTTGTAATTTAGTTTTCAGAGTGATCAGTGAAGTCCTATTTTAATTTTTCTTACTTTGTGAGCAGCATATATTATCATGCTTTCTTCAATTTAATTTTTATTAAAGGTTTTTCTTTATCTGTCTCCAGTTCTACACATTTCTTTTTTACCGGTATAAATAAATTTGTATTTTTTGCATTTAAATTTTAAATTACATCAGTCTTCTTTCATTTCTTTGTAGTTTAAGTGTTTAAATTTTAACTACATATGTGTTTTCTTTTAGTCCAGTCACAAAATATCTCTGCATACTGTGTTGTCTGTTAGTCCCAACTACAAGATATAAATGCACATTTAAATACATGAATTATTACAATAGCTTACAACCAACTATTGATTTCATGCTGTGCTATAAGTAAGACTAAATAATGGGTAGTAAAAAGGAATCTGTTACACCGAGATTGCCAATGTTCTTTATCATTCTATTAGAAAATGAAGATAATTAACAAAAATAAACTTGTGTAATAATCATTATAGTTTAGAAAAGGTCATTGAACAATATCTCAGAATGGTTGGTATGGGTATTATTATTTGCTTTATTAGTAAAAATGTTAATACCCATACTAGCCATTCTGAGATGCACGTTTATTTCATGTGGGTTTCTTGTCATTTAGCTGCATACACTTTTCATTTGATGTTTAATGAACTGTAAGGAGTAAACATTGTAGCATGGCTTATGAACGTTCCACTAAAAAGTTACATAATTTTGTTTTCACAGCTTTTAACACTTGCTGTTAATAAAGGTCAGCTTTCACAACCTGTATCCTCCCGACTTTTGTGTTGTAAGATGGTCGGTAAAATTTCAACCAAGTTTGATCCTTACATGTAAGTGAGTTTTACATGTTTTAAAATTACTGGTTAATATTTTGATAATGTTGTACATTATCATTAATATATTGTAGCAGTATATATAATGTTTAATAGCATGGTACATATTAATCTATCATATTGTTGTGCGATACAGAATCTGATATACTGTTGAGTTGTATGCATTGAATTGTTCTGTTATGAAGGATGCACACTTTTAATACACCATTGAATAGTATGGGACAATATTGTATTCATATATGTGGCACAGAAATTTATGAAACACGTTGTTTGGTTTGGTATAGTATCACAGTGTATTGTTACATATGATACAGAACTTTAATGTATTTTTTGTGTTGTTGGAGTATATGGTGTTATAATTAACAGTAGTTCACTGTTTTAAAATGTGTTGCAATAGCTTATAACATTTTATTTATAATATTAAAGATTTTATATTATGTACATTTTGTGTTTTTTTAGAATTAAGAAAGAAATTCTACCAGTTGTTCAGTCTCTTTGCCAAGATGTAGATTTTGAAGTCCGAGGATGCATGTGTCGTCAACTGGATGCTGTGGCCCGAGGAATTGGGTCTGTATTTATCAATTCTCTAACACTAAATATTATATCTTGTTCAATTTAAATAGATATGTATACTTCAATCATTTGTAAACATTAAAATTTCTCTGTTTAGGATATTTTGATTTGTATTTCATTGCTTAATTTGTTTACATGTGTTAGTGGATATGTTACGGTTATATTTTTATAAGTTCTAAGTGCTTACTGGACTACTGAACCCATCAAATGAAAATGGGGCTTAAATCTGCAGTAAATAAGAAATTGATCTATGTTTTAATTTCTACTTATCCTTAAAAACAGCACACACAATTGGAGATCAACTTGTATTTGAAACACATTTTAATTGAAAGCTAAGAACATCTGAGTACAATAGTGGTGGCTTGCTCTTGCTCAGTGTTACCATACATGTTAAAAACCTTACTGATTCTAAACTGCTTAATAAACAAATATAGTGATGTATTATTCCCTAATGGAGATTAAACCTGAGTGTGAACAGAAACTGATATTACCTGTGTTTACTGTATTAAGTCTTAATATGTTTTCAATTTTATTAATTTTAATCTTATTGATGAAATACTCTAATTTCAGACTAAGAATTATAAATAAAAAATATAAGTTACTAGAATTGGAAGATACGTAATAGTTAAAAACAATATAAAATAAAGCATTATGAAGTCTGAAAGTAATGTATGAGAAAAGGTTCGAATAAACTAGACAGTGTTAAGATAAATATTTAGCCTTTTCTATTTATATATGTATATATTTGTAATATGAGAACCTGTAAATATATTATTCAAATAAGAGGATTTTATGAAATAAATTGTGTTCACCTTTAGTTTGTTTTTGTTTGTTGTATAGTATATTTTGCTCTTTCTTCAAGATTTTACAAAGCTGTTGCATTTGATGAATTTGGCATACATTTGATGCCTGTCTTTCCAAAGAGATGAACATTACCCTTTGACTACTTTGCCAAACTATGGGTCCATTATCCACATCCTGTTATAATGAACAAACAAAATCATGCTCTGAAATTTGAGGAAATGGTTTAGGAGTAAAGAGTCGGTCAGATTTCTGTATTCAATGGGACAGTCATTGACAGTGTATGCTGTTAACTAGTTGGCTTCTTTTGTATTCTGTTCATGAATGTCTAAAGAAGAAAATTATCTTTCCTATACATGTAGTTCTGGATATTGTACAAATACTTTCATACAACATTCTTTATAGTACTAAAGACACATAATCCACTCTTAACATTTTGTATTCTGTAAACATTGATGTATTTATTGTTAATGAAAACTAAATTGGTCATTATTATTTTTGGTTTAACCACTTTGTTATGGGCAACAAAGTGGTAGGATATGTAATTGTGTTTGTTGATTTGAATTCATAAGTTAGTATTTCAATATTATATATGAGTGAATTTTTAATTTAAAAGTAACTATTAAAGGAACCCATCTAACTACAGTTTTTAGTGAGTCACGTAGTGTATTGAATATAGCATTGTTTAGAATAACATAAGGGCATGTGCACCATATCAGTGAAAGTTGTGTTAGCTAAGCATGACTGGAAAGTCAGTGTAATAATAAGATATATAAATGTATAGCATTATGAGACTTAATCTCCTTTTGCAAAACATTTTTATTTGCATGTTATAATATGTAGTCATTCCAGCACAAAGAAGCATAATTTGTTTCTTATTTTTATATGATGGTTACGAGGTTGGTCAAGTGAAAGACCCACATATGTTTAGGATGTATAAAATAAAATCTGAAGTCTTACTGAAAACAAATGTCTGAAATGCACTATGGAGAATTTAGAGATTATGCAAATATTTGAGATTTTTGGGACAAAGAATAATTTTCTTGATCATAACCCAAATTTGCTTTGCACTCAGACTCAATGAAACACTCTTATTTTCACAAACAAGCCTTTAAAACATATTTCATGAAAAATTCTGATTTTGCGTGTATAAAAGAAGAGCTTTAGTTTTTATTTAAATCTACCAAAGTTTGTGAAGATACATGTTTTGTGAAACGTTTTAATGCAAATAGTTAATGGGTGCAAGTGTGTATACTAAACTCGTGTTTATTATACTGAGCCAACTGCAAATGGGTTGTTTTTATTCACAGTTGTCACCCAGTCAGTTGTTGTAAAGTAAAATTAGTGAAAGCACATGCACAGTTTGTTTTTTTAATGTAACAATTTTTTTTTACAAAGAACATTTAAAGCTAAGTAAGTTAATATATTAAAAGTTATAACAATATTTTTTAAAGCAAGATGTATTAAATAATTTGGGAAGTTTATAATTATGTATTTACATTTATTATTTTGTCAGAAATATTAGAAGTACACTGTTTTGTGTTGGTTTGAAAGTTGACTTTTGCGATTGAAAGAATTTGTTACATTGTGTATTTTCATAGAAGGTCAAACTTTTAGTGAAAATTTACCATTACAAATACAGTCCTTTAAGTAGAAATGGATGCAAACTTGTAACTTTCTTAAAAAGAAACGTTTCACAATGAAAGCATCTGCTTATGACAATGATTCTATCCAGTCAAGGAATTTCATTGTGAAATTCTTGTGCCTTTCTTCATCTGTTTTGAAGATCTAGAGTAATTACTCTTTGTAGGCATGCAAACAAATCACTTGGGTGAATATTTGTTTGCTGTACTTTATTAACAAATTAAATTCAAGAAAAACACAAGCAATGGACTTTTTTGGGCTTCTAAGAAACACTTCTTGCACAGAACTCTTGTATCAGGACACACGTGATTGCTTAGCTCATTTATATTGTAACACACTACAAGTTGCTGGGGATATTCTGAACCAAGTTTTAAAGTTATTTGTGATCGATAGGTCTTTTCCATAAATGTGTCAGTAATTTCATTTCACTGACAATATTTATTTGGATTCAGTAAATCAAATCGCCCTCAGTCTTTTCCTCATGTGTTACTATTTCTTTTATCATATTTTTTTTCTTTTCTATCAGTGTTTGTACGACAGATTTAAAGAGGATTCAAAGTGGTGGATGTAGTTTTTCAGAAAAAAGTTGTGAATTAGTTTTAAAAAAAAATTATTTAATTTTAAAAATTCTACATCTTATCTGAATTGAAAAGAAATATGTTCATTTACATTATGTTATTAGGCATTCTTCCTTACATAGATTAAATATTTCATCTAGCCTTGAAGCAACAAAAAGTGCACTTTTACCTGAACTTGTAGAATTAGCCAATGATGAGGAAAGTCATGTACGTTTGGCAGGCATAGAAACAGTGGTTCGAATGTTACCAATGCTTGATGATGGTAAGTGTTTTATATTGTCATTTTTTAAACTTTTCTTACTAGATCTATGAATAATGTTGCTATGGAGTTTCAGAGTAAATGGATGAACCAAGAATGTACGTGTATTCAGATTTTCATGAATATAATTGGTAGGTTATATTAATATATACCCCAGAGGCCAATGGTCATCTTCACACTACAATTTGACAATTAAAAGTAACTTCAATCTGGCAACTCACAAAGAAAGTGACTTTGGGTGTATCTTTTCAAGATGTTTTTATTTGTTAACTCTTAGTTTTTTAAGTTAAATACAGCATCCTCAAGTCCCATACTAGCTAGTACCAGGATATATCTGTTGTGTAAATAAAGCCACATTTGCAGCATCATTAATTAAGCAATTTCGAACATTTTATGCTTTTGCTACAACTTTTTTATGATTTGGTAGGGAAGGTTGAAGCATCATAATTGCCAGCAGTTAGATGAACAGACAGGAACACTTTGAAAGCAACTGTAGGTATAATATTATACTCTGTTTGATTCACAGTGTCTACCAAAGTGGTTATAAACAGTTTCTGAATATTTCTTTGTGTCCTTTGGAGCCTTCCATGCTTCTTATGCTTGGCTGTTAAGCTTTTGATGAATTGACATATTTCAGTCATCTTACTATTTCAAACCACTTTTCACAACTTCACTGCTAAAGGAGTTTTGGGGAAATGCCTTTTTTTAAGCTAATAAGTATGTCCAAAACATTTTAATTCAAATTAAGAAAAACTGAATTGGGTAGGGTTGTTTTTGTCGGTTTTAACAAAAATGTTCCCACACTGACTTGCAAGGGACCTGTTAAAATATTATCGTAGTTTTTTAAACTATTTAAAATGAGATTGAGAAAGATTTTCTGAAAATTTTATATTTTTATCTAGATTTATTGTGATACTTTTATGCAGTTAAAATTTGAAACTTCTCTCATTTTACAGAAATATTTCTTTTACTATTGCTGAAGAAAATCTCAAAAATAACATTAGTTGAGAACTGAAATACTTAATACATCTTCTTGTATGATTCAGAAACATGTATCCAGACTGTTATTCCATTGGTCAAGAAGTGTTGTGAAAATTTTATGAAAACCAAAGATGCTGCCTTACCAGTAGTTGCCAAAGAATTGGGGAAGTTATGTTGTGGACTATCTGGTTAGAATTTTTTTTAGTAATCAAAATTAAGGATTAGGTGGTGAATTAATAACTTTATATTTATGGCATATTCACTTTTGTTCTCATATACTCATTATAAAAAGTTTTTTTTTTGTTAGAAGTTTTAATATTAAGTGTCAAGTGCTCACTATTTGTTTATTTCTGTAGTGAATCTTTCATCTGAACAGCGTATGTGGTTTCTCCATTATTACCAACAGTTGGCTGGATTAATTCTTCCAACTACTAGGTCTTCCAATGAAGTCACCAATGAAAATCCTGTAAGTGATTTTTTTAAAATCTTGCATCAGGTATGAATATACATTTTTTTGTCATTATGTATCATAGCTTTGTGAGAGTATTAAATATTGTATGAATTACACTACTATAGACAAAGTGGATTTGGGGAGTTTCCCTGAGACATTGAAATTGACTAGATTTCATCAATGATAAATTTAGATTACTGAATACAATGTATATGTTAAAAGAAATGGTAGGGCTGAATTCCAACTTTAACAGCAGCTTTGTGTCAAGATGCTAATGTTTGGCTGTATTTGATATGTGATTTATTACATGTGCATACATTTGATTTATGTTTATAAAATTGTGTTTGTGCATCAAACGTGATTTTGCAATAAGAATCTTGTTGCACTGTAGAATTTGTGGTAGCACAGAAAACCTGTATTTGTAGTTATTATATAGAAAATAAATCCATATAATTTATGAAGTCTCTGTCCCTTCTAAAATCTTTGGAAATTTTATCTCATTTTTTTCTTGTTATAAATAAAATAAAAACACTTAAAGCATCTAGTGGTCTTCCAGGTATTGGAAACATAATTTTTATCATAATAACCAAATTGTTGTAGTCAGTTTTGACAGATTACTGATTATTTCGTAAACATTTTACTTTGAAATGTCAGTTTTTAATGTTAATTTTTTTCATAAAATAATTATATTAAATAACTGTTACAGTGATAATGAATTCAAATCTTTTTTTGTTTATCTAATACCATAATAAAAGAAAAAGCCTAAAAAAATTATTCTTAAACATACTGAAAGCTAAACAAATACTTCTCTACCTCATACTCGTGGTTTGGGAAATGTTACAACCATTGCATACTGACATTCTACTTCCATATTTTAATAGGTGAAGATTCTTATTTTTACAAAAAATAAGGAATGAAACAGATATTTGGAAATGATGTAGAACTATAATGTAGCTATAAATCAAATTAACTGTTTCATGTGTACTAATTCTATAGATGCCTGACGTTGTACCTCAAGTTGAAAATCAGGACGTTGACAGATTCACTGAGTGCCGTCATGCTTGTGCTTACAATTTTCCTGTAAGTATTTACTGTCAAAAAGAAATAAAATGTATTTTGGCATGTATTGAATAGCTTGTTACAGTGCAATTAATGACATTGTGATTTAATGTCTGCAGGTTGCTATTTGTGATGTGATATTGATAAAAGATGATATATTAACATGTGCTTTAGATAATAATAGTTCCAAGTTGCCAATTGGCACTTACTAATTTTATGAAACTTTCATAGATTCATTCATAGTTCTTTTTCTTTCTAGGCAATGGTACTTTTTGCAGAAACTCAGAATTTCTACAGAGAACTATACAAGACCTTCCGAGCATTAACTACTGATCCTTCCTCTAGTGTGAGAAGAACTATAGCATGTGGAATTCATGAAGTAAGTCTGTGGTTGATGAAAAATATAAACACTGAGAGTTAGAGTTTATTAATAAATAAGGAACAGTGTAAAGTAACAAGTAGTAAAGAGTGGACAGTGTAAACTAACGACTGCAAGTAGTAAAGAGTGGACAGTGTAAACTAACGACTGCAAGTAGTAAAGAGTGGACAGTGTAAACTAACGACTGCAAGTAGTGGAGTGTAAACTAACGACTGCAAGTAGTAAAGAGTGGACAGAGTAAACTAACGACTGCAAGTAGTAAAGAGTGGACAGTGTAAACTAACGACTGCAAGTAGTAAAGAGTGGACAGTGTAAACTAACGACTGCAAGTAGTAAAGAGTGGACAGTGTAAACTAACGACGGCAAGAAGTAAAGTGTGGACAGTGTAAAGTAACGACTGCAAGTAGTAAAGAGTGGACAGTGTAAAGTAACAATGGCAAGTGGTAAAGTATTAGCAGTGCAAAGTAAGAATGATGAAATAAATAGTAAGCAGTGCATAAATAATGGCAAAGTGTAAACGATGCAGGAAATATTAAATGAAGAGTAAACTATTAAAGTAAATGCAGTCAGTATGAAAGATTAAGTAATGAAAAATAAAGTGGTTAACATTGCATGAACAGTGCAAAGTGAGAAAGGATAGTGAAGAGTAAGTAATTCAAAGTAAGGACTGTGGGTAGTTGAAGAGAAAATACTGAACTTTAATAATTTGTTACAAAGAGAGAAAATGTGAAATGAATGCAGAGTAAGAGTGCCAAGTGAGATAGGTGCTGTATTAAAGCATAAGATTAAATCATTTTCAAACATTTTTAACATGAAAATGTATAACTACAACCAAATAACATGGATATATTTACTAATTACACAGGTTGCCAAACTCCTGGGAACAAAAGCTTGTTTTATCAAAACAGAACTAATCCAGCTTTTAAAAGACGAATCACTTGAGGTAAGAAGCATTTATTCTTGAAATACTTATCTAAAATTGCTAATAATTATTTGATGATAATACAGAAATAGATAACAATATAAAGCTGGCAGTCTTCAAAATGGATTTGTATGTGTGTGTATCAAACTAAGACTGAAAGTACAAAGGATACTTTTTATTGTAAAAGCTGAAGTACATAGTTCTTAAAATTACTTTAATTTAAAAGAAAAGAGTGTAACAAAAAATATTTTTGTCACAAATTATGTATTGAAGAATAAATTTGAAAATGGTTAATCACAAAACTGAACCTTGATTATTGGTTATTATATTTTCTTAAAAAAAAAAGCTCTACCTTCTGTATTTTGTAATATTCAGTTTTCTTTCTGTGTCATCTTAGGTTTCTAGAGTTATCGCCAGCTTCTCTTAGTTTTCAATTAACTGATTGTAACTTTTACAAGTATTATAAGTAATTATCCACTCAAAAGTATCGTAGGCTAGGCGTGGCTCAGTGGTTATTTGATAAACTCTATCCAAGGATCCATGGTTTCTGTTACATTGCTGCAAAAGTGCACTTAGTATTTGGGTTCAGTAGATGTAGGTAATAGGGAAAGTCAAATCTTTTTTCAGTAAGGGTAGTTGAAGAGTTGGTAGTGGGTACTGTTGACCAACATTTCTCTTCAAAATTAATAATGGTTAGTGAAAAAAACATTTGCGTAGTTGTGTATAAATAATTTGAATTCATATAACTTCAAAGCTAGAACGTTGATATTATCCTGGAATGTGTTTCGGTGGATCAAATTGAAAAGACAGGTACTTTAACATTTTATAAAGCTGGGTTATTGTTTTATACTTTTTCTCTCCCAAGGTTATTAAAGGTCTTGTGGTTCACTTACCAGAGACTTTAGAAGCTATAACTTCAAGTAATGAACTCAGAGATGAAAAGGTAAATTTTAATAACATTATTTTATTCATGAAATGTATTTAAGATATTAACTTTCATGTCCATATATTCTTGTAAAATATGGTTCCTTTAGATAACATCTCTTTAGAAAAAAACAACAATTAAGTTATTTGTGTTTGTTAAATTTCACATTCTGTGTTTTGTTTATATGGAAACTAAGTTTCTTTATTTGCTCACCATTCACTGGAATAATCAGTTTGAGTGAGATTTACATTATTAAATTAGTGCTGTTATCTTTTCTTTCCAAATAAATTAACTTGTGTATAAATTGAGTTTTAGATAGTTTTAAGAATTCAGTAATTTTTTTTTATTTTAAAGCAGTTTGATAAAATATTAAATGTTGCAAATTACCTTTATGGGGTGATGATTAACTGATTGAGTAAAGTTTATTGTAATGATTTATCTAGGAAAAGGAGAGTTTGGAGAATTTGGTAGAAGCTTTGTTAATCTGTGAGGAAGCAACATCTCAAACCAGTAACTGGAGACTTTACGCTGACTTTTTGTCTCAGTTAGTTTGTGTAGTACAGTGTTTTCCTGGAGAACATCTGAATGACACTTTTGTTCCTCTTCTTCTCAACAGACTTCACACTGCCGTAAGAGAGTTGTGTTTAGCTCTGTTGAGCACAAAATTTTAAATTGCAATAAATCAAAACATTCAAGTTTTTATATGTTTCTTCTCTTATGTTTCATTAGTGCTCAAATTTGTCAACACACCTGTTTGTGCAACCCTAACCATTTATCTAAGTTCATTACTTGCTCAATTAACCCTATTATAAAAATATTCCAAACACTGTGATAATTTATTTTGTCTTTTTCATTGGAATTCACTTGCAAATCTCAGTAACTCCTTGTGTTTCTGGTTTGATAACTTTGTAAGTATAATGAATTCAGATTTTAAAGAAGCTAGTGGACAAAAACTGGATTTATTTGGGTTATCCAAAGATACTTATTTTGACCTGTGTTTTTCTGAGATTTTTTAGTTCATTTGAGATCTGTTTTCAAGACACTTGACTCAAATTAATTGTTAATATTTGAGAACTTTTCATTTATTATTTGGTCATTGTTTCTTCCATTGAGAGAACAGTGCAGTGGTATGTCTGTAGGCTTATAATGTTAGAATCCAAGTTTGAGTATTTGTGGTTGGCAGAGTATGATATCTCATTGGCTTAACTTCAAACAAACATATTTTTAATAAAAGGATGTGTTTTTATTCTACCTGTTTTACTACCACTTAAAATGATAAGTAATTGCTAACAGTATAAAATTTATTGAAAATTTCAATATCTAACTTGCTTTTTATATAATCTTTGTGTGTATTATTTTCTTTTATTATAATGTTTCTATGTTATTGATATTATTGGATGGTTAGCATTATTAAAATTGCGTTACTATTAAGCAAAATCCATCAAAATAGTTTTGATTTCTTTCTTATCCATTAGAGGCCCATACCTTGTCGGCTAGCTGCAGCTTATACATTGTTGGTGATAGTTAGAAACATTCCTCTGCTTGATCGACGGGTGTCTATTATTGAACGATTAATAACAGGTATGTAATAGATACAAGAAAAACTCGGTTAAATTCTGTTAAAGCTTTTAGCCACCTACGATACACTGATAATACATGTCAAATGTTTGTATAATTTATTGGATTGGTTAATGTTTTGCAGTTACACATGTTAATGTGTTTTATTTATGTCTTAGAAAATTTATAAATAATGAAATACCCAGTGCACTGTGTAAATTTTCAATTATTAAATTATTTGTAAATTTAACAGGTAGTTTATAGTTTATTATTGGATGGAGACTAGTCATATTAAAATTAATGTACTAATTTGAGACACACAAACAAAACATGAGACACAATCTAGGTCAAAAGAGCTTTTGGAATGTTTCATATAAGAAAGTAAAATTGAAAAAAATACCAGACCAAAAAAAATTTTTTTTAATTTGTACATTGGATTTGCTTTATTTCCTGTGAAGTTTTATGAAACATTACTCTGGTTTTAATATTGAGTTGTCTTCATCTGCTTGTTGTACTTTCTTATTTTAAATTTAAATGTATTGTTCTTGTTTTCCTCTTCTGTATGTATTGAACATTTTATTTAACCATTTTGCTGTTTATATGTAATCTTCCAGTTTGTACCAAATGTCCAAAACTACAGATATAACCATGTATGTTACTATTTATATAATATTATATAACTGCACTCATACTTTGCTTGAAACAAATGTATTACTTTATTGCTGATCATGTTAAAAAAACTGTTCATCTCACATGAATTGCCACTTTACTAAATTAATTTTAGATCTATGCCATGGGAGGAGTTGTCACAGCAGAATGCTGTTTATATCAGTTTGCCAGCTAGTCATGGAACTCTTCTCTAAAACCTTTTTTAAACAGCATTTTTTTCGACCACTTTTGGAGCTGGCATGTAAGTGTCAACAGAACTGACAGTTCTTCTCACTTGTTTTAAAAACCCTCTAAACTGAACACCAACATTGCTACACCATGTAAGTTCTCATAGCAATGAATAAGTATTCTTACTTGGTTCTCAAGCTTTCTTTAAAAAGAACTTCATCTGAATGTTTTTGACTAATATTAATACATTCTACCAAAACTTGTAATATTTTATAATCAGTCCCCAAATCCTTCTTTTCATGCTGTTTC
The DNA here is from genome assembly GCA_011833715.1 of Carcinoscorpius rotundicauda. NCBI lineage: Eukaryota > Metazoa > Arthropoda > Merostomata > Xiphosura > Limulidae > Carcinoscorpius > Carcinoscorpius rotundicauda. The sequence continues at coordinate 150,855,955 of CM022392.1, forward strand.
TCATGGCAAGTGAGAATTGTTGAGATCACTACTACCTGTTCATTTTTTTTTGTAAACTGTAATGTTTCTCTTCCAGTACTGTTTTATATTGATATATATATTTTGTTAAAACAATTCATCTAAAATTGTGAGTTTTTTAAATAAAATGTGTGTTCTTTCTGTAATGTTGGTTAATAAAAGCAAAGTAACAGTACTTCATGCATTTACAATATAGCAAAGTTACTCATAAAAGTAACAGATAGATCCTTCTTCCATTAAGTTTTATTTTTTGTTTCTCTCTTTCAAAACTTGTTTTTAAGTAGTGACTTATTTTCAGTTTATGTAACTAATTCTGACATTGCATGACACAATTTGCCAACATCTTTATATTTGATTGTCACTTGACGATAACAAAAATTAACTTTGTATTTAGAATACTAACATGCTGGTACTTTTATGATGTTCTTATATAGTTTCTTCACCATAGTATTAATATTCCTTATTTGAACAGGTGATCCTGTTCCAAATATTCGACTGCGACTCTGCTCAGTTTTACCTCAGTTAAAATCCCTTATAATGATCCCAGTAGACAGTCCATTGCTCCAGGAGCTGGAATCATGTGTGAGTAGACTGATGACTAATGAAAAGGATAGGGATATAATAGCAGCTGTGGGTCTAGTAAGTTTTCACTACTTTGTTTTTAATATAGTAGTTGAAAAATACATACAATGGTCTTAACCTAATAAAGATGTTTACCTTTCAACAGAAGTGATAATTTTTGTAGTAATCAAGATACACGAAGTGATAGCTTAGTAATTTCTCACTTTCTATATTTCACTGTTATACGTTTTCAATGGATTTTTTCCTACTAGATCCATATTTCATAAACCAAATTTCAAATACATTAAAAAAAAAATACCTGAAATATAGATTTTTCAGTTTTGATTGAATTTTCTCCTTTTTATTTCTTCAAAATAAAACTTTATTTAGAGAAGAAAAACTACCACGATATATTTTAACCCTATTGTCACACGTAAAAGACTGTCTTTGCATTTGTTGACCTGCATCCAAACTTTCATTGCACTACTGTTTTATGAATTTAAGCAAACAAGTTTTGTATCATATTATATATTAGAATTCAAATTTTAGTATTATACATTAATTCCTTAACTCTTTTAAGATGTGATCAGTCTTTATGACAGATCACATGGCCTATTTATACTTGTTTAAAGTATTTGCAGAGTTAACATTTCTAACTTTCAATATAATGTGTATATCTTCACAAAATTTAGCAGTGTTTCACTTCATATAAGTCTAATGTATAAATTTTTCTAATAATAAATTAATAATAATAAAGATTTGTCCATCAATTTATTGGGTATTTGTTTTGAATAGACCATGTGCAAAGTAATTTTCATGTTCAAATTAAAAATAATTTTACTTGTCTCAAAACTTTCAAGCTTCCATTATGTAATACCTAAGACCTCCTAAATATTTTTCATTGTTTTTTAATTCAGTAAAACTTGATAGATGAGTGAAATTGATATTTAACTTTCAGAACATAATGTTTTGCTACCTGTCATTTGATAGATGAAAACTTTGAGCTTCTATTGATTATAAGTAATATGTAATTAAATGTGAAAGTGAACTGTTAGAATTGTGAAAAAAGAGGATGTGGCAGGAGGGCTCCAATTTTCTATACAATAGTTCTGTAACCAAACAAAGTTGAAGACTAATAAATGTGGTTTATCTGAGCATGACAATTTTATAGAAAGTAATTTGTTGTGATGACAAGAAAACCCACTTGTACAGAAAATTGTATATTTAAAAATGGTTGGTATGGGTCGAGAAAGCACTAGCAGAGGAGCGAACAAAGTTTCGACCTTCTTCGATGACCAAAGAAGACTGAAATGTTCGCTTCTCTGCTAGTGCTGTCTCGACCCACCACCATTTTTAAATATATGAGAAAGTAATTTACTTTTGATTTTATACTTTTTCAAAGGGTGGTGGATACAATAAGGATGGTGGTATGCTAGGAGCAAATGTGTCACACTAGGGGAAATTCAGGATTTTTAAAGTATTGCCTTTTGAAAATTAAGAACTTGCAGTATTAAGATATGATTATTAAATAAGATTTTACTCCATTCTAATTGGAATAACAGAAAGTAGTTAAATAAAGTTTTGAATATAAGACACAAACTTTTTCATATGCAGAAAAAAATACCATTAATAAGAAGAGAAGTTAACATAATGAACTGAAAGTTTTTGTGAATCACAGTTATGATAAGGCATTTCTGTAAATTTGTTTTAATGTGAAGTAATGAAGAGAAATTAAACATTCTAAATTGTGAAGAAAAATTATTCTTTGTTACTAAATAGTGTGTGAACTATAAGGTTTTCATGGTCATGCAGTTTGTATGGTGCTGTTTTCTGATACTAATCAATGTTCTGAAATATAATTTGTCAGTAAAATATTCACAAATGGTATTAAAAAATTACCTCGTTTTTTTTTTAAGTTGAGTTTCCCTTGTCAATTTTCAGGCTATTGAAGAATTGGACAAAATTGAGGTATCTGTGGAGCCAGTAAGTGATCATATAGTGATTTCTTTTTTTCGTTGTGGTACACTGTTTTAAAGAGAATAGTTTTATGTATATTTTCAAAGTGTTTTTAGAAATGAAATCCTGAATGTTATTTCAAAATACCCAAGTATTTATTCATTTGAAAATGTAAGACATTTGATAGCTTGAGAAGCATGAACTGTCATGACTTACAATACCCTCTGACATTATCTCCTAAACTAAATATATGAAATGTTCTGTAATATCATGTGACATTTACAAAACTTTATAAGACTTTAAGCCACATAATTCACTTAATGCATTTACAAGACAACATACTGCAAAAAAAACATGAATTTAACAACTCTCAAGTCTTATGCTGTCATCTCTCAAAGTGGGAAAACAAAGATTTCATGATATATACCATATTTTGTTCAAAGTTATCATGATGATGAATTCAGAAATTTTTATTAAATGCCTTAAGGGTGATGGTTTCTCTTGTGTTTAAATAGGGTTCTCAGCGTTCTTCGTTTGCTGAACCAGAGGTGGATTTTGAAGATTTAAGGAAAGAAGTAGAAGAAAGAAAGCTGTTAGAGCTTGTAGGTTCAGCTTTAGTCTGATGATAGTACAATAAAGATGTTTAAAAACTATATTGTTCTTAAGTTTTTTTTGTAAATTAACAAATAAAATTTGTGATTTTGTGGAACTAGTTTTAGTACACTGAATTATTGAAGACACAGAGTTTAATCAGCATTTGTTAATCAGTAGTTTGAGAAAACTGTCCTGTTTATAATAATCTAATTAGTTTCTTAAGAATGAAAAAAAGATGTATAATTTAACTTTCTATTTGGATTTTTATGCAGGAAGATAAACTTCGAAAAGAGTTCAAAACTAAGCAGTGCAAATCTGATTCAAAATCTTGCCCTGGAAGTTTGACCAGAAAAGGAAAAATTCCTGTTAGAAAAGGTACTTTACTGGTATTTACTGATGTAAAAATAACGTATGGGGTGTGAATTATCTCTGTGGAAGAATGTTTGATTCTGGAGTGGGTTACACAGCTTTGAATCCACGTGTGTGTGTTATAAAGGTGGCAGTCAACCTCTTTACATTGGTAGTAGTGTACTGCTGGTTTACTCTTCCCTCTAATTAGTATTTCAAGACTTACAATAATACATTATTTTACTACAACGAGCTGTTATTAAAAATATGTTAAGCTATCAAACTGAAAGAGCATAAGATATTCTTTTTTTCAAATTTTCTTTTAGTAAAGCAGTTAAGAATTTTATTCATGAAAGTGTCATTCAGAGACAATGTAAGCCTTGTGATAAGTTTGTATATGGTATGATGAAATCAAATAATTGGACCTGCTTTATTACATTTGAGACAGAAAGCCACAATTTCAAATTTTGTATACATATTATAATTTTTATAGAGAACTTTTTAATACTGATTTTTACTATTCAAAAACACCAGCAATTTGATTAAACTATTAGTTGTGCTATGATTTATCAAAGATGGCTTGTTACGCTTCACTGAATAACTCAGTGATGTTACTTCTTATACAGGCAAATCTCCACAACAATGATAAAAGTTGCAGTACTTATTTTTTCTCTGTATTTGAATCAATACTAACAATTTAAAATAAATTATATAGTAGCAGTATGTTAGTTTAACAGAATTTCTTTATCCCCAGAAATAACATTTGATATAAATGGAGGATATCTAGTAATTAAAACTTAATAGTTGCTCTATTTTATGAAATTCAATCCTCTGATGATCGTGTTTCTCCTTTATGAAGTTACATTCAGAATTCTGACACATCAATTTTACAGTTATAGAAGGATATTAGTTACTTTTGCATTTATTTGTTCAGATAAGCCTGCATCAAGAAGTTCAAATATTAGAGAAGAAAATGAAAATCAACCACTTAGGTCTTGCAGATCACTTTCACCACTGAGAACTACTGTTTCTGCTCCTTCTAGCCCAATAGCAGCCAGAGCAAAGAGAAGTATGCACTTCAGATGGTCCATTTTTGATGTATTCAATAGATAATACAATATATTATTTGTTATCATTAATTTATTTTTTGTTTTTCTCTCAGGTGTTTAATAAATGTAATACTTAGATCTGACTTGTCAAATGTTGTGTTTTGTGTAGTCAGTTTTCAGTATCAATTGGTGTTGTAAAGGTTTGTGTAATGTAATTTTTGTACATTATTTGTTATTCTTCAAAGAACACAAGTTTTTTATTGTCAATTCTTCAATGCATTTACGAGTTAAATGTGGCTTATATAAACAATGGTTCATCATAGTTCATCAGTTAACACTTGATAGAATTTTCTTTGCATTTATATGGTTAATGAAATTACACTAATTTTTTGATAACCATGTACTCTTGAAACTCCTTTCTGTGTGTATTTTGAGGTTTTATGGAGTTACATTCAAAATTTATTCAAACAACTTTACTATAAATCTATTTTAATGATATTAGCATTATCATGTAGGCTATAATTCAGTTCTGTATTATATAAATTTGAATTCCTTTATTTGAAAAGAAACCTTCAAAATTACTTAAACTTCAGGTTTTACTTCTACATTTTAGCTAATAAGCTGTTCATTTTTGTCTTAAAATTCATATTTCAGAGGTTTAATAACTGTTTTTTAATATAACCCTAACTTTACCTTAATTCACAATGCTCGTGCTATTATGCAAGAGCAAAAACATTTTGGTGAAGACTAAATTATCTGCTAATGGTACTGTAAAATGCTCTGTTGATGTGTGTCAAGATGAATGATGAAAGATTAAACCATAAATGAAAAGGTAAAGACATGAAATCATGAATATAACCCCCAAAGAAAATATTTTTAAATTACTTGAAGAATTAAAATGTATGTACATATTTTTATTTCTTAATTGTGAATATTATTCCACTTTATGTTGACTGTAATATAGCTCCAGCTACTGATATGGTAGAGAAAATATAAAAATGAGGTATAATTATTTACCTTATGTTCTGGAGGTTATTAACACTCCTACGAAAAAAATATTTGCATCCACTAAAGTGATACCCTTAGTGGATGTTTTAAAATTTTTTTTTAAATATTATTTTGCAAATGTTTGAAAAGTCAAAATATTATTGCTCCTTAAAATATAAAGGGATAGGGTCAGTTAATGGCAATTTGATTTAAATACAAAATTATTAGCCTAATATTAATAACTTTTCAAGTTGCTCTGGGGCCTATTAGGCCCCAGTTTTCATAGGAGTGTTAAAATAAAATTGGTAAACTGCAAGATAAAAGAATTTTTGTACTTAACATGAAAATCAGAGTACAAATAACTACAATAAATAATGAGTATTTAGTACAAAAGAATAAAAATTAAGTATTTTTTTTGGGAAGTTCCTGTCAGGTTTCAAATAATTTCATCCATTAGTTTTACTTTTGGAACATAGTATGAGAAGATTTACATTACGTCCCAATAATGTAAGGATGTGATAGCTGAAGGTTTAATGTGGAAGGTGGCACTGATGTTATGCTCTTAACATCAGAGTAGTGATGAGGTCTTGAGGGTGTTATTGACTCATTCCTCAAAAATAAACGTTTAAAGGAATTTTTATAGCCTGGAGTTTCATAATGAAATGATATGCCTGCTGGAATTGAAGACTAGTGGGCATACAAGTCAATCCATTATCAAAATTTATTCCTTTTCACATTATAAACATTATATTTCTATATGAAAATGAGCTTGGACCTTGTTCTAGATTCTTACCAATTGAATACCTGTGTGCCTGTTATTTGGCTGTAGTGTAAAATGCTGTCAATCAAATTAAGGGTACAACTTTAAATATTATCAATACACTTTTCATTTCTTTGTATTCTTGCAAGCAAACTGTTTTATATCTTGTTGTGACCAGAATGTACTTCATTGAGTGTTACTTCTGACAAGGTCTAGTGGTTTGTTTTTAATCCATTTATACACTGACATCTGTGAAGTTCTAAATCTTTCTGAAAACAAGTACCTTATGACCAGACAGTTCACAATCAACAGACAACATTTACCTGCTTGTGTTTTTTTTTTGTATGTCTGTACAAGTAGCTTAGAAATTGCTCTTGATCTGTTAATGACATTTGATGTGTAGCTTAGTCACCAAAGTGGCTGTCCACTTTATAGTTCGTTTGATTTGACGTATGAGAATAGACTGATTACTGTAACAAGTGGTCCATTTCATCAAGTGTTTACTAAGTGTACTTAGTTGTCCATTATATTATAATTTTAGCAGATATAATTTGCAAGATAAGTAGTTTTTAATGCTGTCTGTCATATTCTTCTAATACTAAATTATGTTTTTTGATAGGTGTTGATTTGTTTTTGTAAGGAAAACTGTTCCATGAAATAAAAGGTATGGAATCATTGTATTGTCAATAGAATAAGAAAATCTTTGAGTCAAAACTAAATGCATTTATCTGCTGTTTCTCTTTTATAGCAGTGACATTAAAGTCTGATATTTATCACAGAAGAAAGTCATCAGGGTATGAAGTGTGTAATCTAGTTTCTAAAGAATCAAATCTGGCAGCTGAGAAAGATGTTAAAGTACAAAACTCATCAAAAGGAAGCAGTCCTAACTCCTCCAACACAGGCAAGGTAAAGGGAGTGGGTCAAGTTCGAGCATACCCACGCACCCCTGTCCCAAGCAGAAAGGCTGTTGCTTCAGCTGTTAACAAGTGAGAATATTAAATATATATATTTTTTAGAAGTTATTTCACTATTTTAACATTAGATGTCCATTACAAATTTAAAACATTTGTTTTCAGAAGTCAGACTGGAACAAGAATTCCAACTCCACATCAACTTGGGTTGGTCAAAACTGCAGCAGGTGATCGTTGTCCTTCTCCATTGCCATCTCCTACTGGTCAGCCAGGAACACTAGACAAACTCTTGCCCTCCCTTCTTCATCCCATTGATCAGCTAGGAGCATGGGATACATTCTGCTCACTTCCTCAAGCCACTGAACTGCTTCCAACACCAGTATTGGCAAATACTTATAGTGCAGCTGTGAGAAATAATGTTATGAGCCAAGGAACAAAACCTTTCTTAAGTGTTTCATCTGAATGCTTAGCTGAGAAAAGTAGTGTTTCTAACTTGGTTAAGAGTCCTTCATCTGACAGTATAAGTACAACTATTTCCACCAGTTTGTGTGGGAATACTTCATCTAAACAGCAAAGTATAGGCAAAAAGAAAAGTTTGTTTGCTGTATCTTATCCTGAAGAAGTTTCAGCTTACTCACTAGGTTTGTTTATAAGTCATATTATCAATACTAAATGTGGTCTGTAGAAAACATCATAACAGTAATAACTAAAATGGTAAAAGGCATTAATAGAAGGCAGTTCACGGACAAAATAATGAAAGATGACCATCATTAAATAACACTTTCAATCTGAAGTTGGTTAGTAATTCTTCCAGTGGTAAGGTAAAGTTTATTAATGTTATTTCTAAGTATTATCTGAAAATGTAAAGTAATAAAGTGAAAAGTGCAAATTAAATTTAAATAATAGCTTGTAAATGAAAACAGTTAAAGTTTAAAAATACTTGTAGATGTTAAATAGAAGCAGTATAAGGTGGGTTTTGAGCTGAAAAAATTCCATAAATAAAGCAAAAACAATTAGATAAAGATAATGATTTTGTTTTTTTTACAACAGAGTCACCCAAGAGACCCGTTACACCACATCTTAACTCAGCAACTTTTCTATCTGGTAGCAAAATACCAACCCCAAAGTCAACTTTGAAGTAAGTGGCATTTTGAGGTCATATATCTTTAATAAAGTTAGTTTAGTTTATTAATAAATATAAATGTTTTAAGTAATGTTTAGCTATTTAGAATTTTTTTCAATATTAAAATTGTATTTGTGTTTTTATTCATTGTAAATGTTTGAGTTGGTGTGATCCTCAAACAAAGATCAAATTAACATAATCTTTGCTGTTAATTTAACTCTACCACTACCATGGTCATGACATACCATCCCCACACTTCAGATCTCTGCCATGAGTTCCTAATTTTGTATTTCCTTTCAAATTTCTCAGTTTTAGGAGTTTGAGATAAATACTGGAATATTAAAAAGTCCTTTTTTGTTTTCGTAAGTTTTACAGTGAAACTGTAGTGTTTTGTAGTCTTATCAAGGTTTTTTTAAACTAATGTAACACAACAGTACCTTATGGTATAGCAACTTAAAATTGAGATTCACAGCATAAAACATTAACTACCTGTGTCAAAATTAAAAAATTAAGCATTGTGTTAACTATTGTGATGCATTTGCACCTTATTTGAGCTGTTATATTTTTCTGACTTTATTTTAATCAGTACAATCTGTATTTCTTTTTCATTGTAAAAATTATAATTTCTAAGTTGCTTAAATATTTCACTTGTGTTACATCTTTGAGGTAATTGGTAAACCTACACCTCATTTTGAGTTAACTTTTATGACATGTAGCTTACTTACCTGCTGTTGAACTTAGAATGGCTTTAACTTGCACCAACTAGTGTCATAAATTGATCACTTTTATATTCTCTTTTTGTGCTTGGTTATCGCAATGGCTCTCATTTATTTTAACTGTTTTAATGTAACATGTAGCTCAATGTATATTTTTACATATTTGATTTGACTAATAATTAAATAAATATTTTCTAGGCACAAGTCCTTCACTGGCAGCTCGTGATCATGTTGATGTCACACTGTGTAAAAATTAACTATCAGACTTCTCACTTTAGCCATTCTGCTGGTGATGTACGTAGATGTGTATATATAATCGTTGAGTGGTGTTGTGATGAGTTTTAAGATTTATCTGTAACCTTGTGGTATTTTAATATTCCTATGATGTATTTGTTACAGAGAGAAAACATGCTTGTTTTAAAATTGTGCAATGAATTTTGTAGGACTAAATGTAAAGATGTGTTGGAGAAATTGGATGGAACGGTTTTGTAAAAGTTGTATAGCATCATCTATATATTTGTATTTGCATTAAAACCTATTGTTCATTCTGCTATTCCCATAACATATCAACTATTTTGTGTTATGTAATTGGTTTTTGGTGACATATTTCATGTCTGCACAAAACCGTAATGTAATGTTGCTCATGGTTTGGATAAAATTAAGTTTTACAATGTGGTAGTTTTCGTGTTCATACTAACAGTAAGTTGTTAAGGTAGTTGTTAAGATGTATAGCTTTAATATACCTGTCTCATGTATTACTCTTATCAATTTTGTGAAAAAATTAAACCAAACATTTCTCTAATAATTTTAGAATTTACCAGGATGATAAATATTTTCATTTATTAATAGTTTTAACTATTTTACATAATTGTTTTAACAAAACCGTATTAGTAGTTTTTCAGAAGTTCAACAGATTTAAAAGGCATTATCATAATTTAGCTTTGTGATAAAAGTTAGATATTCTATCAAAACTCAGTTTTATTTTCTTATCATTAATTTTGTTTAGAATTAGTAGTTTTATATGTATGTGTAATTTTTTATAGTATCTAGTTGAATGTGTGTGTCTGTGTGTATGTGTAAAGATTAAAGGTAAGTATGTTTGAAGAAATGGTAGGTTTTGTTAGTCGACCAAAGTTTAACCAAGAAGGATATTTAAAGATGTTGGTTGGTTGGTATTAAGTGTAACTACCTAAGTCTGTAATATTCAAGGATACATTTTTACATAAAATTTTTGTGATACATTTTTCTAAGATTGAGTCCTTTAAAAGTTGAATTTTTTAAGAAGTTAGTGGTACTAAATAGTAGATGGTGATGGTTTAAGTGGAAATTTCTGTTTTTTTACTGTATCTAATATACTTGGTAAAGATTAGCTATGACTAACAGTGGTGTATATAAGACAAAATTAATTGGAAGTTATACTCTAAGCTAGTCTTCTCTCTCTGTGTGACATAAATTATAACTTACTAGAAAGTCAAATACTAAATACATAAGATGTATATGCTATGTCATTCAAATATATTTTTTCTTTTTTGGATATTGTTAATATTACTTGTTTTTAACATTTAAACTCTTCCTGTCACAGAAAACATAACTAAATACTCCTTGTCTCTAAATACTCTGTGTTTTGCTTTGTATCTTACAAAGACATTGGGTGTTTTGTGACTTAAGTACTAATTAGACTTTATGTGTGTAAAAATGGTTGGTTTGGGCTGAGAAAATTTTCTCAACCCAAACCTGCTGTTTTTACGTATATATTTCTCTACAAGTAAGTTTTCTTGTCATCACTGATTACTAATTAGACTTTATTATACCTATAAATTTCATGTCCAACAAGGTAACCTGTTGGTCCATCCTCTGAATTAAACTGTAAATCCAGACTTAGCCCTTATCATTCAAATATATCTTCCCTAGATTACTTGCATACACCTCATATGAAGGCAACCTATTCCACTCTGTAAGAAATATAAAACTTGATTAAACATGATGGATGACCTGTCAAAATGTAATTTGTTACCTAGTTCCACCATCAAGAATGGAAACAAGTATTTAAACCTGTCATTGTATAATCTTTTCATCCAAGGTATCATCCCAGGACCCCTTTTCTAACCCTTTCCAACAATTCGTTATCATTTCTAATGTATTAAAACATTTAAAACCAGCAACTGCAAAGCATGTGACCCCACAACATTAACTTGATGAATACTACTGTTTACCTCTTCTTTCAGGTCAGCTGAATAGGCCACTTATGAAACAAGTGTATCATGAAAGAGTATACTAAAAGCTGTCAATTTTTTAATGTTTTGGAAATTGTAAAATGATTAGAGAAGTAATAAGGAAGAGAAATTATTGGTTTTTGATGTAGTGGTCTACTATCTGAGAGTAAACATTTAAATTCAGGAACTCAAAAACAACTGCTTGCTTTTGAAGGGTGCTCATCAGGAAAAATATTAAGCATTTTGAAATATTTTGTTTACTTCTGCAGTCACTTTATACTGATTTGTAGTGTTTTCTTTTTATAAAAATGACTAATCATGTTTGCAGTAGTAACTTTAATTCTTAAATTCTTATTTTGGATCTAAAATCTATCATATCTAGCCTTCTGAAAATACATATTTAAATAAATATGAATAGCCTTGTAAGAATATTAAAGGTGGCACTATTGTTTGAAATTAGGAATTTTTCTGAAAAAAACAAAAACAAACTGAAACCTGTTGGGATTTGAACCTCTGACTACTGCTTCTATAGTTAACTGAACTATAAAACCAATGTTACATGTCTGTGTTCACTTCACTGATTACGAAGGACAGAATTTGGCAAGACTCTTGATCTTTGCCAGTCACCATGTAATATTAATTTGTTTATTATCAGTTTTCTCCAGTGTAATTGGGTGAAGAATCTGAAAATTAGCAAAATTACAAAGTAATCTTGTTCTGATCAGTTTTCACAACTTCCGAAAAATTGTTGAGTAACCATGCTTATTTCAACAAGTCACTCTAGCCTTTCAGTGATGTTAATATAGGCAAGACAATAGACGTGCAAGTTGTTCTTATAATAAAATATTATATAATGATAAACTTGTGTGAAAGAAATCATGGCCAAATACTGTACATAAAGTTCATTTTGTTATCACAATGTGTACAAAAACATTTACTTTTTAGATTTCAAAAATGTATTTTTAATCCAGTTCTGGTTTGTTGTGAACATTGATTGGATTATCTGAAGATTATTTTTTCACTAGTTTTAAGCATTTAAAACTTCACTAAATGTAAGTTTTTAGGAAGATGAAGATGAAACTAATTTTAAATTTAAAATTAAGTCTTCCAGTGTTCATGATTGTTATTTTATAAACAGAAGACTGAAGTATTACTTTCCTTTTGAGACTTTAAGAGAAACAGCTTTAATTGTTTTAAGGGTGTTACGTAAGTCGTGTGCTGTGAAAGTTGTATGTAAAAACAAATGATTTTAAAAATCATGTATAAAAGAAACAAAGTAAAATGTTAATATGTAATAAATTTGTAAAAGTTAGACCTTTCTTTTTGAAACGTTGTACCTTTTAATTAAAAGAAGCTACTGGTAAAGAAGCAACAAAATCCAAAACGTATCCTAACTAATATTTTATATAATTAAATTTTATTTGAATTCTCATTAGGAGTTTCTGAAAAGGTTGCACTTGTGGGCAGCTTGAAACCTCAGGCTGAAGGTATCTTGTTTACTTTTTTTCCAACATAAGCTGTTAAATAAAACTAAGAGAGGTTGCAAATAGTTCACAATTTTTTTGAGATAGTGACAGTATTACAAAACTTCTGTACATGAAATATTTTGTTGATAATGAAAGTTACATATTAACTATTAAAGAAGCCCTAGAATTCATTAAGTTCCTACTAAATTGTTAAATTTTATTAGAATATGTATGGACGGGGGAGGACTCATTTTGAATTTTAAGAGTTCAGTGTATACAATAATCCCACAATGAGCAAGTGAAACACCACACCCATAACTTCAAGAAAAACTTGTAACGTGATAATACAATGTACAAATTCATCTTCAGATCTGGAATGATTCTTTCTAAAGTTCTTACCATGTGAAAAACGTTTCACTTGAAGAAAATTTAAACATTTAAACTGTAAATGTTAATTATGAGCATTTGTTTACCGTAGCGAGAAAGTTCTGGTGGTTTGGCACGAAAGTTATTTTTCTTCAATTGATGTAAAATTAATTTGCTTTTTTTGTGGTTATTGGCTACACAACTTGTGACAGCCTTGTGCTCTGTTTTCAGCAGTGCTGTTGGTTTTATTACAAATGGTGCTCTTTGATATGATGGATATGGTAATGTTCAAGATGCCGTTAATTATATTTTGTACTTAACATATGGAAATATGTGATTGTAATGGAAGAGTATTTTACATTTTACAACATTGTAAAGTATGTAGTGTAAATTTAACTTTAATATTATGTTACGATATTCTCCTAATTAAACAAGTTCTTTAATTCGTTACTGTGAAATGAGTTTTAACTGTTTAGTTGTGTGTATCCTTAACTTAAGCAAGTGTTTACAGATTCAAAGAAGTGTTTTAGCACATTGTACAGCATTACCTTTACCCTTCACACTTCCCTCGTCCAAGCTGACCAGATGTGCCAATCTCGCTATTACCTTAATTAATTCGTAACTTTGTTTTATATAATAAATAAAGATATTTATATACATTCAAGTGTGTGTTTGTTCTGTTTGTGTAACGTTCTTGCATTAAAAAGCCGGACATGGCCCGGTAGTTAAGGCACTCGAATCGTAATCTTAGCGGTGCGGGTTCGAATCCCGTCACACCAAACATGCTCACCCTTTCAACCGTGAGGGTGTTGTAATGTAACAGGCAATCCCACTATTCGTTGGTAAGTAGCCTAAAAGTTGGCGGTGGATAGCGATGACTATGTGCCTTCCCCTAGTCTCACACTGCTATATCAGGGACAGCAAGCGCAGATTGCCCTCGTATAGCTTTGTGCGAAATTCAAAAACAAACAATCTTGCATTAAAATCAAACTCGATATGATTTGGTGTGAGGGGGTTTTGTTCACATTTGTTCATCTAATCTCTTAAAAAAAACAACATAAGTGTAATCGTAATTTTCTTTAATAGAATAGTCGTTAGTTAGATATTGTATTTATCATATATACAAAACTGCACAGTTTTCACCATGTTAACTTCAGTATATTAAGTAGTAAAAATAGAAAATATCGTGTTGAACAAAAGTCACTAAATAATTCTTTGTTAGAGCAGAATTTATTCATTAACTTTCTGGTAGTTAAGAATACGATGAATTTTACCATATTTATGTTTTACTATGATATACGGCCCCTTCAGTGGCACAGTGGTATGTCTGCGGACTTGCAAACTAAAAACCGGGTTTCGATACTCGTGGTGGGCAGCGCAGAGATACCCCATGTGCTTAATTCTAAACTATGATATACACGGCCAACTAGTCAGGTCCGCACATACGCCATTCGTGGAAATATTTCTTCGCAAAAATAATGGGTAATTTGTCGAACTTTTTTGCTACTCATCTTTTAAACAAGTATGTGTAGTAATATTAAGAAAAAGTTTGGTCCTTTGACTCGCGGTCTGTGGGATAGAAATCCGTCGTTATTTGTATGTTACAATGTGTTTGTTTGTTTGTTTTGGAATTTCGCACAAAGCTACTCGAGGGCTATCTGTGCTAGCCGTCCCTAATTTAGCAGTGTAAGACTAGAGGGAAGACAGCTAGTCATCACCACCCACCGCCAACTCTTGGGCTACTCTTTTACCAACGAATAGTGGGATTGACCGTCACATTATACGCCCCCACGGCTGGGAGGGCGAGCATGTTTAGCGCGACCCTCGGATTACGAGCGCACGCCTTAACGCGCTCGGCCATGCCAGGCCTATGTGTCATCCCATTCTTTGTTGGTAAGGGGAAATTCACATTTCTGGCTTGAAGAAATTATTGAGTCAGTTCCTCTAACAAAATGTAGCACTTGCTTTAAAATAATTCCTAAATATGACGACAAACAACTAGAAGTTTAACTTTCGTGCACTGATTTATCAGTATTTAAATGTTTACTTATAACAAAAAAAAATGTGATGCAATAAATCGCACTCTATGCAGAAGGTAGAAAAATGGATTTTCGACATTTATATGCTGAGGTATGTCTAAATTTTAGCGGGGTGTATATAAAAGTACGTTATTAATTGGTAATAACAAACAAGTATAATTAATTTCGTTTTAGGACATGAAGAAAATGGAAGTATGATAAGCATTTGTTATGGTGTGAACGACCTTTTTAAGCTAGCAAATTATGATCAATATTAGAACTATGAATTACTTTTTCATTACCTACTAGATGTAGCATCGTAAGTTTTTTTAAGAATTGGAAAAATGTACCATAATAGTATTCCACACAGTGTTTGTTTCCGACGACACATTTCTCAAAATTAAGCTTCATCGCGCCAAACATGCTCGCCCGTTGGGGCGTTATAAAGTCACGATCAATCCCACTATCCGTGAGTAAAAGAGTAGCTCAAGAGTTGGCTGTGGGTGGTGATGACTAGCTGCCTTCCCTTTAGTCTTAACACTGCTAAATTATAGTCGGCTAGCGCGGATAGCCCTCGTGCGGCTTTGCGTGAAATTCAAAAAACAAACCGCCGAGACCCAACAAACACATTTATATAAACACTATTACAACAACTACTATTATGGAGAGAATATTTTTTCAACTAATGAATTATAATTATAGTTAATTTGCTTTTTAGTTGATATGAAACAGATTAAGTATATTAACGATAAAACAAGACCAGAAGAACATTTTGTATACAGAGCGCATACCTCCACCAAGCAGCGTTGATCATATTGGGCTGTAAAAAATAAAAAAATGTTTATATGTCTGTCGTTATAAACGGAAAAGGACAATCAAGAATTATATTCTACGTAAGTTGAACAGGTTTTGTCAAAAATCAAATCGTTTTTGATTGAGTCTGTCATCGAAGACAAATAGTGAGAAAAATCGATTCCTCGTGCTAACAGTTTTGGACTTTTTTATTTTTGATAACATGATCCTTTAAAATCTAATCTCTTCTAAGTTAGGCCATACTCCAAATGTGTACCAACTTTAAACCAAATGCACTCGGCTGTTTTCGAGAAATATTGCTGACAAATGCATACACAAAGTTGAAAACGTAACATCCATCCATCTTCAGCTGTGGAGGTAATAATTTGAAAATATAGTGAAAGGTGTAAATATACACCTAGACGATTTCAGTACATTGAGTTTCGGGTATTATGTATCAACAACTATTTCATCAACAATAAAAATTATGCTACAACATCTGTTGGGAAGGGAGGAAATAGCAGGAAATTTCCAAATGCTATTTATTTCATTTTTCTAAAGAAGGAAGTGTAGTTAGATGGATCAGTTCCTGATATCTTCAGGTTTTATTTACAAGTGTGTGATAAATTGATCCACAGATAACAGCAGAGCCTACCAAGAATTATGGAGACTTTTTAAACGAAACAATCCGACTGGATTTCCTTCTTTAGTACAAAATAAAAAAAAATATGGACGAGTTGGGGAAAATGTGCGAGATATTTATTACACAAATACCAAAATAATGCAATACACGTATCAATTAGCAAGTGGACGGTCCTTTTATCCTGGAGTGCCTTTTGTTCTAATGTCTTATTCCTTGCAACATAGGTTACAGCAGATCAAAATCAAATTATTCTAAACAGGTGGATCATTTTCACAAATCGGCTAGTAGAGAACTAAACTAAGAAAGTGCACCCAGATCTGCAATGTGAACTCGTTTTCTTTGTGTAGCCGATTGCGTCACCTCGTAACCTCTGTTTCCTGACACCATCGGTTGTTGTCACTTCCAGTTAACGTCATAATCAGCAAGCAAAGTATTTTCCAGTGCAAACCCGTTCAACTCGAATGTTTTTTACAGACAGATCAAACATTATCTAGTAAATAGAACAACGAAACAAAATAACTGGAAAAAAGGTAGTGTTAACAAATTATTTTGGCTATATATTATCCTTATGACTGTGCGTAAACCAAATTAGAAGTAAAAGTTTTAACACCAGTAAAGAAGATAGGAAGCGCATGACATGCATGCAATATCACACTTGATTTAAAAATTAGAAAACATATTGCACTGAAACTATCCTGTCGGTTCCTATACCTACGTAGTAACTATCATAACTAATTTTAAGTTTAAATTGTTTAATTATTATTAATAATATACATAAGGAGCAAACATATTTAAGTTCGTTTTAATTTAATGATTTTACTTTTTTCGAGATTCCGTAATTACACTGTATTTTGTGCTCTTTATTATATTGTATATGAATGATAATAGATGACAGCAAAATCGCACTGCTGAGTTTAAAGTGATACTACTGAATTTTTGAATGTTTTTACTATAGTTGCATCTGGAATTTTTGCGGTGCGGTATAGGCATTACAGTAAGTAATTTTTGTAATGTATAGAAGTATTTTTAATACGTTTTATCATTAGTGTTATCTGTTTTATTGATATTTACGAAAATTATAGGAACATTATATGTTTCTTGCTATCTAGTTAATCCAGCGTATGAGAAGTTATTATTATATTGAACTTTGAGACAGCGTAGCGCTCGCTGGTCAGCATACTGGACGTTATATTTACACGTACAGCTGCTATTGGTATTAGTATACAAAAACTACCATAACTTACTACTAATACAAATCTGACTTAACGAAAATAAGCAATAAATTAAGATTCCTTGTGCTACTGTAACTTGAAATGCTAATGTTAGAGCCTGTATATCTTATTACGAATTAACTTCTTTCAGCTGTCATGGTAAATGAGAAGAGTTCATAGTGAAGTTCTATGTTACTTTATTTTGTACAAGAAGTATATGTAAATGAGAAATTATAATAAAGTTAGGTTGTATTAAATACGATTTTTGGGTTATATGAAGGCTTTGGTTATGCCAAACAGTTGTTGGAATTAAATCAGTTGAGGATAATATTATTTCTATGCTCAGAATCTATTGTTGAAAATATGATGTTAAAAGATACAGCTACATGCAAAATATATATTCATGTTGAGCAAAGGAAAGTTGACCCTGTTTTAAATGTGAATAAAGCAACCAATAGTAGAAGATTTCTATATATGCGTGACAGTAGTTTGACCTTATCTGTTAAAACAGTGTTTGTATTTAACATCTGCATTATGATAAACTTAGGATTAAAATTAGCATCACAAGAAATGTTTACAAAGTAACTAAAATAAACATGTGATAAATTCTGGGTTACTTTTCCAAAAATGTTATTCTTTATTGATCAGTACTTTATCAGTTGGCTGTGATATAGATTTTGATGAACAGGAAGATTTCTCCTTTTTTTAACATGTTTTAAAGAGTGACAAACATTTTGTGAGAAAACTGAAGTAAAAATGTAAACTAAATGGTTTGAAGTTAATGCTTAACATGATAATAATAATAATAATGCAAAAGAACAAGTAGGCTTACCTCATGAAATGAAACCATAAAAGTTAGTTTATCACATATTTAAGTTATGATAATTATTATGTATTTTAACAAAAGTACACTTTATTTTTTTCAAGTATATAGAAAAGTAGTTTGAACATTGAAGTAACAAAAGATAACTTACATTATTCACCACTACATATCAAGGAATGAAAGATATTTTCAGGCTACTTGGTTGATGAACAGTTTCAAAAGAGACAAATAAAAGTGTAAATGAATCCACATAATATTCGGTGCCTTCAGTTTGCAGTAAACCTGGGGGTTATGCTAGCAGTAGTTAACATCTGTTCAGTATGACAGACCTAAGAATCATACATTTATATTATTAATTTCTCCTTGATAAAAATATTTCAATGTTGTATACCTTTCAATTTCAACAGGACACTATCTTGTCAAAGCCTAGCTCTAGAATCTAGTGTTGTGCAGGCAAACAATAATCTATTTTGTACTTTGTTAATTGTCCAGTCCAACAGATGTGTGAATGAAGGTCTTTGGCCTATTATGCATTTAAATACACATCTAGTGAAATACTGTTTAACTTGTGAAGAGGTCTGCAACAGGTTATTTTATTTATACTTACTATCAACAAGAGAAAACTATTGATGTAAATATAAACCTACAGTCAAGATCTTTTAGTTCCAGTGATTAGAGGGCCTTTCTTGGTTGAACAGCGATATAGGTTCAAACTATTTTCTGTATCAGATTTATTTATCCTGAAAAAAAAGTAAAACCGAGTTTGAAATAACTGTGTTAAAAGATTAGGCATAACCCAAAATATTTAAGTGTTCATAAAAACATTTGTCATGACTTGTAATTTAATTCAAGACATATTTTTCGAACACTATCTATGATATGGTGTAGATACCATTTGCCCAGCAGATATAAAAATTCATTAAAAATGTCAGTGCTATTTAAGTAACAGTTATAAACAAACATACAGTCTAAGATACAGGCCATATTCAATTCAAGTGTGGGATGTGAACAAAGTATTTCCAGTTTCTTATTCTTTTATATTTTTATTCCAACTAAATATTATGTTCATTGTTAGTTACTATCACATTCTACTGCCAAATCCCTGTTGTGTATGACCTGTCTCTAGTAACAGGCTATAATCGTTTGACAGGTGATGTCATGATAAAATATCAGTCATTTACACAATAGTATTTTAGTTTCAGTACCTGGCTATGTACATTACCATATGATGTAGAAAGTCTTAACACTTTCTCTCTGGATAAGTTATTTTGTTAAAGTTTATGTGAATTAGGTCTGTAATGAAAATATTCTGTAAGCATATTATAATTATTGTAGTTAATTCTTCATCTTGCACAATTTATTAGCCTTGTTAAGTTGTGGATTGAAACTTTGGAACTTTCTGCATGTTAAAATGTTTGATCATTTAGCAGTTATGTGAATATAATTTTCAAGTAGTCTTAGTTTTCGCTTGTAAGAAGAAATAGTGAATAACCGTTTGATGTCAGATGTATAAATAATCATATACGTGTGTTTCATAAAGGATTTAAGTGTTCTCAAAGTAATAGAAATAATATTTCTATGAATGTGATCTACCCCAGTAAAATTAGTTTATAGTCAAGATGTATGGTTATTCAATGAAATACTGTTAAATTGGTATTTATTTTAAACTGACATATATTGCTTAATATGTTTTATGTTAATAGTTTAGGATACATGTGTACAAAAGTACAAAATAATGATAAATGCATTTATGTAATAGATTTGTTTACTAAATACCAAATATATTTTAAGTATTTATAGTGTATACTATAAAAATAAAACTTTAGTATAAAATGAATGTCATAATGCACATTATAAAAATAAAACTTTAGTATAAAATGAATGTCTTAATGCACACTATAAAAATAAAACTCTAGTATAAAATGAATGTCATAATGCACACAATAAAGATAAAACTTTAGTATAAAACGAATGTTATAATGCTTTTTTTGTGTACAGCATTTTTTGCACTGTTTTATGTGAGATAATTGATACTAATTTTTGTGTTCAGCTATGTCCAGATAAAACAAACGAAGGACTCAATTTTCAGGATATAAATTGAGATTTGTGTAGAATGAAAGCAGCACCTGTTTGTCAGACACCCAGAAACATATAAACGTTAAGCAATGTACTCTGGTGATGACGTTGCTATGGGAACAGACCACGAAGTGAAGCGTTTTACTTGTAGTCTGGTTTTGCATGCATGGTTTGATGGTTGGTACTTTTAAGGGAACTATATATGAACATTGAACTAGAAATTTGAGCTGTATTAGTACCTTTTCCTTTCGTTAAAATTGCTCGATCTGTGGTAGTAAGTACACAGTTTTCAGTTGAGTAAGTTAATAGCTATTTATAGGTATTTTACTGTTTGGTATAAAATTACATGGATATTTAATACATGGAATAAACACATAATTTAAACCAAACTTATATCAACAGGTTGATGCTAAATGCTGCACAAAATGTAAGACGTGTTTAATTTCCAGTGCGTTGACTATAGTATTCGAGCTGTTCTTATTGGAAGATTTTATGGGTGATTATTTCGTTTGTTGTTTCAGAAATGCTGCTCTTTAGTCAGTTGACATGTCTTCCTCTTTATCTCACCATTTAAGATCTTTAACTCGTTTAGTGTTCCGGTAAGACAACCATCTTTCATTCAGTTTGTTCCCTACTTTATCTTTTTATTTAATATTGTTAACTCGTTCAGAGTTTTAGGAAGACAACCATTTTTTAGTCAGTGTGTCTTCCTTTTTATCTCGCCGTTTAACATCTCTAGCTCGTTGAGTGTTTCAGGAAGACGGCCATCTTTTAGTTGGTATTATTTTGTTTATTTGTTTTATTTCAATTCAATAACATTAACTCTTTGAGTACTTCTGGGAAAGAACCATCTTTCAGTTGGTGTATTGTCTTATTTTTATTTTCATTTAGTAACATTAACTCATTGAGTTCTTCGGGAAAAAGCCATCTTTCAATGGATGCATTGTCAATTTTTTTTTTCATGGAACATAATTAACGTATTGATATTTCGTGAAACAGCTATCTTACAGGTGGTATGTTGCCTATTCTTTATTTTCATTTAACGTCGGTAATTTGCTTTGTATTTCAGGAAAACAACCATTTTCCTGTCGCCGTATTGTGTATTTTTATTCTGCGTTACTGGAGTGAGTTTAACTTTATTGGATGTTGAATCACTGGAATTAAAGTAAAATTCTAAAAAAAAGTAATAAATTACTAGCACATTTTGTGTCCATCACTCTGAATAATGAAGAAAACAGTTGGACATTTTCCCATGTGAAATAACTGTTTATTTTATCGACATTCGTGGACCACATGCAGAAAATACCCTGCACAGTGTCCTGGTAACAGAGTTTGTCTTAATTTGCAAATGTACAAGACTCGAAATTTGTTTGTGCAAGTAGTTCTTACAGTTGCATCAAAAGCTGGTGGACTTTTTATAAGAAAGATAAAAGTATTACACTGTTCAGAGAAGAAACAATTAATCGAAGTCGTGGAATTTGATGACACCATGCACTTGCACATTCTTTTTGTTGAAGATCTCATTGCTTTTCTCAAAGGGTAATTTAGGTATGATCTGTGGACAGTCTAATGTTACTGTAATGTACTGCTTCTGCCTGTTTCTGTAATTTGACGACGCTTCGGCTTCTATACTGAGAACGTGAAGAAGGTCTCAGTATAGAAGCGAAACGTTTTTCCACTTTTGAAACTACCATTATACTAAAGATTACATTCAGTGATGTCGAGAAAACCCACTTGTAAAGAAATATATATGCAGAAACGGCTGGTTTGGGTTGAGAAAATATTTTACACAGAAGAGCGAACAACGTTTCGTCATGAGCCTGACGATGACCGAAGAAGGTCGAAACGTTGTTCGCTCTTCTATGTAAAATATTTTCTCAACTCAAACCAGCCGTTTTTGCATATATAAAGATTACACTGTTGAAACTGGTAAACCTGTCTTATCGCCATGACGAATTTACCAGAAACACTCAAACTAACAAGGCTAATTCTGTACGACATTTTAAGAAAGTTTCGTGCAATCATTCTTTATTTCTGACTGGATATACTAGGAAAGCCGTGATACTAAATACGTGCACTGTTTTAATTGTTATGCCTTAAAATTAAATAAATAGGTATGGTTGTGTATGTCAGAAAACGGAAAGAGTCCTCGAGTTCGATTGAGATTAACGCAAGTATGCAAATAATGAATGAATATATTAATTACTAAGGGATTCTGTCCATCCCAACGTTATGTTTTTGTTTGTACTTGTGCTGTTACATTGGTTATGAACTACGATCGATCGTGAAATAAGTCTTGGTTTGTGATTACTTTGCTCCAGCAGGAGGTTATGCTAGAAATATTAATTTAATTAGTTAGGAGGAGAACGGCTTTAATTTTTTGTTTGTTATTGAGCAGGAAGTTACACAATGGATCATCTGTGAGTGCCCACAGAGGGTGTCGAAACTTGATTTTTAGCCTTACAAGTCACTGGAGGGAGGGTTGAGCGTGTTGAACGGTTTATCATAGAAAATTTGGAAAAGCTGAACGAAATTCGAGGTTCGATCCTCGCGGTGGATACACCACAAATATCTCTCTGTGCATAATTGTGTTAAAACAAACTGAACGAAACAGATCCTATGTGTTTTCTTAACTTCCGAGTATTTTTGACATTCCAAAAGTGGTATACCACTTCCTTTTTCTGGAAACTGGTATCAAATTTGTTTGTTCCTATTTCTTAGCAGTTTAATTTAACTAATACACGAACGTGTTACATTAAATAAGAGGAAACTTGATGTTCGATACATTGCCAGAGGTCACATTTTGGCAAAGAAAAGAATTTACCCACTTGTCTTTACATGTATATACAGGGGAGAGTTTGTTTGTTTGTTTTATTTTAATTTCGTGTAAAGCTACTCGAGGGCGATCAAAGCTAGCTGTCCTTAACTCAGCAGTGTGAGACTAGAGGAAAGACAGCTGATCATCACCACCCATCGCCAACTCTTGGGTTGCTCTTTTACCAACGAAGTTGGATTAACCTAACATTGTAACGCCCCCACGAATGAAAGGGCGAGCATGTTTGATGCGACGGGGATTTAAATCCACGACCTTCAGATTACATGGGAGAGAGATGATAAAAATGTAAATATTACTTATTTATTTGAAACTAAATTAATTTATTGCACGTAGAACAATAGACATTTTTACTTTGAACTCCAGTGTTAAAGTCTCCCGCTGGTACAGCGGCAAGTCTACGGATTTATAAAGCTAAAATCATGGGTTCGATTCACTTCGGTGGACTCAGCTATAACAAACAAACCAGTGTTAAAATTACAAAATTCAGAAAAATGAAAACCTCAAATCGCGTTTCAGTTATTATAACATTATAACAGTGAAGACTTTTTTGTTAAAAATAATAGTTTAGAAGCTGTTGTTGTTGTTTTGAATTAAGCACAAAGCTACACAATGGGCTATCTGTGCTCTGCCCACCACGGGTATCGAAACCCGAATTTTAGCGTGTAAGTCCGCAGACATACCGCTGAGCCACTGGGGGGCCGGTTTAGAAGCAGACAAACGTTTATATATTGCATTAAAGCGAATCACTCAAACATTAGAACTTTTAAACAGACATAATATCTTAAGGTTTAAAATATTCACTATTGCAAATAGTTAAATTACATTTTTAAAACAGTTCTGTTTAAATAATGTTATTTATTTTCAATTAAGTGTCGAACATTTTTCAAGATTTGGTTCAAAACGTGCGATACCGAAATAAATGTCCAAACTGAAGTACATTCGATAGTGAAATTTATGCCTTTTAATATATTTTCATCAACATTCCAAAACGCGGAAATCAACTTATACAATTTTAAAACATTCTATTCTCTTTTATATTATAATTTGAACAAAAAAAGGAGAAAGAATATTAAAAAGTTTATTTTAAGTTACCGAAGCAGTTGATGTAATAGAAAAAAGAAATGTTTACTGGGAGAGAGAAAACGGTTTTCAGGAAGCGGACCGTTATGATGGTGGAGAATTACTCGCAGACATAAGTTGGCAATTTTTGCAATATTCGAATTTCCATAAGCCTTTTAAGTCTGTTATGTTCGTCTGGTCGAAACTTGTCGCCAAGGATGTGTATTCTTTCAGCTGAGGGCGTAATAAAGTTACGTTTATACCACTCATCTTTGGTAAATAACTCGAGAATTGGCGGTGGATGTTTTTGTAAAGTCTGTCACACAGATGGCTCTCGAGTAGCTGCTAGTGTTCCACGAAATCTTTCAAGAACAATCTATAAACCCTACGTTATAACTTAATACTTTTAGGGTTGTAGTCCTTAACTTTAAATAGTTCGTCCTTTCTTTTCTTGATGTATTCATTGTTGCACACACAGAAAAAATGTGTAAATACACGTTAGATTTCTATTCAGATTTGAAGTTGCCTTCTGATTAACATTATTTCAGGCTGTTTGTTTTGTTGTTGTTTTTGTTACAGTTTGGCTCAATAAATCGTTGATAGTAACTTGACAAAATCGTTATGTTAAAGGAAAAAATCGTTAGTAACGATTCTTGTGCACACGTAATAAGAAGGGTTTTACAAGAAGTTGCGGTTTATGTAAGAACTATAAACTGTATATTCATACGTCTGTGTTTGAAAGTGTTTATGTCACTTTGGTATTAAGTAAAAAGATTGTCATGCGCCTTAAGGAATTCCGTATTTTGCAGAATTGCAAAGTTTCTGTTTTTTATTTTGTTGAACTTCCTGTATAACTGAAAAAAGGTTATCTCCGCTAGGCTGTCCTTAATTTTTAAATGAAAATTAGAAGGTAGCTAGTCAACATCACCGACCGCCAACTGTTGGACTTCTCTCTACTAATCAGTAACGAACCTCAGGTTTTAGCGTTGTTAATCCGTAGACTTACCACTATACCAGCGGGGGATAATTTATAGTGGGAGTAACCGTTACGCTATAATAGGGGTGGCCAAACTTACTTAACGTAAGAGCCACATACGATAAACTTAAGATGTTTGAGAGCCGCAAGACATGAGCAAATATTACACACGTTTTTATTGTTACGTGAACATTTTGTAACAAATTTTATAAAAATATTAATACATGTACGTGATAATATTTTTAAACAGTTTTTAAACTGTCAATTTGTATTAGTGCACGTATATATACCAAATGTTTTCAAAATACTGGCTGATTATTGTTGTAACTATACTGAGCATATTTAACAGAGTAATGAAACATCTGAGAAAAATATGCCAGCTTACATTTCATTAACATTAAATGAGACTTCCATAAATAGAAGGGTTAAAAGCAGATATTTCTAATTATTTTTATTTGTCTTAGTAAATATCTGATCAAAACATGGAGGAAAATATGTAAAACAGTATACAGATATTTTAATCAGATACCACCTTATAGAATTTTAGTCTGATCATAACATTTTTCTGACACAAACAGATATTGATACAATTATCAGGATATTTACTGCTAGTAGAGGTCTTGAGAGTCGTGGAAATTCAGGCTGATATGTTAAGGCTGTACGAATTAACTTCGTCAAGTATTGATTTGTAAGGATTGCACGATGCTTCGACTTCTTAAACTTCATTATAGGATTTATGGATCGTCTTTAGACCCAGGTCCTCCTGCAGTTCTATTAGTTCCGTTTCCTCAGCAGATGATTCTGTAACCAGAGGTTCGAGAATTGGACAACCATAATTGATCACATCAACCATGAATGGATTTACAAGAAAGGCGAAGCAGGGCTTCAGCTTGTACAAATCCTCAAACCTGTCTAAAAATTATCAAGACGTCTTTGTATTCTTTCAGTTTGTGGTCTTTTATTTCAATATCAAGGAACGTATTTACTCTCCTTTTGAGATTGGGAAAGTAACCGAAGTTTCTTGACAATATGTCTCTTTAAAAAGTCTTATTTTATTCTGGAAGCTACAAATTGTCTGAGTAAGGTCAGAAATAATCTTATCCTTCCCAGATTCATTATATCAGTAAGGAACATTAGATCTTGCATTCATTCATCATTTCCCAGTTGAGGATAGAATCTTTTCTTCAACAAAAGTAATATTAGGCTCCACCAGATCCGCAAACATATTTAAGACATTGCTGGTTGACAGCCACCTCACAATGCAGTAGAAAGAGACATTACTGGGTTTATCTTAAAGCTCTAGTTTTTCAATAAATATTTTAAATGACGGTAGGCCTTCCCATTTAAGCATATGAAATTGAGAACTTTCATAACATCTTCATACTTGAAGTATCTGGCTGCCAGGTGTTCACGATGAATAACAATATAATAAACAGGGAGAAACTCTGGAAAGCTGGGATCACTTTTCATAAGTGTAATTAATCCTGCATTTTCCCCATCATTGCAGGTACTCCATCTGTTGCAACACTGACATGTTTATCCAGTGGAATATCTGCATTTGTTGAGGCTCTGTCAAACGTATATTTAATGTCAACACAACGAGTCGTTCCTTTTAGTGCCGTTAAGTCCAACATCTCATCTTTTATTGTTACATCAGAGGAAAGATAAACAAATACCGCCATTTATGGGTTGTCTTGTATGTCTGTAGATTCGTCAAGGGCTAGGCTTTAAATCACTTTACATTTTGCCTGCAACATCAGCGCTTATTTGGGAGATATGTTTCTCTGTAGTGTGGCGTGAATCTGGTGTTTGTGCTGTTAATTGCTTAAGTTTTGTATTATTTGAACCAAACACTGCAACAACTTCATCTATATTTT
This sequence comes from Carcinoscorpius rotundicauda, assembly GCA_011833715.1. Classification (NCBI taxonomy): domain Eukaryota; kingdom Metazoa; phylum Arthropoda; class Merostomata; order Xiphosura; family Limulidae; genus Carcinoscorpius; species Carcinoscorpius rotundicauda. The sequence goes on from CM022392.1 coordinate 150,883,334, forward strand.
TCTTAACAAATCACCATTAGAATATGGCGTTTAGCAATATTCCATGATATAACAAAAGTACGTAGCTTCAGTCGTTGAGTCAACTTTCTTACTGAACGTCGTCAACAGTGTCTGCTGGCTATTTAGTGATGATTTTAACACAGTCAACTTTTTTTTACGTAATTCTGATTTAGGTGGCTAATTAGACGAAAATTTTTGTGATTTGTAATATAATTTTAAACACATTTTTGGCTTTCATTTTTAAAGTATGGTAGCGTCTGTATTAACATACGATGTCGAATCAAGATATATATTATTATTATTATTAATTTTCCTTACGCAAGATCACGTGATCCTTTTGACAAAAAATCTGCGCCATTAATTTAGCATGTGTAAGTTGTTCCCTGTCGCGAGAAAATAATCGAATCTCTAAAAGAGATGAAGAATGTGAAATTCAAGTGAATTGACTATAAATCTTTAGCGAGGGGCGGAGAAAACTCCAGTTTCTTGTTTTGTAATTTTAAATTTCCAGTTGCGTCTATCGTGGACACATTAATCATTCAATGTCTCTTAGCGATTCAACTGATTTTTTTGTTTCTTTGAAAAAACAACATTTATTATTTTTAACAATTTTTTTTCATAAGTCAAGTTGACCTAATTTTCAGCAGTGTGTGTGGTGATTAATGAAAGGCTTTGAGTCCTTAAATGTGTCATGTGTACGTATTTGAATTAGAAGTCTGTTTTTAAACGTGGTGTATGTGTGTTCGAAGCAGAGGCCTTTGTTTATAAGGTAATGCGTATGTTTGAGGTATGTTTTTAAACGTGGTGTGTATATATTCTTGGCAGAAATAATATGTATTTGAGATGTTTTTGTTTTAAAACATGGTATGTGTTCAAACTAGAAGTCTTTGATTTAAAATTTGATGTGTATATGTGTATGTTTGATGTATAGATCTTTGTTTTTAAACACGATATACGTTATATTCGATCATTCGTCCTTACATTGTAGTTATTTAAGTATAATACCAAGGGTGCCCAGGAATCAAAGGATTCTTCTTTGCCCTGATGTGTATTCGGTATAGAAGTCTGCTTTTAAACGTGGTGTGTGTTTGAGTTTGAAGTAAAGATATTTATTGTTTTAAACGTTGTGTAGCTCTTTACTTTACCATAGCATTCCGGTAAAATACACGTGGGAACAACAACAGTATTAAAATATATTAAAATAGTTAATGACCTCATTAGACTGACTGTTACTCTGTGTTTAGCCATAAACGTTCTTGTTTATTTACAACGGGAACAAACAGTTATAAAAATGTGGCTATGTTTACATGCGCTATTTCTCTGTAAACACCAATTAAGCTTAGAGTAAATTACTGTTATTTTGTGTAATCCATCTTAAACAATTTGTTATGAATACGTGAAATAACACTGTAAGCCTTGTAGCAGGTTTTTCCTTGCTGTAGTTTCACGTGAAAATCTTCAAACATTTGCTGTATCCATGACAATATCAGTGTATATAAGCTTCATTGTTTACACCATGCGTGTCTGTCATTCCGTTCCCCGGATCTTCAGCTGACTGGGTACATATATAGTGAACAGGATATTTACCCAACTTTATGGTACAATGAAACCATAACATACCAGTTTTGCACTCCAGGAAAGGTGAGATATTCAGTAGACTGATTCATTATCTATAGAATTTCCGATATATATATTTACACACACACACAGAGTTCCTGAGAACAGAGCTCTAAACAAAGTAATTTTAACACTACACGTGGTCCCCCGCTGGTACAGTGGTAGGTCTACAGATTTACAACGCCAAAATCAGGGGTTCGATTTCGATTCTCCTCGGTGGACTCAGCAGATAGCTAGCCCGATGTGGCTTTGCTCCAAGAAAACACAAAGACACTACATGTGCAACTGAAAGCTTCATTTTTAGAAAAAAACTGTGAATAATGTACAGGTTCTTTATTTAGGTAAACATAGACTGTCATCATCATCATCCAGTCAATTCCTTAAGGAACATAGGGACGCAATCACTGCGGTTTCTGTAACAGGTTTTTAAGTGAGCCGTCCCTAATTTAGTAGTGTAAGACTAGAAGGAAGGCAGCTAGTCATCACCACCCACCGCCAACTCGTGGGCTACTCTTTTACCAACGAATAGTGGAATTGACCGTCACATTATATCGCCCCCACGGCTGGGAGGGCGAGCATGTTCAGCGCGACACGGACGCGAACCTGCGACCCTCAGATTACAAGTCGCATGCCTTAACGCGCTCGGCCATGCCAGGCCAATAGACTGTTATAGTACAGTATTATTTAGTAAAGTAAATGAACCCAAACAATCTTAAAAAACAAAGAACCACATCAAACTGGTGCCGACCCCAGGGTGGAAAGTAGTAAGTAAGTGAGGTGGAAAGTACGCGAGGCAATATATGTTATTTGGTTCTTTATAAGGAAGGAAACGAACACTGCAATATTAAAGCAAATCCTAAATTTCCCCTAGTGTGAGAATTGGGACATTGTTTGTCTAAGCATACCGTTTTCTGTATTTTATTCATCACGCTTTTGATATATATGAAAGTTAACGCAAATTACTAACCATAATGTCATCGCTGAAAAAAGAAAGCAAATTTTTATTAGCCTTTAATCTCATTTGGTTATACAGCCGCCCCCCATTGGCTCAGCGGTATGTCTGCGGATTTACATGCTAAAATCCGGGTTTCGATACCCGTGGTAGGCAGAGCACAGATAGCCCATTGTGTAGCTTTGTGCTTAATTCAAAACAGCAACAACAATGGTTATACAGCCATCAAATGGAAAATCAGATCCCTGCTGCTACACCCACCCATATTCTCTATCAGGATTTGTCAATACGTGTAGTCCTCTCTAACGTTTACAATTATATTTATTGTAACTAATAGACAGACAAGGTTTTCTTCTATCAAATGACATATCATGTTGCGTTTTATTTTCTGTACGGAGAAGAATACGATTTTTGTGATATTGTTTTCACTCAGAAGAACGATATATTGTGTAGGCGGATGATGTTTTAACAGTTCATATGGCATCGCTAGAAACTCCAGACAAATTCATTGTTACGGGACATTGCTTTTCGCACATTGTTATTATGTGTTCTTTTTTGCATTATTGTATTAAATAAAATATATATTGCATAGAAAAATGAGTAATTTCACTTAATTTTTCTTCGTTTTAAAAGACGACAAAAACGTCTGGGAATGATGCATTATGTAAACTTTATTAGTATTTGCGTTATAAAATCAAGTTGGTAAATGTGAAGGATAAACATAAATAGTGCTTGTGTTACAGTCCAAGTAAAGTGTTACATCGGGAAGCAGTATACATTCTCTCTCTTCTGTTACGGTTTAAACACTATACATGTATTTTGTTTCGTCTTGTTTCTTTTGTCTGTTCTGCTCTAGAACCCAGATCTAATAGTATTCCGGTTTGAACAAACTGCTTGTAGGTTTTGGTATCGAAGGTCTTGGCACACCTTTCACTGTATGACTCAGTCTAAACTTCCTCAAGTTAAGGATTTCGCAAGCCAGCCTAAATTCGAGCGTTTTCACCGTGCTATTATTTTTTACCAGCTGTTGAATACGAATCCTTTGTTCAGATGTAAGCGTTTAAAAGGTAAGTAAATTATAAGCATAATTAATTAGTTTATCTGTAATAGAGACTGCGATGTAAAGGTAATTTGTATAATACTTATAATCTTTGTTAACCTTTTTTTTTTTCAGAATTTCTTATGTTTTGAATTTCGCGCAAAGCTACACGAGGGCCATCTGCACTAGTCGTCCCTAAGTTAGCAGTGTAAGACAAGAGGGAAGGCAGCTCGTCATCACTACCCACCACCAACTCTTGGGCTTTTCTTTTACTAGTAAATAGTGGGATTGACATTATAACACCCCCATGGCTGAAAGGGCGAGTATGTTTGGTGTGACGGGGATTCGAATTCGCGACCCTCGGATTACGATTTCTTATGTGTGAATGTGGGTGAATTATATATTAAGAGTTTGAAAACCAGTTTTATAAAATATAAAAGTTTCCAAATAGTAATTATTTTAAAACGTTTTTTTGTAAGTTGTAGTTGTTTTATTACTTAAATTAGCATGTTAATCCTAATGATAAATTGATCTTCTTATTTCATCTGGATATAATTATTAAGTATTAGTTTATAAAAAAATCATTAATTTTTGATCGAAAAAAGTATGCGAATTTATTTATTCAAGTATTCGTAGTTAATTTATCGCATTCGATTACAGAAGTGTAGGTGTCGTTTCTTGAGACGTTTCTACTATGTCAAATTAAGCGAGTATTCAGGTATAAATACACAAAGGAAATGTGCCAGCTGTATGCACTGTTCGGGCTCTTTTGCCTCTGCTTGTTGGCAAGTTTTCTGTTTCCATGGTTTGTGTTGGCGACATCTATTTTTCGATTCCTGTATAACCATGTTGGGGTCAATTTTAGCGAATACTCTAACTTGGGCTTAATCTGAGAATGTAGAACATGAAGTATTAATTATTTTATTTAAATATTGTATAGCAACTCTCTTCTGCTTTTCCCACCCTGAAACAGGTGCAAGTTTACGATCGTAGCTGTATTTAAGGAGTGAAATGTGTTATTCGTATAGGCTTGAGACCATTAAGCCGTGCCCGTCCACGTGCTTGTCTAAGATGTTGAATGATTTCTGAATGAACTCTGTATATAAATTAGAGCAGTAAACCCATCTTAAATAGCCCTGTGTTATTTACGTTTCTTGTGACTTTGCATGAATATTTGAATGTAAATAATATTCACTGTTATAAGATTAGATTAAGATATAAGCTTAATTTTACTAACTTAGTTACATTTCAAAATTTAAAGCAGTTTATTTCGTCTTCTAGCAAACGCCATCACAGCCTCCACGTTCCACTTAATCTTATAATCATGTGGCTTTATTTCCAGTTAACAGTCATTTTAGAACTGTTTGGTTGTATGTTTAAGGTACAGTTTACTTACTTCTAGAACCGTCTTCTAGATCAGTGATTCCCAACCTTTGGTACCCTTGGGAGTGTACTGAAACCTTTCTGAGGGCACGCGACGACCTTCGAGGAAATTAAAACATTTAAAAATGACTTTTTTATTTTACTTTATGCATTTAAACTTGCTTTCCATACAGCTTGCACTTAGATAACCCTGTTATTAAAAGTTTCTTTTATCTTTCCAGCTAGACGCACCAACCATAAACACTTGCCCTTGCGTTTTGTGTTATGTTTGATTAGCTCGACCTGGGCTGATTTTTGTTATTTGACATTTCAGTTGTGAAGGGACTTTTAGGGCAAAGCGTTTCCTTCATTGATATGTTAAAACTTTAATCCACACTTTTGATTGCGTTTTTCTGTTTTTTCACCAACCAGAATTCTTTTGACCAAACATTTCCAATTAAAACTTTTTTGATATAAGATTAAGTTTAGGTGTTGTTGTTTTTTTCAATTTTTCAGTTGAAATTACCATTATTTTCTATTGCAGAAATATTTCCTTACTGCTGCCAAATAATGGAAGGAATTAATGGTAAGTACAGTTGAACCCCTCTAAAGCAGCCACCTTTTGGACTGAGACAAACTGGCCTGATTAGAGGGGTTTCACTGTACATAATTAGGGATTATGTAAACCAAAAAGGGACTGTGATTGAATGACTGCTTTCAAGGGTGACCAAATCTGAGGGGTAGCCACTTAGAGGGGTTCCACTGTATTTGTTTTTCTTACTTTTAAGATGTCTTGTACTGGTCTTTGTGTCTTCAGAACTGAAATTTGAAAATGCATTATGAGACAGTGAATTTGATATGTAGGCTCTGTAAGCTGCAACTGTTCAGCTAACTTGACAAACTTTGTAGCATTAGAAAAGTCCATCTCATTGTTAGTGGTCCCAACCAAGAAACAATGAAGAGTTGGCTTAGATGTGTCCAACATACACCAATTGTCCAACCACTTCATCCCATTACATTACTAGTCCCAGTAAGAGTGTCCTTGTACTTTACCATATGAAGGGATATACCAAGTTGCATGGTTGTTCTGTAGGTCTGTCTCCTTCATCCACCATCTCAGGTTCAACAGCCCAAGTTGTATCTGCTATAATGGTAATTTCTACCATGACTGTTAAGGTGTTTATCTTACCTTTAGCATCAACAACTTCTTTCATGGCTTTAGAAGTAAAAACAGGTAGTGTTTCCAATTGAACCCCCAGTGAAATTGAAAGAGCAGCTCTGGCCCCAGTATATAACAGTGTTGAAACTACACTACCACAAATATGCAACCAACTAAGTTCTCTACTTATATGGCCATTATATAACTACAAGGAAGACTATCTGTTGAAGTACGCAGAGGTTCTAATTCAACTTTAAAAGGAAATGCTTTGTTTTTTTTATCATACTCTGGCTGTAATTCATGATCTGTTAAAAGAGACAGGGAAATTAAAGACCAGACCACCATAGTGCACTGGAAATTTGCAGCTACACTGAAAGATTTGCTGTTAGGCTTCTATAAAGCTAATAACTCCAGCTTCAATTGTAAACTGTACCAAGTTTTGTGAATTTGTATGTGTGTAATAGTATCATTAAGTTATTCATATAAATTATATTTGAATAATTTATATATATATATATATATATATATATATGTGTGTGTGTGTGTGTATAATATGAAAACTATTATTTTTATTCTATATGCATGCATCTATAGCATGCAAGCTAGAATAAGGTTTAGGCTAAACTGTTTTACATTATAGAAGTTTCCTATAAAGCTCCTATGTTTAAAATTTTTGTGTTTTGGGGCTTCAGGATTTTCAAATTTAATGTTTGTTTTTTTATTTTGAAAACATATTAAAATATACTTTGAGTTGTGATGGAATTTTTTATTTTGAGGTTTTTTAAGGTGGTTTAGTTGGTTTTGGGTAAAGGGTCATTTAGTATGCTTAAAATTTCATATTTCTTGTCATGGTTTATGTTTAAATAATATTATCTTAATATTATATAAAGTTTGTATAATGTGTTAGACTAGCCACTCTTGAAAAAGCTAGGTGGTCTGTGTTTTGAATGATTTTTTTTTTCATAGTGAATTTTATTATTGTATTTCTTATGTTAAAAGATATTTTTATGTATATTTCTTTGTTCTCATGTAAGTGATTTGAATAAGTACAGTGAGTTACATTACCCACTTCTAGGAGGGTGATGAGGGGTAATTTTATTAACTGTTTTATTTTATTCCTTTATTTTGTGAAGCTGTTTTTGTTTTGGTTGGTCTTACTGGGTAAGTAGGTTTTATTAAAGGGTAGGATAAGTTATTTTGATTTCTTGAACTACATGATTAAAGTTACATTTTTTTAAGACTAAGGATGATCATGTTTGCCTGAAAGGAAAGTGGAAGGAAATGTATGAAACAGGACTGTACCATTTATGAGTTTTTTCCACCTTAGCTAACATATAATGCATATTTACCTCAGTCATGAAAGGTGTATAAAGGTTATGTTTTCACCTCTTTGTATGTGTTTTTTTATATGTTTGTCAGCAATATTTTTCAAAAACTGCTTGATGGATTTGGATGAAAGTTGGTATACATTTGGACTATCATCTAACTTAGAACTTATTATTCGTGTCAAGGTTACAAAAATCTAAAAATTCCTATCTGTTAGCATGGTAACAGATTTTTCACACTATTTTTGTTCTATAACTCAGTCAAAAAGTATCAGATTGGAAATTTGATGGGCATATGTAAATTCTTCTTCTTCATTGTTCTATTAAAATGATCTCAATGTCTTGATAATGATGGACATATGGACACATTTTTGTATTTTTGGAGAGCTGACTGTGATCAACATTGCATAACAAATGTCTGCTGTTTGCTGAATGCCCCCTGTAGCTTATTTACTTTATCTTCTTTCAGTTTGGTTTGGATGCATAGAAACCCTTGAATAAGCCATTTTGCTTTTTCTTTCTCTAGTGCACACTCATCATTAATCACTAATTGGCAGTTAGCCATGTTTCCTTGCAAAAAAGATAACTTGTGACATTTTGAAATAGGCAGTCATCTTTTCTTTCTATGATTTAAATAATGGTCAAGGGCTGACTTATCCTTGTGTTCATATCACAGTAAATAAAAGTAACATGTGCAAACCTGGCTTTGTGTGTTGTTATTGTGTTTTGCTTATAAAACCAGGTTTGCTGCTGCAAGAAATACTTTTGATATTAACTTTCAAGTGTCACGTTGTTTTAGTTGAACTGTAGATTACTGTAGACTTAACTGTGGAGAGAGACAGTAGATATTCTTCCCTAAACTAGTAGTTTCAGTCATTTGAATTTAAAATTAATTTTAGAATTTGATTATATTTTGCATTTTATGTTTAACATTTTTGTTTGTAACTTAAAAGAAAAATCATACTGATCTAGTAAGAAAACTATATCAGAGATTTCTTTACCCATTCCGATGCCAGTTCAACACATGCATCATTAACACGTACCTTTGTATTTTGTGTATGACTTTATGTGTGAAGTCTGCTTGTGGAATATTAGTATGGAGAAAAACACAGCACATACTAAATAATTTGGTATCCTCTGAATCTCCAGTTATTAAGTACTAATTAATTACTCTGGTTAAAATGTGTGCTCCAGAAAATACTACACTGTTTTTTTAACAAGGGATATACATCAGGGGTATGTTTCTGGATTGAAGATCTAACTAAGGGAGAAGGTATAAAAAGTTTGGGAACCATTACATTAGATTATGGTTAGGTTAAGTTTAGAATGACATGGGTTTGTTTTATAGTTTGTATTCAGCTTATTTTTAGATGGCATTGCTTAATTATTTACAGTTAAGTTAATTTTAGGACCCTCAACTTTAGTTTCTAAGCTGTATTTAAGTTAATTTTAGAACCTAATAACTTTGATTTATAGATTACAGTTAGATTTAGTTTGGAATCATGTTGTTTTGTTTCCAGTTTATACTAAATTAAATTAATATTAGAATTAGTTGACTGCTTGCTACTTTCTAATTAAATTAATTTTAGAAATATCTAATTGTATTTACTAGTTGCCAGTAAATGAATTTTAAAACTATATAATAAATTAAAAATTAACTGGCTTCAAGCTTTGATTAACAATGAAGTTTAGGATATGGCTTTTTTCTACAGCATTTTAGCCCAGAGCATGATAAATACCAGGCAAGTTGTTTTGTAGTTGAAATGTTTTGGCTCTGAATGAAAGAGACATCAAAAAAGTTTGTAGTTTGATCTGTTTGCTGTTGTTTGTTATTGAGTGCACAGCTACACAAAGGACTATCTGTGTTCTGCTTACCACAAGTATTGAAACCTCTGGTTTATAGTAGTGTAAGTTCCTAGACATACCACTGTGACACTGGTTGGCACCTCTGTTAGTCATCCAAGTGTGATTCTCCAGCTATTAATTAAAATATTACTCAGTAGTTTTGTACATTTTAATCTAAATACTATTTACTTTCACATTGTACATGAATGCTTGTTGATTTTAAGTGTCTCACTGTGCATATTTGACAGGCAAGTTACTCAGGATCTTAAGAAAGTAAAATATAAAATATTTTGATCTTTTTCTATATTCTTACTTACTTGAATTATGTCATTAATTTTCAGTTTTCTTTTGATCTGTCATACGAACTTACAGCATTTTATACTTTTAAGAAAATACTTTTAAGTTTATAAAATTAATGTGAAAAATTTGCATTTAAAATGAAAAGTTATCTCAAGTTATGAAGTTAATTATTTCACCTGATGTATATTAATAAAGAATGTTAAAAATATATTAATCTCCTCTGTAAGTATTTCAGTGTCACATCTTTTTTTGTTCTAAAGCTGTAGTGTATGTGTTACATAATAAAGTGTAAAAAAACGTGTTTAAGAGCATGACGACCATGTGCCCAGGTATTTACCTGTATGCAGTTAAAAGCTAATTGATATCAAACTGAGCACCGTGTAATCTAGAAGCATAACAAAACTGTTTGACCTTTGGCCAAATCCCTTAATTAGGGTTGTATAAACCAATTAAAAACATGCAGTTTTCTTGCTTCTGAGATTAGAAATATTGTTGAATTAAATAAGCTACTCTTGCTTTGGATACCTTTGGAATGAGATTGAATGTGAATTAAAAATTCAGCATTGTTTTTAAACACTGATGGGTTGTTATTACTGTTGTATCAGAGAGCCCATAATGTTTGTTTAAAGACCAATGACGTAGGGTTGGAGACGTATTAATGAAAAACGGTTTGGTTAGAACTGGTGACTTCTAGTAAACCCACAATTTTGTTTTAAATAAACGTAATGCAATAGCCAAGAGATATGAAATTACTCAATATAATGCAATATATGGATCTCACTGGTAGTGAACGATACAAAAACAAATATGTAACTTGAGGCTTAAACACTGTTGCAAATGACGAAGATTGTTACAAGAAAGATTTGCACATTCTTGTTTTGAAAAGCATTGAGATAAGCTGTTTGCAGCAGTTTGTTCTATGCTTTAAGGTGCTGTTCATTGTAACTTTTGATTCTAGCTATTAGGCGTAGTTAAGTATTGTTGATGTTGTTTTTGGCATTAACATGAATGAAAATAATAAGCTTCAAACACCGTAGTTTTCTAGAACAGAAGTAATTTGGTGCTCTAAATATGGCCTGGCTTCGAAAGAGAAGAGACATATTTATTATTAAATAGCAAACAACATAGGAAGTTGGAGATTGTTTGATAACCTGTAAAAGTGTCATGTGTAAAACTAGTGTTAGTAGATTATTTTAACGCTCAGATATTTTTTTTTTAGGCTTAGGAAAAAGTTCGAGATAATTTTATTCACATATAAACTTTCGGGATCAACTGGGAATAGAGAAGCTTAGTTATAATTAACACCTGTGTTTAGTATCTGAGAAAGGTAGAATTTCGTTGTCTTTTTCAGGCTGTAGACCTTAAAGCATATATATGTAAATTACGTTCCTTTTTGGGGGGTAGAAGGATCGAATGTGGCTCGGTGATTAGCGTGTCGGAATAGGGATCTACGGGTAAGTAGTTCGCGTCCTGTTAACGCTCTAAAAAAATCGTGCTCCGCACTTTGGAACCGTGAATGTGTTACAAGTATGACGGTCAAATTTTTATTATTCTGCCAGACAAGAGCAGCCTAAGAGCTGGTCCTGGATGCTGTTGCATTCTCTCCATTGTGAATATACAAAAAAACTAAACAGCTTTTACTCTTTCTTTAATGTTAATGTCATAAGAGTATTGGTTGAAATTCTTATCAGTGATTTATTTTCCATGATTTATTATTTTATTATAAGTATTATTTTCCATTGTCAATATGTGAAATCAGAATTAATATAAATTTCGTAAACTGGTCGAACGGTGTGAGATGTTGAAATTACGGCCGAAAATATTGCTAACAACGGAGGCATCTATTTGACGAGTCATTGCATTTTAACCATTATAATAAAAACGATATATCGTATTAAGTATATTAGGTACTGGGTTAATTTTATAGTCGTGATCTATGTAGACAGGTTTCTTTGATCAAGAGTTAATAAAAAATATATATTTTATTACAGTCACTTGAAGTTAAATCCTAAAACTTAAAAGCAATATAAACACAACTTTATTCCAACTACTCTAAGCCTATCTGTGAATTTTTTATATCCTGTTGAGTTTGATGACATCGTAATTCATCTGCTGGGTTTGTATTACTCTTGAACTAAATGTGCAAACACTTGTGATAACAGGTTCAATAAATTGTTAACTTTTAATTTCTATTTGTCATTCTGTGATTTAGCAATAATTACCTTTCATGAAGCACGTTACGATTGTTTGAGTTTTGTTTGGTATATTTTTCTTATAGAACAAATATGTTTTGTTCTTTGTGTTGTCCAAGAGATGAGAGACGAGTCTCGACGCATCATGACTAAGGATTACCACTCTTACGTGTGTCCATTGCGTGGACAACTGACGTAGCTTCTCCAACAAGTGTCAGTCGGACAGCAGCCATGAGTTCTGTGTGGAAAAGACTACAACGAGCGAACAAGCGAGCTGCCCGGTTTCAATTCACAGCTTCGTATCAGGAACTTATGGTAGAAGGGACAACAAAATGGTAATATGAAGACATGCATTACTGTCAGTGTTTAAACTTTCCATTGGACCTTGTAAACAACAGATTGTAGTATTTTATACGATTAATGCATTGTAAATTTCGAAATTATCATAATTATAAAATAAACAGGTTAAACAAGTGAAAACTAGTAACGTTCAAATATGCAATAACGGTTGAGAAAATTAATACTGAAATGTTTCGAAACCATTTTTTCCCTATAATAACTGCTTTAAGTCTGCTAAGAGAATTTTTTATAATTATTTAATTATTCGTGTAGGGAATTTAAAAAAAAAATAAAAAAAAATAAAAAGAAAGTTATATTTTCGACACCAGGTTGCACCACATTATTACGTATAAATTTCCAGAATGTGGTTTGTGTATATTTTATTTTTTCGTGTTGTTATTTAGATTTCACTTATGAACATTGCATTAATGTGAAATACTACACACATCATGCTAATAAATAGGGTATAATAAAGTTTAACAATACAAGTAACATGATTTTTATTACCATTTAAACAAAATTCATAATTTTTAATGTATAATTATCTTGTTACATTGAACTGATGTTTAAAGTTTTATTCTGTGAGCGTACTGTCTCACTTGCATTTCTTGTCTGTTTTCACATGTTAAAATAGTTTGTTTTTTTGTGTGTATTATACTCAGGCAACCCAACAAACTTTGTGTTGTTTGGACACGCAGAAATCGACGGTATTCAACGCAGGTAGTGTTAATAACTCATGATTTTGACTGCTAAAACAAGTTATGTTTGTTTTAGATATGAAGTATCTAAAACAAAACTCAAATGATCAAGTATATGTCATTTTTAAAAATAAATGTTTTTTTAAAGAAAGGAAATCAATATTACTGCTGTCATTTGTTGGGTTAGGGAAGAGTCCACAAATTTATAATGTTAAAATTCGGGGTTTGATTCCTCACAGAGTACATAATACATAACCTGATGTGACTTTGCTTTGAAGGAAACGAACAAAAGAAACAATATTATTGCCACAAAGTACTAAAAATTATTTGTTTTGTATTTAACAAGTTATATTCAACTTAAGTTTCATAAAACCAGTTTTAATTACATAAGTATTTAAATTTAATATTTTGTCGTATATCTTGGGAAGATATCACTGAACATACTGGAAAGTGTTTTGTATATTGCTTTATATTTATATCATTAGTTTCTAGGAAAATAAATAATTCAAGAGGTAAAAACATAAATATTTTTATTGCACTTAATAATTCTTCCATTAGGTCTTTAAGTATGGCAACTTGTAATATACAAATGTATTTCAGCCTCGTTCCTGGGAACCGACGATTCGAAACCCATACCGTGGCCTCGTAGTTTGGCCTGTTCCAGAAAACATAGAAATCAAAGCCACATTGTTCAAAGATCAAAGAAGGAAGGACTTTGAAGATAAAGAATGGGCATTTGTTGTTGAAGATGTAAGTAGCAACAGTTCGTACAAGAATGTTAAAAGTAGTGTTATGAACATCATCAACAGAAAGTCTGATTTGTACAACTGATATGAAAATTAAAATTTTCAAAAAAGTGAAAATTCTAGGACTTGTTTTCAGCTTTTGCAGTTCTTGTTTTTTTTTTTAATTTTGTGAAAAGCTACTCAAGGGCTATTTGCACTAGCCATCCCTAATTTAGCAGTATAAAACTAGAAGGAAGGCAGCTAGTCATCACCACCCACTGCCAACTCTTGGGCTACTCTTTTACCAATGGATACTGGGATTGACCGTCACATTATAACACCCCTATGGCTGAAAGGGAGAGCATGTTTGGTGTGATGGGAATTCGAACCCTCGGATTACGGGTCAAGTGCCTTAAACACCTGACCATGTCAGGTCTTGCAGTTCTTATTTGTAACTGTATTTTTCACCCATATTGGTGCTAATTTACATCAAGTAACTTGCTATCTTGCTTTATACCACTTGGTGGTGCTAACTTAGTGTTAACCTATTTTATATCTGTCCTTACATTACCTGGTTTTTAAAAGTAACTTTGCATCTAGCTACATATTACTTGTTAGTCTGCCTGAACTTACAGTGTGTCTACCAATGTGATACATGACCATACTAATTCACCAGTTCTAACTAAATATATTTATATACATGTCTTTTGGCTGTTTTCTTCGTCCATTGCAACTAACTTTATATCCATATATGTATCGTTTGGCTTAGCTAATCCATTGAAAGTAATTTTTGTGCCATGACACTATAGCCTGTTAGCTCATTGAAACTTACTCTATAGTTTGTGATATGATACTATAAGTAGATAATCTAGTGAAATTTATTTTATATTTTGCAAAAGAACACTATGTATTCTTAGTCTATTAATATTAACTTTATATCCAATAGTATGACACTACACATTGTCATTGTTGAAACTGACATTATATCATGTGACACGTCTTGCTAGTTCATTAAAATTTACTCTGTGTTGTGACATGACACTATGTGCTGATAGGTTTAAGGTAGAAGTCAGTTAACTTTTCCTTTTTTGTAAATACTTGTACATCACAACTACATTTGACATATTAAATAATAAATGTAGAACCCAATTTGTCATTCAAGTTACCACAGAGTTACAGTGGTTTTGGGGAATTCCAGTAATCCTGGATAAAGTTGAAAAATAAGACCAGGTTTCACACAGTGGTGGAGTATATAATATGTAGATAGTGTTTCAAATGTCTTTTATTTCAACAGTATACTTGTAATTATTCTTTAAATTTACATACAAGTATTGGATAACTGTGTGAATTAATGATGTTTCGTAACATTACATGTGTAATTTTTACCTAATTTAGTTTTAAAAAGTTGTGTTTGGTAATCATGTTATTTCCAAGTAATACTGTGATATTAGAATGATTTTACTGCAGGGGTCTTAACTTTTGTTTTCTAACACCTGTTGTTTAAAGAAGATGAAGAAATCTAAACCAGATGTGGCCTCATACAAATATGTTATGTGTAACTGCATCAGGACCTATGTTTATTATTTAATACCACATCATCTAACCAAACTTCATATGCATATTAAACATAAAATTATCACAAGGTCTTTATATTATGCTCCATTATATATTAAACCAAATTTTGAAACCTTGCATATTATTATGTTTTGAAGATTTTATAAAAGTTTATTCTGTCAGATTCATAGAGGGAGCAGTGAGTTGGTAGGTCAGTCACTACTGTATTGGTTTCACTATGTTCAGTCTGCATTCTTAACTTTACACAATGGCCCTCACCTATCTGAGGTAGCTCCTAATTCAGGTATTTGTGTGTAAAAGAACAGAGCCTTGTTTAAAGAATGTGTACACACTTTTTCTGTCACATAAAAAATGGTGTGTTGAAACATTGCTATTATAGATCTAAAGGCACTATTGATTTTATTTGCAAAGTGTTTGGAGAAATATTTAATTTTTCATAAGGAATCAAAAGATAAATAGTTGATGAAGTTGTTTCATGATATATCCTTATTATTCAGTGGTAAGTTTCCAGATTTATAATCCAGTGTTGAATTTCCCATATTGGACAGAGTGGAAATAACCCATTGTGTAGTTTTACACTACAAACAACTTGTTTCATGTTGCCATTGAGCATTCAGATAAAAAAGTTTGCTTTTCCTGAACTGATGTTTTCATATTATCTTGATGTAAAAATTCTTTTATTTTTGTAATGTTTCTTGTCTAGTAAAGAAGATTCAGTTATAGTTTGAGTTTATTATTGTAGTAATCCTGATGACTGAATTTCAGATATCCAGAACAGGGAAGCGACGGCAAGTGGCTTCAGCAAACATAAATCTCAGGTATTACACAAGCATGGCTTCTTCTCAGTCAGAAGTGAAACTAAAGTTTAAACCTCTCTCCAAGAAAGTGACAGGAGCACATTTAAGTTTAACCCTGTCCTGTGTTTTTTTGAAGGAGGGAAAAGCAACGTAAGTAGAGATGTGAGATATATCGTAAAGTATTTTCTATTTTGTTTATAGTCATGTTTAAGACCTTTCATTATCATTTTTTAAAGAAACAGTTAGGAACTGCATTCATAGAAAATATGGAAACAAATTTATTGTATCTACACAGTTTTCAATTTCATTAAATATTAATAAAGTTATTTGGTCAACTTAGTTCCATCTGTGGTTGTAGATCTTCACCAAATGCTACTTTAGATTTGTACTCATAATATGTATCATCATGATAAATTAATAGATGGCAGCACATATCATGATATTTATTAGTATTAAAGTAAATCGAATGATACATTGTTTGTATTTTTCAACAACTACATTAAAATATCTTGTAAATGATCATTTTTTCTGCCTACTCTTGTAACTTTCCAAAGTTTTCTCACGTTTCTATATTATGCAGTTCAAAAGTTTTATTCTAACTGTAAAGCTACTCCAGCATATACATACTGTTATTGATTTTATAACAACATCAAAACATTTACTAATTGTTACTTAATGTAAAGTTTAGTAATCATTTATATGGATCAAATTTTCCTAAACTTCCAAATAAACCGTGTTGTATGTCAGTTTGTGTAACTTAGCATAAAAAAGAACTTTATTTGTGTAATTGTGTCGCTAGCTTGACATTCATACACTTGAGGATTACAGTTTTCTTTCAGACACCTTTACAAAAAGGTCGTTTTCCTAATTGTATTGTATTGAATCATATTATTTCACATTTGTAAATAACAAATAAAACTAATTAATTGTTACAGTGGAATTTCCTAGTTTATTGCAATTTTTTCTTACCTTTTACTAAAGTGATACATGTTACTTCATCATATGTTTTGTACAAGTGTACATGCTAGAAATAAACGACCTTATTACAAAAAAAATGTTTTTATTTAATTAGACAGTCAACCTTTTGATTTATAGCATCTTCAGAAGTGTTCACTAAAACACAAAACAAAACTGACAGTACAAAACTAACTCAGACCTTATGTGAAAGAGTTGCAACCTTCCTGTTTCAGTTTTGGCACACATTGTGATTTTCCCATTACAATTTTAGTGACACGGGTGCAAAAGGACCGTGAAATTTTTTAAAGTGTTGTGGATGTTGGTATGATTTAGAGTAGTCAGTAAATAAGCCTAAAGTAAAGACATAGTGTGAGATAACCTACCCTAGAGCCAAGTGCATAAAATTTCTTATGAAGGTAAACATTTCAATCCAATTTGAAGTCTAAATTATTTCTGGATTAAGGTATTTTTTGTTATATCACCAACTTCCTGAGTTTTGGATTGCCAGTTATGATTAGTATTTCAGTGAATGCTCCTGAATAAGCAGTAAAATGAAATGTTGAGTGTTTAATTAAGTAAAAACATTTTGGTGTTATGTGGTTGTTTATTTCCAGTATTAATGTCTTTACTACATCAACATGCACTACAGAAATTAAATAATAAGTGTACAAGCTTGTTATTTTTGTGGCTATCTCTAGAACTTGTGAATAGATAAAAAGATTTTGAAATTCTAAGATGATTAAAGTTCTTCTGAATATACTGTGTTTGGATACTACCACTGCTCTGTTTAAAAGTTATGGTATGGTTGAATAACTATAGAAATTATCTTAGTTTAGTATAAAAAAACAACAAGAAGAGTGTATAATAATATTCCAATTCCATTAATTTATGAAAATCCCTAAGAAACTGGATAAGGAATGAAGCATTTAGAAATCAGTGACATAACTAGAGAACACTGGTTCTAATACAATCAAGGACCCTTGACAGCTAAGGGTACAAATCAACAAGTTTAATACCACATTTAATGAAAACTTTTAAGCCTGAGCATTGCTCTTGGATTCAATATATTATGTACACATATGCAGAGTATATAATATATCTAGAGAAAGGCCCCTTTCAGGTGCAACCCCTTACTGTTACCTTGCCCTGTTATTGCAGTTTTTTAAATTTTAAAACCAAATGTACAAATTTGTAAATGGTTATATCTTTTCAATGTTTTTATTTTTATTATTGACTTTACTGTTTTCAAGGTTGGGACACAGCACCACTGCACTGGTTGCATTTCAATAGTTATGATGCTGCTTGAAATATAATATGCATAATACTAATGCATTATTACAAGAATAATTATTTTTATGTTCTAGTTTTATTGAAGTGCAGGATCTCGCTAGAATCTTTAGACTGTTTATGTTGTTAAAGTTTAAGATATTTTTAACGTCTCTGGACTGATGAAATTCTAGTTTTGGTGAAGCATTGTATTTTTTTTTTACAAGTTTCAGGCAATGTGTATTTTAGTTTTAATAAACCATACCATCTTTTTTGTGAGGGATATATTTAAGATATGATCAAATGTTTGAGAATATTTTGTAGTTAGGTAGAATATTGTTAATCTATTCAGTTATTGTATGATAAAGATATTAAAAAATGCAAAATTAATATGTCGAGGTATATTATGACAGAGAAATGATAACCTGCAAAGTTAATTTATTGTATTATTTTATGATAAAGAGATAAAAAATCTGCAAAACTAATTTATTGAACTATTTTATGATAAAGAGATGAAGACCTGCAGAGTATTGCTAGTCTGATGAGTATACAACCACCAGGCCAGGATGTTGGAAACCTGGATGACTTTGATGATGAAGCAGAACTGGGCCAAGAAGATTCGACTACCTCCATCTCGGAACTGGCATCCCAGTGTGGACTTCTGGTAGATGCTCATAACCCATCTGAAGAAAATAAGTCAGGTAAGATATTTGTGCATCTATGTGTAATTGTGGTTCAAAAATAACAATGTTGTACATCCAGTTTATGAGAATTTTATCCTTGTTGTTAAGCTACATCTATACATTGAACTAACTGGCAGAATTCAGATGGTTCAAGATGATACTATCAGATATTTACATTAAAGTTTTCATGTAGGAATTCGGTTAGTTCAGTAATATACCATCATCAAACTTATGAATTAGAGTGTCATTTCATACTTTTTAGTTGTCATAAATATGGCAGTGTTAAAGACTGTCAACTGGAAAAATCTTACTGAGCTACTGATCTATGCTTGCAAACAGAAATAAATTTTTGTATATTGTATTAAAAAGAATGATTAAAACAGTGAATCAAATTCAAATATTAAAGTATTTCTACACCTCTACTGTATAAAAACGAATAGTACTAAAGTAGAGTCGTGTTTATAATTTACACTATGATTGGCTGTTATCTTACCAGACAGACAGTACATAATACCTATAAAAGTGCAGTTCTACTGTTTCCAGCAGTAGTATAATAAATGCGCTCATTGCTCTGTGGACAGAAATACCACATGATAAACATGTAAAAATCAAAGTTTTGTCTAGTGAAGGCTACTTTTTATGATGGATTGAAGTAAAATTTCATGTTTCAGTTGCAATTGTATGGAAATCCTAAAAGGGTTGTGCAGCTGGTACTGTTGATAATAGAAGTGGTTGAGATATAAAGTCCAAATTCTTCAAAAGTGATGTTAAATAGCTCTTGATATGTTTTTAATTTTATACATGGCAAACAGTGGAGATCTAGCTAATGATTTAACTGTAAGGGCACGTATGAATGGGACCTCCAGAAGAGTAAGATACGTATTAGCATGAAGTGATCTCGGTGTTTATTTAGTTGCTCAAAAACAACTGTTTAGGGGGGCTAACCAAACCAAAAGGTTAAAAGGTGCAGCTGGCCTCAACTAATTGGATGAAAAAAACTGGAGGAGGGTGCTGTATACAAATGAATTCAAATTCATATTATTTTGCAATAACCAGCAATTGTTTGTTTGGTGTGAGAGAGGAAAACATTATTATTTGTCAATGAACAACTTCTATATATTGGGAGACGAATAAAAGTGTAGTCTCCCTCTCAGTGCTGTCAGAGATCTATGAACAAATTGATGACATTGTGACTGGTGGTATGAACAAGTATTTTTTATCCTTTATGTTATTTCCGCAAGAAGAACATATGTTGGTCAATAATTCATCTGAGGTAATGATTTCATGGAGGCACCAAATGTGGTGGAACAGTATCTGGAAGGCAAATTAGGCCTATGGACAATTGCAATATTGACTTGGCCTGAACAAAATCTGGATAGAAATATTATTAAGATTCTTTGGGTTTAAATGGAAACTGAGAAGGCTAAGTGGCAAACCAACAATGTGTCTGAAACATGGGAAACAATGTGACATCTAGAATAATATTTTATACTCTTACTTAGACATATTTCTGTTAACAATTAAAAGGTTATTTTCCTCTGTCTTTGATGTAAGTATAAAATATTAGTGCATTGCATAACTTACTTGCTGTGATGATGCATTGTGGTAAGGATAAATTGACCGTTTAATAGCAATTAGTCATTGTTTGTGACTCTTGTGTGCATATCACCTGTGTGCTTCTGTTATTATTTTCAAGATTGTAGATACTTGGGGTGAGTAACTCATTATAGTAGTAATGATATGATACATGTCTAGATATTGGTGCCACAATGTAATATGTATTTAGATATAGACGTTTTACCAATAGTTTTTTACAAAGTTTGACAGGCTTCTCTGCAATTTGTTATCTTTATTACTAATGTTGTCATATTGTCAAAATTTGATATAAATCAATAGCATTGTGCAGTGACCCTCAGAAGATGAAATATGAGAGATGACATCCAGATGTTAACCTCTTCTGTGACACTCTCTTTGGGACTTTAAGGGTGCCTTTTTAAGTTTTGTAGAGATTAATGAAATAGTATGGGAAATACCCATGATCCCCTGGATGGGATAACATATGATGGCCAGATCAGAATGTCAGCCTCTTGTGTGACACTCCAGAGTGCCCTGAGGGTGCCTTCAAAGCCTGGTTTAGATCAGTAGAATGACACAAATACAAAGGAGCTTCTGGGGGTTATATAGGGGATCAGATCTGAATGTTGACATCTATGTGTAGCCCTGATAGTACATGCCAAAGGTAAAAGGTGAACAATAAGCAGACAGTACTCTCCATTCTAAAAATTTGATAGGAGCTTAGACAAAATGCTGATCCACCTGGAGGCCCTAAGGGTATAATGTCAAGGTTTGTTGAGAATAATGAAAAAATGCAGGTGTAAAATGCGGACACAGAGATAGTATTCCCTGGAGAGTAATCTTAGTGGTTCAGACTAAACATTAATCCCCTCGTCCATTGACAATACCTTGGAAGACCTATAGGTTTATGCCAAATTTAGTTGGTGTCATAGAATCTATAGATTTGATCTACATACATTGTGACACACATTGATTTAGCAGAGGTATCATGGTGCAACATTCTATGGGGGAGGGGTGTCCGAAGGGTGTAAACTAAGTTTTATTTTGATCTGTAAAACTTATAGGCATGAAAGTAGACACAAAAATGACATTTCCATTTTATATGTGCTAATATCCTGAGCATACCAAGTTTACTGTTTTTATTTAATTCAATTGAATTACTAAGTGCTTTAGTACCAAAATTTGTAGTTTGAGTTAAAAAGTATTCATTATCTTCAAAGGAAACCATAAAAACTCTCATAATAAAAAGTATAAAAAACTAAAAGAACAAAATGTTTCCTACTTGTTAGCTAACATCATTCAAGAGCAAGTGGAAACTTAAAATATATTAAAGAACATTTTAAAAGCTTAAAACACACAGAGTGCTGTAGAAACATAAAATAATATACTATAAAAAGTTTCTGCTTTATTTTATCTTGTACAAACCTGAAAAGTTTGTGTAGATTACTCACACGAAAAAAAGTTCTCTCAAACTCCTGATAAAATGTATGTGAACTGTGGCAGAAAGGTACATCCAGGATGTAAAATGTGTTCCATGTTCAATATTTGGTTGAAATGTGTGTTTTCCGTGCTTGGATGTGTTTAATGCAGTGGTATTTAATTGTAGATTGTGTATGAACATTGTAATTAATGCCTTCATTATTTAGTTAGTATTTTAATTCATATTAAAAATAACAGTTAGTGATTTATTAGAACTGCTTTACAACATTTTTTGTGTTCTGAACTTTTAAAGGTGAAAATAAAATGTCATATTACATCAAAAGTGTTTCCTTTCATCTTACATTGTGTTCAGTCTTTTACTCAACTCAGCTAAAATCAAGAGAACCCAGTATATGTGTTTGCTAAATTTTGTGCAAAACCACCAAGGGCTTTCACTGATTTTGAAGTGATAGATTAGTGGGAAAGGCAGCTAGTTAACACCTCCATTCATCGACTCTTGTCAAACCAAGTATTGAAATATGAAAGCTACTTTTATGATAAATTTGCAGCCTCAGAACATAGAACTTTGTGTTTAATGTTTTGTTAAGTAACAGG
Source organism: Carcinoscorpius rotundicauda (assembly GCA_011833715.1). NCBI lineage: Eukaryota > Metazoa > Arthropoda > Merostomata > Xiphosura > Limulidae > Carcinoscorpius > Carcinoscorpius rotundicauda. The sequence continues at coordinate 150,905,774 of CM022392.1, forward strand.
ATGTAAGCCCCAGAATAACAGCCCATCACACTAACTACTGGACCACACTCGACCCTAAACTTAGTTTAAATCTGTTATCTGTTGTATATATTCTGCCCAGATTTTTTATTCGTAATAGGTTATATCAGGTTTGTTGAAAAAAAGAAGACTACCTGGAATTACCGGAACATTAATATTTAGCATGAAGTATGTTAGCACTTCAGTATTTGTCAGAGTTATGGATACTGAAATGTTTGATTTTTAAATATTTTAAGTGTCTTGAGGGATTTTTTAAGCTTACTTATTGTTTTAAAAACATGTCATATGTATAAAAAATTCCCATAATTTTAGTCTGGTTGAATTATGATGTGTTTGCACGTTTATTAAATTTTTCTTTTGCATATGTAGTGTGCTGGAATTGCTTTTTTTGTGTATGTTAGCTGATATGACTTGCTGAGTCAAAGTTTTGTATTGTCAGAATATTTCAAAAGTACATGTCTGTCTTTTTTTCACATGAAATTTGTAATATGTTGGGAAACATGGAGTGTTTTCACACTTGGGATAATTTTTTTTTGGTATAGTTTTTCTCTGTTGATGTGTAAAAACTGTTAAAGTTTTGATGTTATCAGACCTTTAAAAGTAACATATTTTACATTTTCATACTGGCTCAAGCTGGTCATTGTAATTGTGTCACTTTGTATACTGAAGTTACTCATTTTAAGCAAAAACTAAGGCCAAGAAATAATCTTAAGCCTACAGAAGTGCTTTAATAAGCACGATTTAAAAATATATGTGTATATAATGTTTGAAAAAAAAAGTTAAATCTTTTTGGCTGTCAATACAGTTATATGCATATATACTGTGTACATAAACATTATTTAAGCAGTTAATATTTATATCAAAAAGAACTGCCTTAGAAACAGCAACAACAAACCTATAATGAAATAAAACATATTTTATAATTCAGAATGAACCTTAATAAAAAGTATAAAATTTAATAAACAAAATAAATGAAATAGCCCCAGCACAGGCCACTGTGAGAAATTTTAAATGTGTCCTGGCCCATAGACATGGCTGCAGATATAGGACATGCATAGCTGAGAATATGCATTACCACTTGGTGCTTATAACTTTACCCAGCCTCATTTGTAAAGAAGGAAAAAGATATTAAATAAAAAAGCAAGATGTGGGTGTTTTAAGCCTACCTTGTTCCACATGTGTATCACCCTTCTCTCCTTGCAGACATTTGTGACTGCTTTCAGATGTAAACAAATTAAAAACTGAAAAAAAGAAAAGAAATATGGTCTTACCGTAAGGGGTGGTGTGCAAGAAAACTATCTTACAAAGACTGCATTTCAGTCTCCATTATAGTAATAAAAGCTGAAATTCATTAGGTGGTAGCAGTGGCACACAATTTATACTGGAATAAAGTGAAATCCCTACTGAATTTTCTTTTAAACAAGTATAACATTCATGATACATTCTAGTCACAACTGGAAATGTACTAGATGATAAAGGTCCAGCATGGCCAGATGGTTTAGGCACTCAACTCTTGTTTCCCCTTTCAGCCATGGGGAAATTATAATTTTACAGTCAATCCACCTATTTGTTGGTAAAATAGTAGTCCAAGAGTTGGCAGTGGGCGTTGATGACTAATTGTATTCCTTCTAGTCTTACACTGCTAAATTATGGATGGCTACTGCAGATAGCTCTCTTTTAGCTTTGCATGAAATTCAAAACCCACTAAACCAAACTAGATGAATACATTTACATATACATAAAAGTAACTTGTTTTGTTATTGAATTCCTCTTTGTTTCAGAACTAATTTTTAGAAGTCTATAACTATTATGTACTTTTCTTACAATTTTCTAGTATTTGGTAATAGAGATTAGCTTTCCATTGGTTTTCATCTGTTGGCTTACAATGCTGAAACTTTGTATACTAATACAACTTTGTACTTAAAATTTGAAAAAAAAAACACACATAAGATTAAGACGTTTAAAATAGTTTTTGTATTACTTTACCTAAAAAAAAGAGAAAAATTACATCTATATTTTTTTAAATATGTTTTTATGGATGTCATTTTTGTGTTTCAAAGAAAATAGACTGGAACTGCATAAAAAAGTAATAATAAGTATTTATTAAAGTTATTAAAAGATGTCGCCACATTACAACACTGAACACGTTGCTTTTATCATTAATTGTATTATTAGCTCAATCTCAACATCGTTTATTTTTTTATTATTTTTTAAGTTATTGTACATTAATGTTTTACGTGTTCAAGTTTATTGTTGTCATTACTACTTCCTTGGTTATTACAACGAGAACGCGAATTATATGCTGGAATAAATTGTAATTACTGTTGTCTGATTTATATATTTGAATCGTCTGTTACAATTAAAGAATGAGTTGGAATCAATTCTTACCATCACTGCTTGGTTACGTTTTCGAATCAGTTGTTGACACACTCGCTTGATCTGTTTGTGTGTTGAAATTGCTGTTGACACACTGGCTTGATCTGTTTGTGTGTTGAAATTGCTGTTGACACACTGGCTTGATCTGTTTGTGTGTTGAAATTGCTGTTGACACACTCGCTTGTTCTGTTTGTGTGTTGAAATTGCTGTTGACACACTCGCTTGATCTCTGTGTGTGTTGAAATTGCTGTTGACACACTCGCTTGTTCTGTTTGTGTGTTGAAATTGCTGTTGACACACTCGCTTGATCTCTGTGTGTGTTGAAATTGCTGTTGACACACTCGCTTGGATAACAAATTGAAATTGATCTTTTTTGCAGGCCTTTTTTTGTCTTCAGAGGATCCCATGATGGGTAGTTAGGAAGCCCATTGATTGATAGTCCAATTTGTTACATCTGATTTTTATCAGTGTTTTGTTGCAGGGAGTTTTCACTGTTCTAGTAAGATAAGTATTCGTTAGACTTACTTTTGATTTATTCATCACTGATTTATAATTTTTTAAATAATTTATTTTTATTTCATGATTAGTTGTAAAAGTGGGCACTAGGATGACATCTACAAATCTGAAGCAATGTTCATATATCAATAGATTAGTAATTTGTGCAGTTATTTTTGGTTGTGTATTGCAAAAAAAAAATATTTGGTATTGTCCAAAGCAGTGGCCCTTGGTATTTGTTTTTAGTACAAGTACCCCCTCACGAACCACAAAACCTTGCGGACCCCCACACTTAGTTCATTTGTAGTTGAATATAAAACTCTACAATGGGCTATCTGTACTGTGCTCACAACGGGTATGGACACCCGTTTTCCAGCGTATACGTTTGTAGAATTGCCGCTGTGCCACCGGAGGCGCCCGTAGTCGGATAAACCTTTTTGTGGAAACAGATCCTGCACTGCATAAAGTCAGTTCTCACACAATAAATATGTGAGTGATTGAAGTTATAATAAGGAAATTCGATTTTCACCTTCGCGGAATGTTCACTCATCTCACGGGGCTATACAGACCACAGGTTGGCAATGGTTAAAGTGTTTCTCTAGATGTTGAAGGCGTCTCCAACTTTAATAACAAGACTGAATCTGAGTCTGTGGTAATACATAATGAATAACTGGATTTAAATTAATGTACATTATTATTTCTAACTGAAAAGCCTTGTGGTGTTGATTTGAAGAACATTTAAACTTTATTTTCACAGACAGTTGAATTATGCAGACCAACAGTTACTTATATAGCGTAGCTTGTTTGTTTGTTTTTGAATTTCGCGCAAAGCTACTCGATGACTATCTGTGCTATCCGCCCTAATTTAACAGTGTAAAACTAGAGGAGGACAGCTAGTCATCATCACCCACCGCCAACTTTTGGGCTACTCTTTTACCAACGATTGGGGAATTGATGGTACAATATAACGTTCCCATGGCTGAAAGAGCGAGCATGTTTGGCGCGACGGGGATGCGAATCCGCGACCGTCAGAATACGAGTAACACGCCTTAACCTACCTGGCCATGCCGGGCCTTGCAGCGTAGCATTATTGGCATTTGTGAACTTGTACTCTTAGGGACATAAATATGTGTGAGTTTTATAGCAAAGCTACACTGGGCTATCTGCTGTGTCCATGGATGGAAATTAACCCTTGATTTTAGCGTAGTAAATCCGCAGACTTACCGATGTCCCACCGGGGAACTAGTTTCTTAAAAAGGTGTGTATATAAATGTTGATTTTCCTCTACGATTAAGTTACCCACAACTAATAAGAAGGTACCACACCTCCAATAGATTTTGAGGCTGGATGTTTCCCTGTACTTTGCTTAATTCCCTGGTATACAAAAAAAACTTGTATGGTAGAACAATGTTACTGAATGTATGTGTTCAGTATTAGTCATTGTTATCGAATGTATGCGTTCAGTAATAATCGTTGTTATCGAATGTATGCGTTCAGTACTGATCATTGTTATCGAATGTATGCGTTCAGTACTGATCATTGTTATCGAATGTATGCGTTCAGTACTGATCATTGTTATCGAATGTATGCGTTCAGTACTGATCATTGTTATCGAATGTATGCGTTCAGTACTGATCATTGTTATCGAATGTATGCGTTCAGTACTGATTATTGTTATCGAATGTATGCGTTCAGTACTGATCATTGTTATCGAATGTATGCGTTCAGTACTGATCATTGTTATCGAATGTATGCGTTCAGTACTGATCATTGTTATCGAATGTTTGTGTTCAGTACTAATCATTGTTATCGAATGTATGCGTTCAGTACTAATCATTGTTATCGATTGTGTAAGCTCAGTACAAATTGGCCTGGCATGGCCAAGCGCGTAAGGCGTGCGACTCGTAATCCGAGGGTCGCGCTAAACATGCTCACCCTCCCAGCCGTGGGGGCGCATAACGTGACGGTCAATCCCACTATTCGTTGGTAAAAGAGTAGCCCAAGAGTTGGCGGTGGGTGGTGATGACTAGCTGCCTTCCCTCTAGTCTTACACTGCTAAATTAGGGACGGCTAGCACAGATAGCCCTGGAGTAGCTTTGTGCGAAATTCCAAAACAAACTCAGTACAAATAATTGTTTTCGAGTGTGTAAGCTCAGTACTAAACGTTGTTTTCGAGCTTGTGTGTTCAGTACTAATCGTTGTTATCGAATGTTTGTGTTCAATACTAATCGTTGTTATCGAATGTTTGTGTTCAACACTAATCGTTGTTATCGAATGTATGCGTTCAGTACTAATCGTTGTTATCGAATGTTTGTGTTCAGTACTAATCGTTGTTATCGAATGTTTGTGTTCAATACTAATCGTTGTTATCGAATGTATGCGTTCAGTACTAATCGTTGTTATCGAATGTTTGTGTTTAATACTAATCGTTGTTATCGAATGTATGCGTTCAGTACTAAGTTTTTTACGTATTGAATATTTTACCTCACATCAGCAGATTTGAAGTTTTACAGTATTAATTTCTCAATGCATTGACTGATTTATAAATATTTCTCGTACTAATTGTACGATGGGCCTCCCAGCGGCATAGCGGGATATTTTCGGACTTACAACGCAAGAAACCGGGTTTCATTACACTGATAATCCATCGTGGAAATTTGTACTTAGCTTCAAACAAACCTAACTATGCAATGACTAAATTAACAAAGTACGAAGTTTTTATTCTATTTGCTTATCTATCTACATGTCTCTGTATATATGTGTGTGTATATATATATATATATATATATATATACGTGTATAAAAATATTTGTATGTATGTATACACTGCTAGCCGAAATCTTAAGGCCAATGAACATAGAGAAGAAATATGCATTTTGCGTTGTTAGACTCAACCACTTATTTGAGTGGAGCTTCAAAAGACGAAAATAAGAAAAGGGAAGATAAGAAAAACTCTTTTAGCATTTAATAATGAAAATGTAAACACTATGAAATTAGACTAAATACCAGCTTGTCAGAAGTTTAACACCATACTGAAATGAAGCGTTAAAAGGTAAACACGTAACGAAATTTAGTCATTTGTGTTCAAGCATTAGGGTTGTCAACATCTTCCACTGACATCTCCTGTATTACATTGGATAAAAACATGGCAAAGGCTAAAACGTTGACAGAGTTTGAACGTGACAGAACTGTCGAGCTGCAAAAGCAAGGTCTCTCTCAACGTGCTGTCACTGGTGAGATTGGACGTAGTAAAATTGCTGTTGCAAATTTCTTAAAAGATTCTGAGGGATACGGAACGAGAATTTCAAATGGTCGGCCTAAACAAATTTCCCCGACGTTGAGCTAAAGGATTCGACTGGTTGCCCTGCAAGACACCAGCCGATCGTCGAACCAGATTAAGTCCCTTACGGACGCAGAATGCAGCTCACGAACAATAAGATGGCATCTACGAGAGAAAGGCTTTAAAAACCGTAAACGTCTTCAAAGGCTATGCCTCCTTCCACACCACGAAACAGCTCGGTTAAACTTTGCTGAGAAGCACTGAACATGGGACGTAGAAAAGTGGAAGAAGGTTTTGTTCTCTGATGAGAACAAAATTAATCTGGATGGTCTTAGATGGCTTCCAACGTTACTGGCACGATAAGGATATCCCACTGAAGACATTTTCTACACGACACAGTGGAGGGGGTTCCATCATGATCTGGGGTGCTTTCTCCTTCCATGGAACAATGGAGCTTCAGGTTATACAGGGGCGTCAAACAGCAGCTGGCTACATTAGCATATTGGAGAAGGCATCTTCATTGACTGAAGGCCCTCGCTTGTGTGGAAATGACTGGATCTTTCAGCAGGACAACGCTGCAATCCACAATGCCCGCTGAAAAAAGGACTTTTTCATGATTCTTTTCATAACGTGATTCTTTTGGACCATTCAGCGTGTTCGTTCAAACTGAACCCTAAAAGAAAATGTTTGGGAATGGATGGCAAGGGGAGTCTATAGAAATGGACATCAATTCCAAAAAGTGCACGATCTTTGTGAAGCCATCTTCCCCACTTGGAATAAAATTCCAGCCAGCCTTCTACAAACGCTTATATCGACCATGCCAAAGCAAATGTTTGCAGTTATTCGAAATGATGGCCATGCAACTCACTACTGAGACCTTTTGTTGGGCATTTCTTATCCTGTTTAGGACTTCTTTTTGGTATGGTCTAAAATGTTTGACCAGCTAGTGTTTAGGCTAATTTCATAGTGTTCACATTTTCCATATTAAATGCTGAAAAAGATTATTTTTATTCTTCCTTTTCATATTTTCATCTTTCGAAGCTCTACTCAAATAAGTGGTTCAGTCTAACAACGCAAAATACACGTTTTTTCTTTATGTCCATGACCTTACGAATTTGACCAGCAGTGTGTAGTGTACACACACACACACACACACACACACACTAAATAATAATTATATCTGAGTAACTTGTTATTTGTGTAGGTACATGTAAATGCCCTTTTTGTCAAATTATGTACTTGTACATTTTATTTGATATTGTGAAGTCTTTTCAAACTTGTTTAAAAACGGTCCTATTTTATATATATATTACAGTAAAAAGCTTATGAAATCGGTTGTCTATGTAACTATGCAATAAATGATAAACACACGCATTCATATCAAATACCCTTACAGCGGTGTGTGAACGGACTTAACGCTAGTAAAAACCGGGTTTCGATACTTTTGGTGGGCAGAGCAGAGATAGTCCTTTGTGTAGCCTTGTGCTTAACTCTGAACAAAAACACGAGTAATATCAAATACATGTTAGCCGAGCATGCCCTAGTTATTAGCGTGCCAGGTCTGTAAAACCATGAAATCAGAGCGCGCAACTCGTTTTCGCAAAAAAACGCTCTTCGTAATTTAGGGCCATGAGTGCGCTATAAGAGTGACAGTAAAATCTAACTGTTCGATTGAAAAAACGGTACTCAAGAACCAGTCAACGCTGTTGATTAGCTTGTCAATTTATCTGGGATTGCTGTGCCCAGATAGACTTTGTGGTGGCTGTGCCCAGATAGACTTTGTGGTGGCTGTGCCCAGATAGACTTTGTGGTGGCTTGCGCGAAATTCTGAAACAAGCAACATATTAAACATATTACTGATGAGTTAAAAAACAACTTTTTCTTCACGTACCAACTTTTCATTAATTCTTTTCCTCCAGAAGTTACAAGCAGGATGACCTTATTCATCAAGTTGCTGTCTTTCACGTTTTCTTTGACTTTTCAATACTGTGGAATTTTCTAAATTCTTCAGGTTTGTGAATCAAAGTATCCTAAGAAGAAAAGAAAGATAGGAACGTAATGATGTTCCTTATTGAGTTCATTTACTTTTTACACACAAATGTTGGACACAAATATTTATATGTTTATTTGGGGCTACTTTGTCGTGCTCTTTATATAAAACCCGGGTATTAAAACACAGCAGAATCCAAGGATTGAACTATAGTTTGTTGTCGAAAGGTAAACTACAGAACCCGAACTATAGTTGTAAAATTCTCCGAATTGTTAGTATGTTCTTATGACCGAAATAATGAATTTGTAATTTTGTAAATGCTCGTCAGAATTTTAAAGCAAACAATTGTAGCTTAAGTTTAATAGCTAGAAACTATAAATATTCCGAGGGTAGTGTGTCATTAATAATGTGAACTGAGTCATTTTTTCCGATAATTTCACAGTTGTTCTCGAACTTTCATAGGTGCTGAAACTTTTTTGCAAATAAATATATGTGTATGTTCTCTCAGTCTGATGTAAGACTGTGAAGAAAGAAAGATACTTTTGCCAGTGGGATGGATGGGCTGTTTTCCCTTCACTGAAGCTCCCAGGTCATAAAAGCAAAGTTTGAAGAGAAAAATAGGTTTTTTTCATTATCTTTTGGCACAAGCAATTGGAAATTAACACCTACTGCCCAGGAACAAGAAAAAAGTAAACATTTTGTTACATAGTGTAATCTAAATAGGTGTATAAACTGTCTATCTACCATTGGTGATTTTGTTCTGCGTAACACTGTTTGAAACCACTGATTTACTCTATGATTATTGTTTGATAAGGGTTCCTACTTGCTTAGTGGATCTATTATTGTGCAGAGAAAACGGATATACAGATAGGGAAACACTGTAGGGCTCAATATATGTTGATGTGTAATTTTGTGAAATACCGTTATTGTGCATTTTCACGTAAAGGCGTCGCGAAATTTTAACAAAGAATATAGTTGCCCGAAAAACATTGCATTTTTTGGGATATTGAGCTCTCACCATAATGTTTGCGACATACATTCCGTACATAAACTCCCTTAAAAGTAAACTGATTACCTTTGCAAGATGTTGTAAGTTTGTAGTTAGTACCACGGGTTCGGCCCGGCATGGCCAAGTGGTTAAGGTACTCAATTCTTTATCTGAGGGTCGCGGGTTTGAATACCCGTCACACCAAACGTGATCGCCTATTTAGCTGTGGGAGTGCTATTGACGGTTAATCATACTATTCGGTGGTAAAAGAGTAGCCCAAGAGTTGGCGGTGGGTGGTGATGACTAGTTGTCTTCCTTCTAGTCTTGCAATGCTCAATTAGTGACGGCTAGTGCAGATAGCCCTCGAATAGCTTTGCGCGAAATTGAAAACAAACCTTGGGTTCAGTCGCAGTAAAAGTAACCTACACATATACAGAAACTTCAATGTATACAAAATTCAGTACTAACTTCAGCATATAAAGTACCACGTAGCACCTCAACCACATTCATGCACAAGTATGCAAACATAGACACAATATCTGAAAGACTCTTGCACTCTAAAATATTTCAATAAGAATTGGCATAAAAATGAATTAATGTGTGATCTCGACAGATATCACGTACATGATGAAAATAGTCCTAAATACCTCTCCCCTTTTAACTTATATTTAAGTAATGTAACTCAAGCTGGCCACTATGCACTAGACTTAGTCCTTGATTACTATTTATCATACAATTAATGAATAATAATTATTAATAAACTTACTTTTATTTTTGTGTGTGTGCGTGCTACTACAAGTAGTAGTAGTAGCATTTTTTCTTTGGAAAAAAAATACAAAAAAGGGAAAAAAAACACAAGAGAGAATTAAAAAAAAAATTCTTGTTCGTCCATGCATGGTCTGAGCCCTGAAATGGGCCTGAGCATCAAGTTATACTTTTACTCTGGCCCAAAGCTATAAAAAATAAAATAAAATAAATCAATTTTTTTTTGTTTTTGATGCTATGAATGTTCGGGAAGGAGGAAGAGGTCAAATGTACCTGACCCTCCTGGGTATTTAACAACAATACTAAAATACCGACACATCGGAAAGCAGTAAAAGTAAACATAAACAAACGTTCAAACGTTTGAATAAAAGCTAGACTTGCTAATTTTGTAAAGAACAAATAATAATTTTGTGAAGTTGTAACTTTAATCAGTCTCTGTGTTATAGTTACATTAATAAAGCTCAGTGGACTTTTCGTTATTTTTAATAACCCATGTACTTGACCGTTTCTTTTATTTCTTTACGGAGATGACTTGTGCTAATTCCTCTGCAACCACAGATACTTAACTATTTTTTGTGTAGTATTAGTAGAGTACAAACACGGCTTTGTTTCGTTTTAGTTGTTTTTACAAAAATTAAAATATAGAATGGTGCTCGTTGAAAGATTTAAACAATTTACGCTACACGCAATCTCAACTTGAAATGTGGTTGATTGTTGACATAACCAGTTTAAAGACAAGCGGCGTGCGTATTCTTGTGATTAGCGAATTCAGTCAGTTTTCGCGTCCCGTTGTCACATTATAAAAGTAATGGTCAAGTTTTACTATTCAGTTAGATTGTTCGAGAAATTTGGTACGAGTTGTATCGGCTTGCTATCTTCCAGAAGACTTCTCTGTTTTAAAGTTAAAGATGGTTAGTGCAGGTAGTTTTTTATAACATTATGCGAATATCCTAGTGAAAATAATCCAAAGTTTGGTTGATTCATTTGTTGTTATTTCTACTCTTTTGAATTTACCGAAAAATAAAATTGTTTCTTCTTTCTAAAGAACGTTTATGGGTCTGTTTTTGCAGACAAAGAACGGTAATGCAATTTCACGATAAGGTTAAAAACTTCAACATTCGTTATAATTAACGAAATAAAACTCAATTTCTCAGGGAAGGATATAGTGGAGAAGAAGAATAATATCTGAGAGAAGAAGATAAAACAGCTAACGAGAGGAAGTTACGGAAAGTTTTTCAGGGAAGAGAATAAAAAGTAAGAGAATTCCATAGTTACTAAAAAAACAACCCAGCCACTGAATTTTGGTTAGAAATGAAAGGTTACCCAGATAGTATCTCGTCGTGGGCAAATGACAAATGTTGAAATGGTATTTTAGGTTCAGTAATGAGTTGAACCAGGAGGGTTTTATGTAGTGATGGTTTGTGAGATTGTAAAATGTAAAGAGTTTTTTTTCACTCTATATTGCTTAAGGTATTTGAAATGTAGTATTTATGGACACAAGAACTGAATTTGGAGTTTTCAACCTTTATGACACTTGAACTAAATCGCCAGGCGGAAGCCCTCTGAAGTTTAGGTATAATCAACCCTAATTTTACATTACTGAATTGAGAGGAACAGCCAGTCTGTAGTACCTGTCATTAAAAGGGTTTAGAAAAGATTCGTTTCAATGAAATGTCTGGATTTACTCTGTTATTTAAGTTCTGTGATACATGTTGGTGTATAGAAGACTTATTAATACTGGAATTAAACGACCTTGTAATACGTAATCCAAGGGTCGCAGTTCGAATCCCCGTCGCATCAAACATGCTCGCCCTTTCAGCCGTTGGGGCGTTATAATGTGACGCTCAATCCCAGTTTCGTTCGTAAAAGATTAGCCTGAAAGTTGGCGGTGGGTAATGATGACTAACTGCCTTCACTTTAGTCTTACACTGCTAAATTAGTGACAGTTAGTGCAAATAGCCCTCGTGTAACTTTACGCAAAATTCAAAACAAACCAAACCTCATAATACAAATGTTTTAATTTACGCTTCTGAAAGTGTAAAGCGAAACGTTGAGTAATTAATTAAATAAAAAGATATTGGTGTGATAAGGTCGTTTATTTTTCGTATTAATAGGAATTATTCTCATTATGTGGATTCCTGTACATGATGAGGGGACCTCCCAGGGAAGGTTCTGTTCTTTCAGTTTACCTTCTTTGGGATTTAAACGTCCATCCACGTGTTTGCCATGCGTGGCGACCCGTGAAGGGGAGGAGAGGATTCTGGTGGTTGAGGGATCCAACCCTAACACATCACTTTGGCCTTGAATTTCCTGCAGACAGGCGGCCTTTGGGTAGCCCTCTAGGGCCATTCGGCTGGCCCACTTTGGCTAGGGTCAATCAAGTACCAGTGTTGTATGTTTTCAACGGGTGTTGTGGACATTGTATCTGATGCTAATGTTTGGGTATAATAAAAAAAAAGCCCTAGAGTTGCTGCAGTTTCCTTGTTTGACATTGTAATGCGTCTCCTCGTAGAGCTCCATGGTGGGTGGGTCAGTGGCACTTAAATGTAGCTACTTTGTTATTGATACCCCTCTTTTTAACAAAATAAAAATGAAAGAATTGAAAAAAACAGCACATTTGAAAACGACTACGTATGGTCGACTCTCTTGTATAGTCATTTTTACAGCCAGATTCTGCACCTCGATTTCTGGTTCTCCATTCTTTATCTGAGAAATTTTTGGGGCATATGTCTCCATTTTTCAGGGATTAGAGGGGTTTGCTGCCTCCCCAAAGTCAGTAGAGAAGTTGCGTTCTGGAGACATTTTGGTGGAAACATCTTTACCACAGCATACAAAACGCCTCTTGAAATCAAAAGCCATTGGGGATGTACTCATTGAGGCTGCTATCCATGATACTTTGGATTCTTTCAGAGTAGTTATACTTGACAGGGATTTAAAAACCATTCCCGAGTTGGAAATCCTCGCTGATTTCTCTAGCCATTCCTAAAACCAAGGCTTCACTACGATACGCAGAATCTTCACTCATAAAGTCAGAATTGTGGACCCTTCAAATGTTGTAATACTAACATTTATATCACCTTGTCTCCCTGTCGCAGTCAAAGCAGGTTATCTGAACTGCAAGGCACGGCCTCTCCTTCCTAACCCTCTCAGATGTTTCTGGTGTCAGCAGTTTGGTCACTCAAAATATCATGTCGTGATCCTTTGATATGTGCTCGTTGTGGTGGTAAAGGCCACGACGCTTACAAGTGCAACTTGGAACCATACTATGATAACTGTAGTGGCTAATTCTTACTCTATTTCTTGCCCTGAATGGGTAGAAGAGAAAGAGGTGAAACGTTTAAAGACTGTTAATAATAATCACCTACTCAGAGGCTCGGAAATTATTGTCCCCATCACTATCTCGGACATATGCTGCTGCACACCATTCCACTACTACTGTGGGAATACAGACAGATCTTTCTGTGCCTCCAACAGAGTCGTTTACAAAACATCTTAAGAATCTTGTGTCCTCCAAAATTAAAAAGTGGACGTATTTTTACTATCTTCATCTTTGTCCCTACCGCTCCTTTCAGCGATTGCCCAGTTTTACTTCTTTCAGGCTCAATGGTTTCCTCAGGTCCATCCTCTTCTGCAGCCCTGAAAAGTAAATCGACCGTTCTTTCACGCCCTCAGTCATTGGAATCTTTTTCTACAGACAGACCTGCCTACCCGACCCAGGACAGGATCCATGGAGGTTGATAAATCTTCGTTCTATAAAGAAGAAAAACGTGGTTGCAAACAGAATATCTCTCTACCAATATACTCCTCCACGTAAATAACAATGGCCACTCTGAACCAATGAAACTGCGAGGTTTTTGATCAAATTTAGATGATATTAAGGATTTGACTGATTTTTACCATCCCATGTGCCTCTCCTAACAGGAAGCATTTCTGAAATCTGCCGATACAGTCACCCTTCGGCAATTTTTGTTATATAAAAATAACAGGTCATGTGAGTGCAGGGTGGGGTGGCATTACTGGTTGATCAGTGTGCGCCCATCCTGCCCCTGTCACTTGATGTACCCTTAGAGGCTCTAGCCATTCATGTTTCCTTGGGTTGTACCATCACAGTTTGCTCTCTCTACCTGCCTCCTGACTTCAGTCAGACCTTGATGCTCTCCTTGAGAAGATACCATTTCCTTTTTTACTACTGGGGGATTTTAAGAGACATAATTCCCTTTGGGTTGGTGCTAGTATTGATGGGAGGGGTCATGCTACAGAGCATATGCTCTTGGACCACAACCTGTCTTTCTTCAATGCTAGTTCTTATACTTGTTTTCATGCACCTAGTCAGTCTTTTACTGCTATAGATATTTCTATTTGCTCTCCTCCACTTGGTGGAGTGGTCATTTTCCTATCATTTTGAAAGAGACTGGCCGTGGCCAAAGACATCTGACCCACATGTCTCGATGGAAGTTATGTCAGGCTAACTGGCCTTCTTTCACTACTCTCTAAGAACTTGATCCTTCCATCGTGTGTAAGCCATCGATAGATGACTATGTGGTAGCAGTGACTGACTGTACTGTCCAGGCAGCTACTCTGTGTATTCCTAAAACCTCGACAGCAGCTACTCAGTGTTCTTCTGAAACCTCGACACGTTTCTCACATTATTGTCGTCCTTGGTGGAATCCTGCCTACCATATGAAAAGAAAAGCTCAAAAACGGGTTTGGGATACCTTTTATAGATATCATACAGTGCATTGCATTTCAGCAGGTCAGACATCAACGCCAGAAGGAATCTTGGATTAAACACACCTCTTGCATTTCTGATGGCTATGTTGGTACTCGCGGGAAGAGCTCTCCGACACCGCAGCTAAGCTTGTCTGGCACCATCACTGCTGTGCCTGTTCCATATATGAACTATGATCCTGTATTCAAGGCTCGGCTCTGTGCTAGTTGGCAGTCGACTTGGAATGAGCAACGTGAAAACAAGCTTTTTCAAATAAAACCTTTTATTGGACTTTGGGCGTCTCGTGTCCATAATAATCGAAAGAGGAAGTTGTTCTCACTTGACTACGCATTGGTCACAGTTTTTAACTCATCTTTTTCTTTTATCTGGGACTGATGCACTGTGTAATACTTAGGTCACAATGAGCCACATTTTACTGTCTTGCCGTCGTTACGTCTCTCAACGACAGCATCATTTTAGAGAAGTTTTGTCCCAAGGCTTACTCTTAATATTGGACAGTGTAATCGGCAATGGTGACACTATCTACCCTGCGAATGTTTTTAAAGGCCATTAACCTTTTGACACTATTTAAATTTTTAATTCATAAATTAGGCATTTTTTATTGTTCCTTTTTGAAGTACAACTAGTTCGATATGAAATTAGAAAATGTACGTCACATAACCCGAAACCAGGATTGGACAGGCAAACTTCAGGTGACTAACGCTGGAGATTGTACTTACCTGTTAGTCATCCTTGCGAGTTATGACCATTCAATTTATGCTACAGAGTGTCCTTTAAAACTAGTATTGCCGTAACTTCTCTCTTACTGTTGTACACTAGATATAAAACTTGGATTTCATGATGTTTAAGTTTGAATTAAAAAATTCAACTTTATTTTGTTTACTTTGATTCCGTTTTAGGAATTTTAAATATTTTACTTTTTTTTAACCGTATGTTTTGCGCAGATAGCTTGGTTGCTTTGCGCCATAAAACGCCAAACCCACCCACTCACTTATTATAATACGCCCATATCTGAACGTTTACCGGCCAGGTTTATTTTCACTTTTATTTAACGTAACTAGAGCTAACATATTACGGTGATATAATTTTTAAGGTCATATTCTTAGAAGAAATATGAAATAAACTAGGACCAACAACACAGCGATTTATGTAATGCAAGATTTTCAAGTTCATTTATGAGAACTATTTGTTAATCGGGAGATAATCTGAATAGATTTGTTGTCTACCTTAATGTCTGAGGATTATACCTTCAGATGGAGCTTTCTGACAAAATATACTCTTCAAAAAAAGAAACGCAAAAGGGATAATTTTTATTTTAGAGAAATAATGTAATAACCTTACAAGCTCAGAGTATGTGATGTTACACGTGTTAAGGCACTGATTGTTAGACCAAAATGACAATAAAAGTTGTACACTTTGAAAACGGAGGAAAACATCGGATTTTTTGGCAAAACGCATTCGTGTTCAATAAATTTCTTTGATAGGTCTGCATGTTCTGCAAGTGCAACATGTGCAAAATCCGTATAAAAGTGACAGGTTCTCGGTTTCCATAGCTCAGTGTTAAGCCACCAACACGCAGTAAAGTTATGCCAAGACTGACTGAAGCACAACGCAACAGCACCATTGGTCGTGGAAGCAGGCAAATCTCGATCAGATGTTGCTAGAACTGTGAATGTCCACCCAAGCACCATCACAAGGCTATGGAATCGTCACCAACAACATGGATCAACTTGTGACCGTCCACGATCTTGGCAGACCTCGTGTGACCACGCACGCACAAGATCGCTACATCTGGTTACGTCACCTTCGGGGTAAGACCACCACTGCGACGTCTACTGCTTCAACCACACCAGGGCTGCGTAGGATTTCCGATCAGACGGTACGCAACCGTCTACGAGATTTTTAGGCCCCATGTGCAACTCATCATGGTGAACGTCAACGACGTTTTTCAACAAGACAACGCCGTCCTCACACAGCCCGACTTGCCACTGTCTTCTTGAGACACCACAACATCAACGTTCTTCCCTGGACTTCCAGATTACCAGATTAAAACCCCATCGAACATCTTTGGGACGAGTTGGACCGACGTCTGCGACGGCGACAACCTCAACCGCGTACTCTACCTCAGCTTGCATCAGCTTTGCAGGCTGAGTGGACAGTCATTCCACAGGATGTGATTCATCATATCATCGCTTCCATGAGCAGGAGATGCCAAGCAGTTATTGATGCTCACGGGGGCATACTCGTTATTGACGTTGAGTGACGTTAAACTTCAACTGGTGGGCGTGGACTTCGCCTTTGCAGACTTTGGATGTCCAGCAGTGATTGTACAAAGTTTCACACATGTCATACAGAACTACCCGGAATAAACTTGTTAACAATTTGTCTCAAATATTGCCTTTTGCGTTTCTTTTTTGAAGAGTATATTATGAAGTAGTAATTAAAAATAATCTTATTGTATACTATAATTATTTTTCCGTGTTTGGAAAAACGAATTCCCAACTCCAATTATTATTACAGGGTGGTCGCTAGAAAAGCGGAAAATTTGTCAAACAGCTATTTATTTTTACAAAGAATAACTTTTACAAAGTTTTTTAAAGGCATATGTTATATTACACTCATAGATGCTCAAAATGCATTTTATGATATTAAAATCATGCATTTTATTCATGATGTAAAGAAATCAAAATAGAAATGAGTAAGCACGCATTTTATTCATGATCTCATCTGACCCTCAAATTTTCCGCTTTTCTAGCGACCACCCTGTACTATATTTTATAAGGGAGCAGTAACTTTTTTCAGTTGTTTTAAAAGTCTAAAGTATTTTAATTTAAATTCAGACGGTCTGTTTAGTAAAAGAACTTTTAAATATCAATACTGCTTTACAGATAACAGCTTGCAATGAATAGCGAGAAACAAAATGTTTGTAATCAGATGGATTTCAATTTAGGTACAACGTTTGAAGCTCTGGTGAAATATTTCCAAGGACAAAACACAAAGTACAAACACAAAATTTCCAAATACAAATACAAAATGAAGTTGATTAGTTGGCCCGGCATGGCTAGGTGGTTACGGCACTCGACTTGTGTTCCGAGGGTCACGGGTTCGAATCCCCGTCACCAAACATGCTGGCCCTTTCAGCCGTAGGGGTGTTATAATGTGACATTCAATCTCAATATTCCTTAGTAAAACTGTAGCCCAAGAGTTGGCGGTGGGTGGTGATGACTAGCTGCCTTCCCTTTATTCTTAAACTGCTAAATTAGGGACGGCTAGCACAAATAGTTCTCGTGTATCCTTGCAAGAAATTTAAAAACAAGCAAACAAATCTCTTTCCGTTTCAGAATATAATCTGTAACGTGAAGGCCTAATGCATTCTTTGATTTGACGCATCCTCTGCTGACAGGCTTTGAATAAACGAAACTTCTATTCCATAGCAGAGTGCGGCAAATCAAATAATAAATTAGGCCTCTGTATCACATATATTTTCAACTTTACCTTTGGTGAAAAGGGGGAAATAAAATTTATAATATAATCATTAAACAGTCGGTCCTCTGTATAATATCGAATAATAAATTCGGCTTAGTGCCATAATATTATTCACACACATAAATTCGTTTAGGTTGCTATATGGTGAGTTAAAAAGGGTCTTAAAACTTCATAAATATTAATGAAAAAACTGTTATGGTTTGAACGCCTTTTGCTGGCGAAGCAGGAATACAATGAATAGTGACAAATATAAACGATCGAACTGTTATAACTAGACTGTTTAAAAGCGATCACAGTGCTCCATAAATAATATATGTGATCAATGAATTAAATATAAAAAAGTTCTGGAGTGCTTTCCTCGACCAATACATTTTTGCATGTAAAGTGTGAGCTTGGCCTTGATCTAATTACGATAATATCTTTAAAATACTTCAGTCAGCGTTGCAAGATCTATTAGTAAGAATTAAATTGCACTGTATTTTGTTTCAGATTGTTTGTGCTATATCTGCATTCTTCAAAATATATTTTATTTCAAGTTACAGCTTTTACGATAAGCAAAATTTATTTTTTAAAACAGATATGACGTTTCGATTACTGATGCGATCATTTTGAAGTACAAAAGTCTTAACGGTAAAACTTGTGAGCTGAAAATGATCGCACCGATGATTGAAATGTTGTACCTGTTTAGAAAACTGATCTTACATAGCGTAAAAATTGTAATCTATATAAATATCATAGTGCTGTCTGTTCTCTGTCGTATGTCCATCTAACTCTTTCGCAAGGCGTGGATAGATCTAACCAAAATTGGAAAGGAGGGTCATTAGGTCAAAAGTTAACCCTGTTGGCTTCATTGGTTCGTCCCCTTTGGCGTTTAGTATCGTAATTTATACATGGCAAAGTATCTTGGACGCTACACTCGTAATCTGAAGGTCGCAGGTTCGAATCCCATCACGCCAAAAATTTCGCTTTTTTAGCCATGGGAGCGTTATAATGTGACGGTCAATCCTATTATTCGTTGGTAAAAGAGTAACCCAAAAGTTGACAGTGGGTGTTTAAGACTAGCTGCCTTACCCCTAGTCTTACAATGCTAAATTAGGGACGGCTGGCCCAGATAGCTCTTATGTAGTTTTGGGTGAAATGCAAAACAAACATACGTACATGTTTTCACTTTTGCGATTTTTATGGGCATATTTTACCATTACTTCGCCACCTTTATATTGGATTTTCACCAAATTTAGTATGAAGATTCATTTGGTTCGTTGGGATATGCATACACATTTTCAGTTGTGCATTTTGTGTTTTTTTACCACTTCATCACCTCCTGTAGATAGATATTCACTTCATTTGATGTGACAATTAATTTGGTGCATGGGGAGATACATGCAAATCTGCGGTTTCGGATTCTGTTTCTAAGTTTTTATGGGTATTTTGCGTTTTTGTTTTTTTAACAATTGCACATAAGAGAAGCAACTTTTCATGTTCTAATACAACCTTTAATTAATCATGAATTTACATAATTTCCATCCAGGGATGTGGTACTCCAGATACTTTGTGATAAAATATACTTCGTCAGTAAGTAAACTCGCAAAGAAAATTATGTTTCAACAATGTATCGTGATTTTTTAAAAAACAACAACTTGGCATTTAAGCATTGCTCATATCCACTGTTTATTAGAAGAATAATCTTAATTAATTTCGTACTTCTTACACTACTGATCTCAACGGTGGTTATTGAAATAGTGTTAATATTTGACCTTATTCCCTGTTAAACATGATAAATATATTTCATAAAGTGTTAAACTTTGGTTTGCCTGTTTATCTATCTTAATCTGAAGTTTCTCATGAATTATGTGTTTCTAACTTTAGAAAGTGTTTAAACTGTACACGTATATTTTTCTAATGGGGAAAAGTTCCAATAAATTTTAGTTGCCCTCAGCTAAGTAGCTCTAAAAGTTATTCAAATACATATAATTAAAAACAGCATACCAGATATTCTTTATGCAGAAAATTACTGAAGCATAATAAAGTTGTTCATGTTTCACCTTGGAGGTTTGTTGCTGTAATTATGTATACAATCACGCACAAACACTCGCCTCTTTCTTTTGGTTGACTGTATAATCAGATGGCATTAAGCTAGTCTTTTTTTAATAGACTGTTATCTCCAGTCACAAAAATTTGCATTTCTAATGGCTTCCACCTGAAAAACATAAAGAAACCAGCACTTCAGGATTTGTGTGTACAGATATTCCTTACATGCATGCGTTGGACACTCGAGTTCTCCTAACTAACTTAAGGGAAAGTTTTTTTCACAAAATACCTGAAATCGAAAGTTTTGATTACTTCCAGAATTTCACCTCTCTGATTTCATAAAATGATCTGTATATTTCAATTAACATTTTTATCTACTTTTTTTTTTCATTTTATGTTCCGTTAACTTTAGTCGGCATACTGCATATAGGATTTAATAAACTAGGCAACCAATGAGGTCTATATGCTCTTCTGTTTTTGTGTGAGTTCAGAATTTTTTAAAGTACATTTTAATCTTAATTGAGTTACATTCACGCCTAAAAATGAGTTCATTAGTTGTGTAAAACACACAATCTGACACCAATGATATATAACAAAAAAAATTATAATATAGACAACAACTATATAAATAAGATAGATAAATATATGGATAAATAGGTAGGCTGAGAGAGAGAGTTTTGAATTTTTTTGTTCAGTTTTCAATTTTATAAGAAAGTATTATTTTACGCTATGGAGTACCTGAAAGGGTAGTAGGTTTTGAGGTATTGATGTGTTCTTAGGAGGTTGACTTTGTTGTATAGTCTAGCTAAAATAATTTGAGTATGTAGTTTGAAATCAGTTATACGTCGTATGTACTTTGTGATAATGAGTATTAATAATTGTATACTGAAAAAGTATGTTAATCTATTAACCAAGAAACTACAATACCCTTAGAACAGTGGTTCCCAACCTTTTTTATGCCCCGCACCTTTAAAAAATTTAACATGTTCTCGCACCCTTCACAGTAATTATTTATTTAAGAATAAAGGTGAAGGTGGCTATAACAAATGTTATCTCGCATCCCTGGTTGGGAACCACTGCCTCAGAGCAACGTTAATTTGAGATATTTATGGGCTATGTATGGACACATAAACGTGCATGAAAAGAATTCTTATCATAACGCTTACAGCACAATCTTTCATAATTGACATAAAAACCATCACAATTGCTTGTTTGTTTGTTTGTTTTGAATTTCGCACAAAGCTATATGAGGGCTATCTGCGCTATCCGCCCCTAATTGATCAATGTTAGACTAGAGTGAATTTAGTTAATCATCAAAACCGACCGCCAACTTGTGGGCTACTCTTTTACCGGTGAATAGTGGGATTGGTCGAACATTATAACGCTGCCTTGGCTAAAATAGAGAGCATGTTTGGTACTACGGGGATTCGAACCCGTGAACCGCAGATTACGAGTCGAGTGCTTTAACCACCTGTCCCTATCGGGCCACATAATTGCTTACCCATTTGTTTTCGAAACCGCAATCACTTTGGAATTATGGTAACATGAATATTCCGTAACATTTGCAAACATGATCACTACGGTAAAAAACAAAACAAAAACATACTTGCTTTTTGGACGTTAAACAGTTTACATGGTCTCTCATCGGAAATGTAAAATGTTTTCGTAGAACACACATAAAACAATAAATTGAATAAGTTTTAATGTGTTGAAAAAATGTACAGAGGGGAAAAACTTGAAAGCTAAAAATGTCGTTTAATAAAGTGAATATTTAAAACAAGGAGAGATTAAAGTAACTTGGTTTTTCAATTAGGCTTAGGCGTTCATTTCCAGATACATAGATTTTTACCTCCGAGCAAAGCTGTATCGAAAATGTTTAGGGATGATGTAAGGTTTATGTATCTTTGTCCTTTCCAAATCATCCACATTTATTCACGGAAGACACTGAACAGTCATCACATATGAGGCCCTTTTCACATGTAGCCAGATTGAAAGCAATAAAGTAAATGCGTAGCAACATGACTTCTGACAGTTTATTATCCTAGCAAGCGATTGTTTGTCAGAAACTTCAACAGTACTTTCAGCCATCTTGAATTTTTTTAGATGTTCTTATATCGTACTCTTAGATAATAAAGATGACTGCCCGCGAAAAGGCTTTGCGAATATTTCACATATCGATTTTCCACCCTTTCAGCAGCCTATGAAGTTTATTTCTTAATACACGTATTTCATAATGTCTTGGCATGTTACACAAACTTTGACACACTAATCTATCTAACCGTCATCTCTTTCTGTAATTAAACTTACCAAGTAGTCAATTATAGTCAATCATTTTTTATTTTTTTTTACGAAGCTCAAAATATTATATATATATATATCTATAGAAAGAGAGAGAGAGAAAGCGTGCTGGATAAGCTATGCCTCATATCCAAGGTTGTACAGATACTTTTGGGAGGGCAGGAAACACTTTACCATTGAATCTGTTTGTTGTAATTGTAGTTTTCAAAATGAAGTGTTTACGATAAAATTGTACGTTTTCTTTGTCTCAGAACGAAGTCACATTTAACTCTCTGTTGAGTCCACCGCGGGGAATGAAACCCCGGGTTTTAGCTTTGTAAATCCGGAATTATACAGCTGTTCAAATAATAGTTATGCACGTTTTAATAGATAAACTTCCTCTGTGGAAATTTTTTTTAACGTTCCAAATTACTATAGTACATTTTACAATACATTCAGCATAAAATGTGAATAATTTGCAAAGTGTATTACTCTACTGTCAGATATTTTGTCTAAATTATAAAAAAAATGTTCACCATGTATGACAACTATTAAATGATAAGTTCCTTGGCCTTACAACACCCTTCTTTCAACAGAGATAGTATTCTCCAGTCATCCACTTTTGTTTTCAGTGCAACTACAACTGCAGAAGGCTTTTTCGCAATACGTTAAGGTCGTTGTTGTCTCACCCACTTGGTACTCTCTTCAAAGCTCTTAAACTGCGCAGGACAACGACTTCCGGGGGCTCACTTGAGCACTTCAAAAAGGTTCATGTGAGATGCTTGCAAATAGAATAGAATTATTTACGTCATCATCTTCCACATTTATGTAGACCTGTGTCTCGATAAATATCTTGTTTTGATAAAAGCCATCTTTATTACCATCCAGTCTGTACAAAGATGTCATTTCTTTCCTGGATTATGATTTCATCATTTTTATCTGATCATAAGCAGAATTCGGCTGAAAGATATTCAACTTACCATTATAGCTCTAGTCTGTAATCAACACAGATCCCTTTGGAAAACTTTTGCAATATGATCTGTAATCAACACAGATCCCCTTGAAAAACTTTCGCAGTATGATCTGGACCGGTTTTTAAAAAAATGTATTTCCAGCAAACAAAAATAAGTTACTCAATCTTTTCCAATCTCTTAGGTACAGATGTTTCTTGCTGACAGTTCCAAAGGAGGTTTCTACCGCAGTTGCAATTAGTTTCTGTATTCTCGAGTTGCATCTGTCTAACAGGCTGCTTAATATTTTCCACTGCTTGCGGTAAATAAACCTGTTTCTTACTTTACTTCTTTTACTTTACTATTATAATAAAATCAACAGATGTCTCTTTAATCGAAACGTTAAACTTTCGAGCTGTGCATGCTTTTATTGTCGTGAAATAGTAGAATTTAACGTCGAAAAATCGTAAAGAGATTAATGTTAGGTGTCATTTGCACTTGAAAATTACCTTATACAACAAAATTGCGTTAATTATACTTAGTGATAGACTATGGGACAAGTCGATTGGATGCATAAACTACCAGCATAGTTTATGAACAACTCTGTAATAGTTCATATTAGTGAAAAGTACGTTCGTAACATTTTAAAAGGACAGCTTTTTACTTTAAAATGGTGTTGACTCATACAAAACATCAAACCTTGTATTACTCTTTTAAAAAAATAAGATGTGAAAAACTGTAATGTTAACAAATATTTTAATGCTTTTGGTTTCATATTACTAATAAATAAGGCTTTATATGTATAAAACATAAACTTATTGTTATGGTATTTCCTTAGTGCATTTCTGAAGTAATCAATACAATAACGTATGTATGGCAATTCCTATGCATTTCGATCCTGCAAGTTATAAGGTTAAGTTACCTGACAGACACTTTGAAGGTAGGTTTAGAGATAATAATTTTAATTATTTGTTCGCCTGTTAGCAACAATAATGGTTATTATAAAGTAACCCAATTGTTGTAACCGATTTACATAAAAAGCGGTGTTTTGTTTCTGTGAACGTTGCTACAGGGTAATTGATGAGCTAAGTATTATTTTTCATATTCAATACATATCAAGAGTAGCTAAATAATTAGCATGATACACTATGAATCCATTGACTCGTAGTTCGCGTCCTGTTTCCGCAAAACTGCACTTGACATTTTGGTGCCGTGTGTGCGATATTCCATAAGAGTAGTCCAAGGGTTGATGATTGACTGTTTTCCTGCACGTAACCCTTGTGGAGTTCTGCACTAACATCTGAAACAACAAATGAGCACATTCTGGGTATGATGAAATATATGCCTTAATTTAGAAAATAACGACGGGTCTGAAGGTTAGGGTGCTTGACTACTCGCAATCCGTTGATCGCGTGATGGAGTCCTGGCGCCAAACATTCTCGTCTTTTTAGCCACAGGAGTTTTATAATTTGAAGTTTGTAAAATAGTAGCCAAAGAGTAGGTGGTTGGTGCTACCAGCTGGTTGCCTTCCCTCCAGTCGGTAGCTTAAAATTAAAGACGGCAGCAAAAATTTAAAGGTTTATCATATATGAAACAAAAACATCAAAATAAGCAACAACAATAATAAATATCTTTGAAAAGTTCTTAGAAAACAAAATTTCTTTTCAGCTTGCTTTAAAATTCATCATGACAGGTTTGACATCATTGCTGGATAGTAACATTTCTGTAGAAACTGAAGTTGTTGTGTTGAGTACGAATGTTTAAATTGGTTTTGGAATTTCTGCGCTAGTCGTCCCTAATTTTGCAGTGTAAGACTAGAGGGAAGGCAGCTAATTATCATCACCTATCACTAACTCTTGGGCTACTCTTTTACCAACAAATAGTGGAATTGACCGTCACGTTATGTAACGCCCCTACGGCTGAATGGGCATGCATGTTTGGTGTGACGGGGATTTGAACCCGCGACTTTCAGATTACGAGTGGAGTTTAAAATCTGATTCTATGTACGAAGAACTTTATTTTTAAATCTGTGCCACGCCTCTAGCGATGAAAGGGTTGCCATAATAATACAATGAAAACATTTGGAATTCTCTTTCCTGTAGAAATTTCTGGCTTTTTTAACATTTCGTCACCAAAATTTTCAAAACCGATTCTACGAACCAAATCTCGTGTATACGGCGATTAAGATAATTTTTAAAACCGATTCCAGGAAATGCAGAGAGAAATATGACAAATTATTCCAGATGTTCTATGGAATTTCCAGTAGTTGCATCGAGAACTGAGGTGTGTCACTGTACAACATCTGGACTAAATAGTACGATATCCTGGCTATTTTCTTCATTGAATAGAAGAAACTTATAACTCAATGTATCCAAAAATATTGAGCGAACACAAAAACTGCGTTACCTCAGAAATCTCAGAAACACGCTCAAACATTTTCAGGTGGATTTAACGTATCTTCTTGTGTTACACTGCAGTAACCGTTCTTCAACTGGACCTTTAAAGGGAAATAATTCATGTAAGCAAGTACATCACATTTTAAAATAGGTTACATGGGATTGGAAAGTGTTATCTTTAACGATGACAACGTGCGAGGGAAAAAACCGAAAATCAGTAGGAACTACCGACCATACTTTCGTTCTTAGCTGAGCAATGCTAAATTGACTTTGGATGTGAGAGTGGACGGATAAAGGGAGAAAAAAACATGGTTTAACTACTTAATTTTTTTTTTCTAATTTGCAGCTGACGTCGGATATTTACAGAATAAATATTTATTAGGAGCTCAAAGAAGTGCGTTAGTGTCTTAGTAGGATAGGTGCGGACTGAATTCACTGCTTCATGCCACTAGGATCAGTACATACACATTAAATTAGTGTCTCGTAAAATTTGCGAGGGTTAAAGTAAGGATCCCGCTGGCCGTGGTCGCTTGGTGCTTTCACTGCACGCGTGAGGCCCGGCATGGCCTAGCGCGTTAAGGCGTGCGACTCGTAATCTAAGGGTTGCGGGTTCGCATCCCTGTCGCGCCAAATATGCTCGCCCTCCCAGCCGTGTTGGGGTTATAATTTGACGGTCAATCCCACTTTTCGTTGGTAAAAGAGTAGCCCAAGAGTTGGCGGTGGGTGGTGATGACTAGCTGCCTTCCCTCTTGTCTTACACTGCTAAATTAGGGACGGCTAGCACAGATGGCCCTCGAGTAGCTTTGTGCGAAATTCCAAAAACAAACAAACAAACATTCACTGCACGCTCTTAGTTCAGTGTTCGCTAGTGCACGAGGCGTGCTTTGTTTTTGGAGTTGCGTCCGTTAACGGCGAATAATGATAAAACACGAGTTACTTTAAAAGCTATTGCAAAGCAGATTTTACATTCTTGTTAATCAAACGTTGCTCAAATATACACACTGAACGTTTTCTTATAATTCACACCATTAACAAATATTACTTTGCACCAGTTTCTTTTATCGTTGCTAGATAGACTGGGAATAGTGAACATTTCGATATTTCTCTGAAAACTTCGTGCGGCTCTAGAATCTAAAGTAAGCAAAACTGATGATTGAAACTTTTGCAGATATGTTCTAGAAGTGCGTAATGTTCAAAATAAACCAAACATTTGTCATTTTTTTAAATCTCGGAAAGAGTACTATGCATATATATTTTATTCACAACTAGCAAAGGTGTAAACAGAAAAGATGTGGTCGTTATTATTTTATTATTTTCCTATTTTTATTTTGGCTCTAAAACTACCGTTTCTTCGATATTCAGAGTAAATGACTCAGTTTCCTGTTAATATTTTTGAATGTTTTCTTGTGGAACAGCAGTAAGTCTACGGATCTACAACGCTGGAATCAGAGATTCGATTCCTTTCGGTTGTTTCTATATAATAAAATGCACACATACACATTATTTTTTGAAATTAAAGTTAAGATGGCTAATCACTTTTTGACAACGCTAAGTTAATGTAGTGGGTATGTCGTTACAGGCATACACCGTTATGGGCAGCATATTTCGAACATGTTTGCTTCGTACAGAATTCTTCACCATTTAAAGTGCAATGATGCCATGAGGTAGACTTATAGTTGAATAGAGATCTAAATTAGCCTTTTCCAAGAAAAATATTCGTACAGTGAAGTTGTTGAACGATGAAGAATCAACAAAACAACAATTTGAAGAAAAGAAACCGAGCTTTTAATGTCTCATTTAAGCGAAAAAAACTCGTGTAGGATATAGAAAAGTGTTTAACATATCGTGGCTTTGAAATCACATCGCAAGCCAAAACGTAGTAATGCACTTATCTCATAACTGTAATATACGGTTATGAAAGAAAATCCTCTGATAATCCCACCTCCAAAAAGAAAGTAATTGAAATGAGGCTGTGGGTTTTGTTCTTGGTATTTTTCTAGCCACACTTTAAACCAACTCGTTTTCTTGAACTAGATGGTAGAATAAAAGGGAATCACAACAATCCCACTCAACAACACACGCCTGTTAAATGTTCCCACACAGCTTTGGTCTACTTAAACGTGGTATTCAAAGCCAGCGTTCATGAGCAGTGTAAAGTTTGTCAAAATTTGTCGTTCGAAGGTGGATCCAACCATCATCCAAAGAGTTGTTCGTCAAGTACATTATATGCGTTAAAATAGTACTTTAATAATCAAATGATTGAAATAGTGTCTTCTGCCAGCCCCAACAGTGATGGAAGAGTTGTATAGCTTATTTTAAAAACTAGAATCCAAAAGCACACAACATGACAACAGTGGATGTACACGATATTGAATAATATTTGTCTCTGATAAAACTTTGTAGAGACACAACTGTAAAGTACGACGTTTCGAAAGTCTTCCGCCTTTCATCTTCAGGTCAATCTATCAAAGAATTTTTGTCTCGTTTCTATTCTTAAATACAAAGCTATACGATATATTTGCTTTGTCAACTGCAAGTATCGAAACCTGATTTTTAGCACAATAAGCCCTCAAACATACTACTAAGGCAACACTGGATAGTAGACGATATTGAAGAAACGTAAAAATCTATGGGAGAATTACGGGATGATACAGGAACTTAAATTGGATGTGAAATATTTACCTTTTATTTATGAGTAAAGTATGTATTAAAGAATGTAACATTAGTTATGCTATTCATCTGTAACGTCCCTGAATTATAAAGCCAGAATATTTATTTAAAAACTGATAACAATAATTAAAAGTAAATAGAAAAGAAAAAGTTGTATTGAGCAAATAAAATGGAACTTCAAAAATTCGTGTTTATTTCCGAGTAATTAGCATTGGTCAGTGTTATTTGAACGCACGTCAAACCGAATAAAATAAAATTTGTTTCGATTCTATAATTAACGCATCACCATTGTACGCCAATTATAGACTTCGCATGTAAGATAAGGAGCTTGCATGTTTTCCACGTTATTTGTCACTTAACAGTTACGCCCTTTAAAATCGGATGCAGGATCGGAGCCATGGTAACAGCTTTTATTTTGTCGTTGTTACAATAGACATCGTAGTGTTAGATCACAATTCATTGTATTAGCCATTAGCTTGGACTGAAAGAAGGAGTTTCGGAAACAACTCTGGAGATCTGTAATGTCATTCTTATTACATGCGATTAACCCGCAGTAAAAAGGAGTCAAAATAATGCATATAATATCTGGAGTAATGTTCTCTCCGAAAAACAGTAACTAATCGTACAGCATCTAGTTCACAGAGAATAATATTCTGGGTTCTTTTTCTTTTGGGTGTAAAGATATAACTGAATAACACCTAGTTTAAATAACGTAGCGCCGTGCGTAATATTTTCATCTTTTATGGAAGTTGTTTTGTAATACAGAAGCAGTAGCTAAGCTGTTCATCTGGAAGATAGTGGAGCGTTTGCAGAACTTGTATTTTCTGAATTGGTACAAGCTTATAGAAATATGATTACGGGTCCGGCATGACCAGGTTGTTTAAGCATTCAACTCTTAATCTGAGGATCGCGGGTTCGAATCCCCGTCACACCAAACATGCTCGCCTTTTCAGCCGTGAGGGCGTTATAATATTACGGTCATTCCCACTATTCGTCAGTAAAAGAGAAGTCCAAGAGTTGACTGTGGGTGGTGATGACTATCTGCCTTCCCTTTAGTCTTACACTGCTAAAGTAGGGACGGCTAGCACACATAGCTCTCGAGTAGTTTTGTGCGAAGTTCAAAACAAACCAAACTGCGGTATTTATGCAAATCACGATTTTTGGAATTATGGCAATAGTTAAGCTTAAGTTAGTCAGTGAACTCGATTTTTAAGTGTTTAAAATTCTTATGTAGTACATTATTTCCTTAAGTTTATAACTTATTTGGATCGTTGTAAAGAAATTCCGAAATATTCAAGTAATTTAGGTGCTTTTTGTTAGAATCTGTATAATAGACTGAAATATTTACTCGTTGTTTAGTTCTGTGCTTAACGATTAACTGGCTAAACAATCTTTGTTTAAAATTATGGTGGTCAAATAATTTCTTTATTTTTAATTGTATACTCACTTTCTATATATATATATACACACACACACACAAGTTTTGGATATACATTATAGTAATCCTTTTACTTCTCTCAGATACTTTAAAGAATCAGTTATGGTACACTGTTTACGAAAGAAAAATACATTAAGACACCTCACAATACATTTTCTGTTTCGTGAAATGTTACAAATTTGTAGTAGACCTGTCTGATTAGAACAGTGGTTCCCAACTTTTTTCATGCCCTGCACACCTAAAAAAATTTAATATGTTCTCGCACCCTCAGAGTAATTATTTATTTAAGAATAAAGGTGAAGGTGGCCAAAACAAATATCTCGCATCCCTTGGAACGTTATCTCGCACCCCTGGTTGGGAACCACTGGATTAGAATATCGAATAAATTATTTTAAATGAAAACGGCAAAGGAGAAATATATTCTTACCACATGCAATTGAACATTACTGGTTTAGTTTTATAAGGTGAAAGACACTGAAAGCTCCTACGATTTTTTCGCAGAGTTTCGCGTCATATAGGAAAAAGATGATTAAGATAGCAATGGTTATTGGTTGTGTACAAGGTTTCAATTGTAACAACTGAACAACAGTAAAACTTCATAAGTGTAATGAAACAAGTCTACATTACACTGGTTTTCTCTAACGTGAACTTAAGTATTTTGTCATTCGTAGAGTAACTGTTGATAATCAAACTTGGTAACAGAGAACAAGGAATGAAAAGTCGCATGTGGATTCACTGATATATCGAGACCAGGTGGGTTAAGGCACTCGACTCGTAATCCGAGGGTCACGAGTTCGAATCCCGTGACGTCAAACATGTTCGCCCTTTTAGCCGTAGGGGCGTTATAATGTTACAGTCAATCCCACTATTCATTGGTAAAAGAGTAACCCAACAGTTGGCGGTGGGTGATGATGACTAGCTGGCTTCTCTATAGTCTTAAACTGCTAAATTAAGGACGGCTAGCGCATATAGTCCTCGTGTAGCTTTGAGCGAAATTCAAAAAACAAACAAAACAAAGACATATCTTTTACAGTTTTGTTTTGGTGCTGTAGAGATGTGTTCCTCAGTTGTTTTTATTGGTACCAAGGAGTCATGTTTTGATTTTGCGGATTGTAGAGATATGACCCTAACAATATTGTGTATGAACTGTAAAGATGTGCCCTTTGCAGTTTTGTTTTAGTGCTACGAAGGTATGCTTTTCTACATCTTTTTTATTTATTTATTCTTACATTGGAATGTTATTTTCAATCCATATTAGTTTGTACGATAGTGAAGTTATGGTGATAAGTTAATTACAATATTGTGTTGTTTTCTCAACAATATCCGTATAAGAATTTAATATGACGTATTATGCAGCTCTCGGCTTACACCGTTCTAGTAGTTATGGTGTAATCTTGGTGTGCAGCAACATAAAGGTCACTGTGTAGTTCTGGTGTTCAGTAGCGTGTAATTTTGTTGTTCAACGATGCTTCAGTTAAGTTGATTCTTATGCATTTGTGTGTGTTCAGCAATATGGCTTCCGAGTAGTTTGGTGTTCCTTGATAAATCATATAAAATGCAGCTTTAATACTGCGTAACATAGTGTAAAAGTAGAAGAAAATAATAATATGGTGTGCAGTAGAATTTCAAAAAAGGTCTTTTAGAAATTGACAAATAGCTTAGACTGAGGTTTCTATGTGTAAGTAAACAGAGAGAGATATACACAGGGGGTTTAGTAGTTCATATGAAACTGATTTTGAATATGCAAATCACTTAGTCAGTTACGTGACAGACATATACGATATAAAGTTGCGGTGTAATGGCTTATATCAGAACTGTACATTTCAACAGTTTGTTGTTTGCAGGTACTATAATACTGCCGAAAACACATTGCTTTTAAGAATGGTATGCTGCAGCTCTCTCTAATATGTAAAATACTGACACACCTAGATTGTAAGGATGTGTTCAGATTTAGACTTTCAAAGACGGGTATGTTCCTTGTATTTAATGTTGCTGAAAAAAAAGTATGTGAACTTGAGGCACCAGAAAGATCTAGAAAGAAACGCGTAACAAGTCGTTGTATATAAAGTGTAAGAGGTTAAAATCTACAAGCACAAGAATCAATGGCAAATCGAGTTTACATGCCCCAGGTAACAGCACGCAACATAAGCAAAAATAATCTCTTTCTAAAAGCGAGAACTATGTAGAAGTTTGAGGCCACCAACATAAATCACACTGTCATACTTGCTGTTCAACCATTGTACACTTCTAGTAGCTATAGAATTAAACGGGTATCCAAATTATTCCACACAAAAACTTGTCGAATTATCGATTACGTCGCGTGACGCAGCGTCTACGGAGTTTTATGTGACCGGATTGTTCAATTGAATGGATTCTGGAAAATCGTCGTCCTCCTTCACAAGATGGCTTGTGAAATACATTCAAGGAAGAGGGGTGTGCTTTTGACACGACAGCCGTACGATGGAGCCTTTTGTGACAGAATCTACGCTACACAGCTGTTGTAAAGGTACATGACGTTGTGAGGCTTCACAGTGTTTTACTGTGACGAATGTAACTTCTGTTCATAGTACAACACAACAGTTTCAAGAATTTCAAAAATACATTTTATATTTCGAAACACTTACTGTTACAGCATCACCTATTTTCATTGTTGCTGCGCATTTTACCAGAATCTAAGATGGTTTTATAAATTTATTAATAATTTATGTGTAGTCATGCATAAATTTCAATCGTAAGGGGAATCAATTCTAACGCAATCATTGACCAAGCAACAACAAGAGTCTCATTAAAATATAACACGAAGTCAAACCTTTCATATGATTCACCACTTGCCGTCAAGTTTGGGGGAATCCACCTTCCATCGGTAATCCTTGACAAGGGAGAATGCCCCCCAGTGGCTCAGCGGTATGTCTGTTGACTTACAACGCTAAAAACTGGGTTTCGATACCCGTGGTGGGCAGAGCACAGATAGCCTATTGTGCTTTGTGTTTAATTCAAAACAACAACAAGGGAAAACTGAATAAGGTAGACTCGGGTGATATTTATTTTTATTGTGATCATTTGTTCTTGATATCAGTTCACTCACTAGTTTCATGTAAACAGTCATCCTTCATTAGAGAATACTTCAGTCTGATATTAGTTCACTTAATAGTTTCATGTAAACAGTCATTCTTCATTAGAGAATACTTCAGTCTGATATTAGTTCACTTAATAGTTTCATGTAAACAGTCATTCTTCATTAGAGAATATTTCAGTCTGATATTAGTTCACTTAATAGTTTCATCTGAAGAAATAATCATCCTTCCTTAAAGAATACTTCAGCTTGTATTTTTTCTTGTGTATTTGCATTAACTCGTAGAAAATTTTCCGTAAACAGAAAACCTTATAAAATACGAGTTAGTTTTGTTCGTTTTTGAATATGCTCCTCAGTTTCAGCAAGCTTGAGTTTCTTGACTGATATTCACTGATACCTGTCTTCTGGTATAAAGATTCTGTATAAACGATCTTCTACGTTTGAAGTCAGTGAGAATGCACTGTCTTTTGTTAGCCACAATAATAACAACGTCCTTGACGTGGACTGATAATGCTAATACATTGTATTTTGCAGTTACAACGGCTTTGAGCGTTGTTTGATCATACTTTATGAACTAACTTTATGACATTAATCATTTTGGATCAGTAAAAGTCATAATGGCTATCAGTATCAGCCTGTTGATCATTCATCATCACGAGTAGCTGTCTGCCATAAACCTTCATGGTTCAACTTCCGTATTGGATTACCAATTCTATTTCCTTCCGGTCTCTTGAGCTGTCGTTGTCCTAACTGGTATCTAGGAGCTGTCCACACATTTTACCGAATCTCTTGAGACACGTTATGGTTGGGCATTTGAGTAAGTGTTCATATCCTCAGCAAGTCCATTGAGAATTGCTGTACTTTTCATGCCACTCCAGAAAGTGATTTGTGATACTGCACGCGAGTGAGTTATTCCGAAACGACTGTAAAAAACGTGTATCTTTGACTAGTATATTTGCAACTCTATAGTATGTTGTCCAGTGCTGTTGTGGCTGAGTTGCTTTCTTTCTGTTCACTTATTTGAAAAAAAAAATCATTTGTTGGCTACTATGTCCAACGCGATATATACTATAATCTATGCAGAAGACTACGCATACATACATTTTTCCCATTTTTAAGCTGTGGTAAAAGGATCCCCAGGATGCATAACAACGAAATATAAGTTTCTGTTGTTTAGATATAACGCTTGTGATAAGTAATGGTAATGACTAATGAAGGTTCCAGTTTTAAAACATCACGTTTGTTAGTTGTGTTTGCAAGTGATTCTGTCTTCTTCTAATAGGATATCTTGTCTCATACACCTCTACATACTTTGAAAATCAATTCATTCACTTCCCTCTGTAGAGTGGCGACATTTTGTGTCCACAGGTTCAATATCATAACCTTCTCAGCAGTTGTAGGTTTTGAACACTTGCAAAAAAGGTTCAAGAGTCTTTATAAAAGTAATTTACGTATTTCACTAACAGTGTTTATATTTGTGTCTTGAATCTATTTTACTTTATTTCTATCTATGTACATTTTCTTTTTGAACTCTAAGATTTCCCAGGGCGAATAGAATCGGTGTTCTAACTTTTCTCAAACTTTTCATGTACATTTAATCGTGTTCGTCTTATTCATGCCTTTCAGAATTCTTTGTCACATTCTTAGTTGTGGCATTTCATTAAAGTGACAATGCTTAGCTTTTGTCACGAATACTCACGCAATTAGTTTGGTTTTGTCATAACGATGTCACAATTTGAAATAATTTTAACCAGTGACATCGAGAAAACCTACGTGTAGAGAAATATATATGTAAAAACGGTTCGTTTGGGTTGAGAAATTTTTTTTGTATATTCAAACATCTAACCCCGCCCTCTACATTCCGACACTCATTACACAACCCCCTTTCAAACATGTGGTCAGCTTCCGGTCAGTTACCTCTCTTTCTTTGTGAACCTGACGATGACCAAAGAAGGTCGAAACGTTGTTTTCTCCTCAACGTAAAAAAATTTCTCAACCAAAACGACCCGTTTTCACATATATATTTGAAGTAATTTTATTTCCTCAGTGTAATCCTATAAAGCATCAAAACAAATACGCACAGCATATCCTTTCAACAGGATTA
Organism: Carcinoscorpius rotundicauda; assembly: GCA_011833715.1. Lineage (NCBI taxonomy): Eukaryota > Metazoa > Arthropoda > Merostomata > Xiphosura > Limulidae > Carcinoscorpius > Carcinoscorpius rotundicauda. Next base: position 150,940,837 of record CM022392.1, read on the forward strand.
TTTATATATGACTTATAGACATAGCTACTGAAAAATATAATTTGATACAAGAGTGTAAATGCTCTACACCTTATGAAGAACTTCTAAGTCTAACACAGAGGCCTCCCAGTGGCTCAGCGGTATGTCTGCGGACTTACACGCTAAAATCCGGGTTTCGATACCCGTGGTGGGCAGAGCACAGATAGCCCATTGTGTAGCTTTGTGCTTAATTCAAAACAACAACATCTAACACAGAGTTCAGAGAAGCTTTATTTTTTTATTTTTTAGTTTTAAAATCAGGTAAATTGTTTCATAATAACGATTCAGGGCTAGGCCTACTTTCTCTCACTGCATATCTTTGTACAGAGTTAAGACTATTTTGTAAAACTCTCTGAAGTTATAAGCTTAAATAGTAGAGGCCGACATGGCCAGGTGGTTAGGTCGCTTGACTCATAATCTGAGGGTAGGGGATTCAAATCATAGTCACACCAAACATTCTCGCTCTTTAAACCATGAGGGCGTTATAATGTTCATTCAATCCCACTATTCGTTGGTAAAAGGATAGTTCAGGATTTGGCAGTGTGTGGTGGTAACTAGCTGCCTTCACTCTTGTCTTACACTGCTAAATTAGGGATGGATAGCGCAGATATCCTTCGTACAGTTTTACGCGAAATTGAAAATAAACAAACAACCATTACTATTAATATCTCACTCTTTTACAGTTGTAACAATAATTAATATCTGTTGAAAGTTAATACAAGTAATAATGGTAAAATATCTACAACACTGGTATACTAAAACGCTCGCTTTTTATAAATAAGCCAGTGAAGGTCTGTTTAACGATCCTCGAAATTAAGTTATTTGTTCCGCATTTTATCAAGTATAACGACCATGTGATTACGGCACTTGACTCGCACTTTGAGGGTCGCGGGTTCGAATCCCCTCCCACCAAATATACTCGCTCTGTGTGGGGTTATAATGTAACGGTCAGTCCCACTATTCGTTGGTAGAAAGAGTAGCCCTACAGTTTGCGGTGGGTGGTGATGACTAGCTGCCTTCCCTCTGGTCTTACATTGCTAAATTAAGGACTCTTGGGCTACTCTTTTACCAACGAATAGTGGGATTGACTGTTACATTATACACCCCTACAGCTGGGAGGGCGAGCATGTTCAGCGCGACGCGGGCGCGAACCCGCGACCCTCGGATTACGAGTCGCACGCCTTACGCGCTTGGCCATGCCGGCCAAGTTGAAAAAGAAATTGTGGTTGATTTAAATAATCGACAGATATAGATATATAATTTTATATAAATTTAAATCATCACTTATAAATAGTTATTAATTCTAACAACTGTTTTTCAATACTGTTGTACAATATAATCGTTTTAGTAATCATGTCGGATAACGCTTTGAGTGTGAAAGCTTATCACAAATTATATCCGTCAGAAAACTTTTTATTTGCAGAAATTCGTTAACGTGAGAACCAAAATTTTCAATTTTAGCTGAACAGACAGCCGTTAGTCGGAAATAGGATATATTTCTCTTGTTTATTTTATGGGCAGATAACGTCGGAAATGAAAATGATATTTCTATATTAGTTTGTTTCTTGGACCCTTCACATGTAACATCAAACATGAAAAATCTCTCTCTCTATTCTAGTTTGTGTTTCTCAGATGCTTGATGGAGAGATATTGCCAGATAGGATGATCACCTTTCTACGTTTCGGTTACATATATTTATAAACGTACAAACATTTATTTGAAGCCTTAATTTTCGGACTCATAACAGCCCTCCCTCGTGCTGTGTCTCTGATTATAATGTTGTCATTAATTCGGAAACTGTTCAAATATTTTTTCTGTATTTCTTAACTCTGCGTGTGTTTTTTTTGGCGTGTATGTTTGGTTAGTTTTTTCTAAATACCTAGTTTAATACGCGTTCATGGGAGGACAATATCATTCTCGTGAAAATAACATTAAATAATACAAACGAGATTCGCTACAAAGTCGTCATTATTTTGTACAGTAAGGAATCACATTTTGAAAACAGTTGCGGCGTGTCAGTCACTAGTGCGGTCATACTCAATTATTATTTTAAAGTTTGTTTAAAGTTAAATTAAATAAAAAAGAAGCTAATTAACAGTGCTAACCATCAACTCTCGGGTTACAGTTTGTTTGTATTTTGATCGAACAGTGCGATTTGACCGTTACTCTTATAACGCACTTCACGACCCTTGGTTGCGAAGAGCGTTTTTGCAGAAACGAGTTGCGAGCCATAAATCCACAGTTTCACATACCTGGTACATTAGTAACTAGGCCATGTTCAGCCAAAATATATTTGATATGAATACGAGTGTTTGTCATTTATTACATAGTTACGTTAAAAACTGATCTCATAATAATTTTAATATAAAAATATGTATAAAACTTACAACCGTTTTCAAACAAATTTGGAAAAACATAAAAATATGTATTTAACAAAAAAGTCAAACACGTATTCATACAAATGACAAGTTATTTCAAAATACTTGTTATTTTGAGTGTGTTTATTATACATATACATATGCATGTGTGTATAAAGACATAAACATACACATGTACTTTGTTAGTTTTGTCATTGTACAGTTAGTTTTGTTTGAAGTTCAGCACAAAACTACACGATGGACAATCTGTGCTCTGCCCACCACGACTATCGAAACCCAGTTTCTAGCGTTGTAAGTCCACACAAACATTCTACAGTGCTACAGGGGCATTCTCAAATGAAGAAGGTTTCAGTATTTCAATCAACATTTAACAGTCTAACGGTGTATTTACATTTTAGAATATATAGTGGTTACTTATGGTTGTTTATATCAGTCTGCGTGAATATACAGGTCATGCATTTACGGCATGACGTGGGCTTTAGAGGGCTCGATTTGCACTTTACGGTTTCTAATCTCGGTCACACCAAGCATACTCGCCTTTTCAGCAGTTGGAGCGTTATAATATGATGTCAATCCCGTTATCGTTGGTAAAATAGTAAGCAGCCCAAGAGTGTATGAAGGGTAGCGCTGACTAGCTGTTTTCCCTCTAGTCTGTTACTGGTAAGTTGGGGACGGTTGGTGTAGATGGCCCTCGCAGTTTTGCGTGAAATTAAAAAAAAAGCCACTTATTTACAGCTGAACAAAAAAAAGTTGATAATTATAAATATTTGCACACGATTAGGAATGTCTATGAAAATAACAATCAGAAACACATGGATATGTGCCTGTATATTTGTTAATTGTGGGATTGTTTTATTTCATGAATTTTGCTTCTCCGACTTATGTTACTGTAAGGTTCGTGTTTTGGTGTTGCAACATTTTGTTCAGATAAACTGTGTTTTATTCGTATGTTCATGAACGTAAGAAGGTTTTTTTTTCTATTCTTTTAAACCAATGCTAAACGTTAGTTCTGTTTCACCTATGTAGAATATTGGCCACTTGTTACACTTTATTTTGCAAATATCTCCCGAGCGAGTGGGTTTGTTATATAATTTTCTTAACGTGTTTAATTTCCTACTAATAACAAGTCCAATACTTCAAGAAAAATCCGCAGCACGACGAAGAATCATCGGAAATACTGAACATTCCAAAAAGCAAGAACAACTTAATGGTCAGTTTCCCTACCAAACCAAAAACAGATCTGGTATATAAAAAAAAGTCCCAGATAAATAAAGTGAAAAAACTGCGGAACTACTAAACGATAAGAAGCCTATAAAACAAAAATTGACATCAGTAGACAGAAAAGACACTGTCACCCAAGGAACTGATAAAAGAAACCACCATGATTTTATCAACCAAACAAAGCCATGTGGTTATGGCACTCGACTCATAATTTGAGGATCCTGGGTTCGAATCCCCGTCCCACCAAACATGCTCGTACTTTCATCTGTGGGGGCGTTATAAGTTACGGTCAATCCAACTATTCGTTGGTAAAAGTAGCCGAAGAGTTGGCGGTGGGTCGTGATGACTAGCTGCCTTCCTTCTAGTTTTACACTGCTAAATTAGGGACGGTTAGCGCAGATAACCCTCGTGTAACCTTGCGCGAAATTCAAAACAAACAAACAAAACCAACCAAACAGAATGATTCTTGAATGGTAAGTACACTGAATGATACGTTAACGTTTACTCAGTCTAATACTGGCCTTAATCCAACAGACAACAAAATATTGAGCAAATAACACAAAACACCATTACAAAAAAACACTCCTGCTTTTAAACTTTAGAACGTTTTGCGTATGAATCAACTAAGAACACCAACATCCTACTGTTTACCAAAAGTCCATAAAAACTCAATAACCTTACGTCCAGTCACGCCTTCTTATAACTTCTTTAAAACTACAACCTTGATACATACTCAAATTGGATATTGGAACCTTGTGTTTCCAAAATAAGCATCCATTATAACAAACACACTTCGTACCCCTTCAACACTTGCATAATTTAAATAGTGACATTGTTACGTCTAGTTTTGATGTGGTAAACGTGTTCTCAGAAACCCCTTTTCATTGGATAATATAAATTACTTCAGAAAGGAGTTCATAATACTTCGTTTGTTTGTTTTTGTTTTTTTTAATTTCGCACAAAGCTACTCGAGGACTATCTGTGCTAGCCGTCCCTAATTTAGCAATGTAAGACTAGAAAGAAGTCAGCTAGTCATCACCACCCATCGCCAACTCTTGGGCTACTCTTTTACCAACAAATAGTGTGATTGATCGTCACATTATAACGCCCTCGCGGCTGAAAGGGCGGGCGAGCATGTTTGGCGCGACGGGAATGCGAACCCGCGACCCTCAGATTACGAGTCGCACGCTTGGCCATGCCGGGCTTCATAATACTTCGTAAAGAGAATCAACATAAAACGGGAACACCTAATCACACTGCTTCAACTAGCCACATTTATATGCTTTCAATACAAAGATTCGTACTGTAGTTACACGGACTTGTCATGGGAAATCTTACATCTACATGTAATGATCCCTTCCATACATTAGCCTGCATTTTGACTTAGATATGTAGGTGGCGTTTCTTGCATCTTTAATCATCATGATGAACAAACAACATTTCTTTAACACAAAAATAACGTACAGTTCAATTGAAAAAACAACAACAAATCTTCCAGGATAATTTTCTCAGATGTTAACATCACGCGAACCCCTCCCTAAGGCTTCACCGCTAAAATCCAAGTAAAGAGAAACTTTTCGAAAAAGAAAATAAATGTCAGAACAGCTAATGCCAATTCTGCAAAAAACAATACAAACCAGGTATTAGGGAAGGCACTCGCATTGTCCCTACATAATAACAAAACCCAACTTATTTTGTTTACAATGTTTTTGAAGGATTGATATTAGCCATCCCTAGTTACCTCCCTTCTTGAAAAGTTTCTTGTTGCAGTGTTCCGAAAGACGTTAGAAGATTGTATTTATAACCAAGTTTGAAATACAGTGAGGTTCCAACTAATATTTATTCTTTATCTATTATTAGCCAGTGATTCCAGTTTCACGTTGTACTTGGGCTTTTTAAAAGGACACTAAATTTCTGTAAAAAAACAACAAAACAACAACTAACATTTTAGGGGTAATGATAACATCGTTTACACTAGAATTATGATTTTTAAAAAAAATATATTGCTAAGTATTAATAATGCTTATAAGAGCGGATACTCAGTTTGAAATCATATAATCGTATTTAATGAGGTTTACTCCATTGTTTGGATTATTGAGTTAATATGTAACAGAAAGAAATAACAGCAATACATTCAGACTCGTTCTTATGATACACTCCTAGAACTTGTGATTTAGTCATCACAAAGATATTGTTATAAAAGGAAGAACTTCATAATCATGTAAAGTTTTGATGGCATATTGAGGAGATTTTTGAAATAACATTTCAATGAGCAATCTAAGCCATCCCTACATAGCAGTTGGGCGAGGCATGGCCAAGTGGTTAAGGCACTCGACTCGTTATCCTAGGGTCGCGGGTTCAAGTCCTCGTCACACCAAACATGTTCGCCCTTTCAGCCGTTCGGGCGTTATAATGTTTGCGGTCATTCCCATTATTCGTTGGTAAAATAGTAGCCCAAGAGGTAGCGGTGGGTGGTTATGACTATTTGCCTTCCCTCTAGTCTTGCACTGCTAAATTAGGGATAGCTAGCGCAAATAGACCTCTTTGTGCGAAATTCAAAACCAACCAATCAAAATATAGCAGTGTTGCTACCTGCACAGTAGAAAGAACACAGCGAAAATTACATAAAGTGAGTTTCTAATCATGCAGTTCACCAGAACTTAAGCACTAATACTTAACTAACATAATTTTTTACTACTGATAACGAATTGAAAAACAACAACGTAGACAAGACACGTTTAATTAACAACAAAAAACTCCATAAAAAACAAACTAATCACTTGTATTATTCCATAGATAGAAAATATTAGCTTTGTTCCATCAGAAATTTGGAAGAGACTAGAACATAAATATATTCCTAACATGACAATTAGATTCGTTTTTATCCCGGAATGAAAATTTCACGCGTTTTGAAAATTGGATAACAAACTTTCTCCATCAGAAAAAATATATGCGAAATAAAGCGTATCAATTTCCCAGTCTTTTAACAAGGTAAAACAGGACGTTTCTTGAATATCACGTTAAAATAATATTAACCCACCCTTCCCCAATTTTATGAATAAAACCAACCGCAATTTTTTTTAACAAAATGTAACAGTAGTCGAACATGAACCTAAAAACTAAATATCAGTGATCGAATCGTTATACCTTTTCTAAAAATTAATCTTACTTACTATAAAAGCTGTAAGTTGTAATGTATTATACTTTATCAACAAGTAAACTCGAAACAACTGTTAAATTGTTGAATTGCCCCCAGTGGCTCAGCGGTATGTCTGCGGACTTACACGCTAAAATCCGGGTTTCGATACCCGTGGTGGGCAGAGCACAGATATCTCATTGTGTAGCTTTGTGCTTAATTCAAAACAAACAAACAAAATATTGTTGAATGATGATTTGAATACTAAATTCTTTATCTTTTGTATTTGAGGTTGATGTCACCAGTGGTCGAAGCGTCGTACCTTTTTCAAAAAATATTCTTCCTTACTGTAAAATCTGTAACTAATTATAAAATAATACTTAAAATTTACCCAGTAAATTAAAAAAAGTATTAAAGTCCCCTTTCCCTAAGGTCAGCTTATGTTCTTATACTTATATTTGTTTCCATTTAGTATACACATTTTTGCGTTCCGATATTGTTTGAGATCTGCTGTCATTCTACACAGTGGTCTTCTGGTATTGTTTTAAAGTGCTATTACTTTATACTAACATCTTGTGGAATTATATCAGGTATACATTGTGTTAGGCCCCCAAGTGGCTCAACAGTAAATCTGAAGACCTATGATACCATCGGATATCGATACCCATGATGCGCATAGCAAAGGTAGCCGATTGTGCAACGTTTTGCTCAATAAATAAAGAAACGCCGTCTTAGATTCGCTATCATTCGTGAGTTTGGTCTTTTCAAGGCTTTCTTCGAGATCCATCATCGCTTTGTATACTGTCAAATTTTGTGTATCTTTGTTTCAGATATTGCTGTATACATTGCCAGCTGTTTATTACATTTTCTCTTTTATCACTTTACATTTTCGTATTGCGCCATTGTAATAATTGATACCTTTTGTTTAAATTACGATTATCGTATAAGAATATGCAAATTAATATACTTATAGTTCGCACTTGTAATAAACTAATGACAAAGTATCCAACTCCGTGGACGACCACTGGCATTCTATGACACAATGACCTAACGCCCACGAGTACCTAATTGTTGCGTATGGTAATATAATGGGATACTTTATACACTACATGACGTTAGATAAGAAATGTAACCTACAGCTCAATCAGCGGTGCTAATTCTGATTGTTAACGGTTCTTTTGTGCCAATGACCATTGAGGAGTTGTAGGTGGCTTGATTGTCGTCGACTAGAAGAGTGATGCTCTAATATAACTTTATACACTGTTCTTCACCCTACTTCCTCCCGTAGCTTAGTGGTAAGTCTGGGGTTAAAAATCGAGTTTCGATACTCACCGTGGGCACAGCACTTCATAGCCCATTGTGTAGTTTTTTCGCTTTATAATAATAATAGAACAAAAGGTTTCTTAATGATCTGTTTATTTCTTCTAGCACCAGTCGACATTCGATCCAGGTCACCACCAACCCCACCAGTCGTCTCCTGGTCTCCAGAATCCGGCCTTGGAGAAAATAAATCTCCATCTTCCTCGTTCAGCTCTGCACGGCAACTCATCAAACAGATAGGAGGCGCTGTTTCGTCAGCAGCAGCCACACCCCCTTTAACTAGACGTGGCGGTGGCCAGACCTTGTCTCCTGTAGAGATTCTTAACAGTACTGCTGATGTAGAAACGAGGCATCATAACTCGCACGATCCAGTCGCACCGATCAGGTAGGTATTCGTAGGTTGTCACTTTTATCAGATATAAGTGTATAAATTCATATAAGTAGCACAAACGTAGCTTGTTATTAACTAAGTTAATTGTCTTTCCAAAGTCCACCTTCCATAGAATTCAGAAGAAAGAAGTACTTTAAAACTTTGATAATCTTGAAATTGAAATTTTCGTATTGAAAATTTGTTTAGAACTAACAAGAAGGTCTGTAAATTTAATTTGCCAAATTGACTGATAATGTTGGTTGTTCACTCAATTCGATAGACCATATTGAAATATTTTGACGTATCAATGTTTATAGTATGTAATGGTCAATGAGCATCAGATTTTAAAGTTTCTTTTACGTTTTTCTTTCTGTCGATCTCTGAACTTCTAGGGATATTGATTACGTGTTGCCTAACTTTGTTATCAGATAGTCTTGAGTAGAATCAATGTTTAACCGGTTACATATGTACATCTTCGCCCCATCCGACTGAAGGTAACAAATTCGAATTAGTGTATGCTGACGTGAAATATTTTTCTCGCCATTGAAAGGAGTTATATTTCTATCCGTAGTGTTAATCTGAACTTTATTACAAAATATCTAGTTAAATCATGGAGTAAATTTACTTTTACGTTAAGTTTAGTTAATATCTGTTCCAGTGACGTAACCAGGGTTTTACTGAAATGATCATTGAAACTAATAAAATTAAATATAATAATATGTATAGAACTTTTATTTATTTTTCATTAAATAACACAAATTGGATTTTATGTGTAAAAGCTGAAAAATAATATTTGATCAATATGCCTAGATTTTCAGGGGACTAAACTCCCCTTGACTGCATACCCTGGTATGTATAGAGAGAACGAAACATAGGGGTTATTAATTAAGTATGTCGATAGATAGACTGGTGATATCTTACTCTTCAAATTATTTTTAGAAGGTCTCTTCGTGAATCTTAAGATCAGTATTTAACAGAATAAAACTTAATTCTGCAATAGCAGATATTAGCAAAATGTCAGACTGACACACCAACTGGCTTGGTAACTGATTTTTCTTTCGTTTAATATTCCGAGCCTCGGGTTCTGTTATTTATCAAACACGTATGTGCCATCGAATCTAGTATTAGCTTCCGGAGACCAAGGGTGGCGTTTTAGTTTAGCTATAATTTGTCATGCAGACCAGCGATTTCTCCTGGGACAGCAGCCTTCTTTCCCTCAAAATGTGACATACTGCATAGGCTAGCATGGATTATTGGACTACATGTCTTCCGTGAAATAGACGTTTTTAAATTATAAACTCCTCTTGAGACGTGCCTTGATAGTGCATGAAATGTAGTTTTCATGAATCTGTCTTTTTCTATTGTAACTATTCCATCGACTTTCATTTTGAAACTCATGTTTTGTGAGTAACTGCACATCAAAACTGGACATTTCTTTTATTTTGCTTGGTGGGAGAAAGTTATATAAATTTGACTATAGGCTGGTTGTTATTACATCTGTTACAACGCATTCCGAAGGTTTTTGTGTCGCCTACCTTGTTTATCCGATCTTTTATAATCAGTAATTTTTATTTTACCACGTTTAGTTTTTGTTCTGGAATTCAAAACCAGAGACACATAATAATATTTCAAATACCTGTCGGTTAATAAACCAAACCGTTGTTCATTCGAAAAAATAGTTATTATTGCTATTCGACGCCACTTAAATCAACAACAGCTAATGAATGTAAGAGTAGAGTCCACGTTATGTTTATTGATAGAAGTATAAAACTAATTAAATTAGAACAGGTAGCCATATACACTTCTCTACTGCATTATTATTAACACTTGCAAGAAGGGCATTGAAAATAACATCTTTAATTATAATAGTATCAGATCACATAACCACTGATTACTGATGGTTAAAGGTCCAGAATTCCTGGAATGTGTTGAATAAGTTAGAAAGACATCAATAGTTTCACTGTTGTTTTACATTAAATAAATTCTTGCATGCCATGTATTTTTACTTGACACTACGCTTCTGCATTTGGACTAACTTGTCTTCCACGAAATCCCAAAGGAAGATAACTTCATCTCGCAGGTTGGTAATTTGTATTTATTCGGACTAAAATGTTGATACATTGCAGACTTTACAAAGAGGAACTAATATATACGTATATATATTCTTAGTACCAAAGCATCGAATCCCGGTATGGCCAGATGGTTAAGGGACTCGACTCGCAATCTGAGGGTCTAGGGTTCGAATCCCGGTCGCACCAAACATGCTTGTCCTTTCAGCCGTGAAGGCGTTATAATGTGACAGCCAGTCTCACTATTTCTTGCTAAAATAGTAGCCCAAGAGTTAGCGGTGAGTGATGGTGACTAGTTTCCTTACCTCTAGTCTTACATCGCAAAATAAGGGACAGCTAGTGCAGATAGCCCTCGTGTAGCCTTGCGCGAAATTCAAACCTTTTCTTTTGCAACATATAGTACTATATACCCACACCTTCCATACGCAAATGTTGACGTCGTCCGTACTTCTAATTTCATTTTTGCTTAGTTTGATGAGGTTTAAAAAGCTTCCCACATAAACACACGTGTTACTGTTTCAATCATATGATTTGTATATATAGTTAATATCAGCTACGTAACAATACTTCGTTATTTTAGTTACATAGGTTTTGATGCGGGTTTTTTTTTCTGCTTTTACAGACGGTTTAAAGTTGGATACGTTTAGGCATACCACATAATATGTTTAGTATGTTGTTTTTTTATTGCATTTATCTCTATTATGTTCTCTAAAAACTAGCTTGTGTATCTCTCCACTGGACGGAAGTTATGTACATTCATGATTAATGATAGATTATCTTAGGACAAGAAAAGTTGCTTCCTTTTTACGTAATTGTAATCAAAACGCCACAAAAACCATAAATGATATCAAATGTTATTCTTAACTTTGTTTAAAGCAAACTGATGTTTTATTATGACACATTTCTATAAAACGTAAATAAAATCACGGCTTGCGTCTCCAGAATGTGTGTTTTCTTATAGCAAAGCCACAACGGGCTATCTGCTGAGCCCACCGAAGGGAATCGAACGCCTGACTTTAGCGTTGTAAGTCCATAGACTTACCGCTGTACTAGCGGGGAGCCTCCAGAATGTAACTTTATTCGCTAAATATTTCGCTATCATATCTTCGTCAGGAGCTATCTATATCCTACAAGCTCACTAATCCAGTTAAATCTAAATTGGAACACCGTGATTCATAAATCGAACAGTGATACGCGAGTTTAGGAAGTTCATATTATATTAAAATAACATCAAATATTCATGAATTTATATTGTTAAGATAAATTAAGCCGACAATGTTAAATAAATAAAGTGTAAACAAGTAACTAAACTATTAATATTGTAGGATGTAGAATATAATATCTTGCATATCTAAAACATATTACATATTTATTTTGGTAAGAATTTGCCATCTTATGATATCAATACATACATAAACAGTCTCTTAAACATAAGTTTCAATCGTTATATGTATAGTATTGTATAAAAACTTTAACGTATAGTAAAATGTCATTAGTGTCTATACAAAAGGCCAACCTTTGTATTTGTTCAATGTAGTTTATTTTACTCTTTAGGAAATTATGACATTTAGATAAGATCTTGGCATCCGACAAGATATTATCTGCTTATGGTAGAATGTGTTTTTTCTTAATGTTCTGTAATAGCATTGTTAGTATTGAAGTTTTGCATGTCACGCACATGGTCAAATATTCTGTCATGTACGGGTCGGAAAATGTCTCCTACATACATACTGTACATCTGCCATAAGTTACTTAATAAACAATGTTGTTACTATGACATCTGTTATTTGTCTATATTTAGTAGCTTTAAAGTTATTTTTCTTACATCGTGTTCTTTATTTTATGTTGACGTTGTTATTAATGATTTTAGGTAAATGCCTGATTTTTGTATTATTTTAAAGGTAAGTCTGGTGATCAAATTAATCTCTTTAATTTTGGGGCGATATTAACCCTTATGTGTGGAATCATCCAATTGAGCAGTAAATGTGTTTTCGCTATTTCTACTGTTCAAAAGAACGTATGTATTTTTTTTTAGTCATAAAAATTTCGTATTATCTTTTATAGATTCCTGTTGAAAGATATTTTTTTTCCCAGCCTCTTCCTACATTTATTAATTATTACAAAATTTATCACTCTTACGGACATCTCATTTTACAGCAGGGGCATCATTAGACTGAGAGTGCAAACGAATGGCTTTATTAGATACCATAGATATTAATACCAGTAATGATTTCTCTATTCCTGACACGAGCTGTGGTATCTAGAAACGGTAAATTTCCACATGGTATGGCATAAACAAATGCAAATTTTATGAATGGGTGAACGGTATTCAAGAATCCATGGACTCGTTCACTTCACAAACCCGTAGAAAGTCCTTGTGCACTGACGGCAGATAATACTGACTGCCTTCCCTCTGGTCAGTGTAGTTAAAAATTAAAAGGCATCTACAGCTATGCCCACGTTCTAAGGTTTTCTGGCCAGAACGTTTAACTCACGTGTGCACGAGAAACCGTTAAGGTTAAGTTTTAATTTTCTATCAGTGAAACTTTCTTTTAGAAGCATTTAAAGTAAAAGTTCAAAATATTTCAGTTATTTTGCGATGAATATTTTCCAAATTAGGAGCTAATGAGTCGACTTACGTTACAGAGAGAGTTGTAAATCAGGAGACGTACGTGACTTAAAGAAGTGGAGTACATTCAATCAGCTGGGTAGCAAATCTTGATATATAGAAAATTTAATTGTTAGTCTGACTTTATTAGGAAAAAACTATTGGATAACTTAAATACGCCTTGTTAACACTATAAAATCACACAAACTGTCGCTAAAACAAAGAAACAAAAGTTGCATTAAAATCCACACGAGTTAACTACAACATAGATGTCAACCCTAAAATACGTGAGACAACTCCACAAACATCATACGATAGTATTTTCACTGAAGTACACGTGAACTCTCTGACTGAACTAACTTAAAGTATCGAACTGTTTTATCGTTATTTGTAATAATTTTGAAAGTAACGAATTTAAATAGGATTAAACTTGATTTTAAAGTAATTCAGAATAACATGATATTTAGAATTATCTCCTTGAATGAAGTCCCCCGCTGGTACAACGATAAATCTACGGATTTACAACGCTAAAATCAGGGGTTCGATTCCCCTTGGGAGAGTAAGTAGATAGCCCGATGTGGCTCTGCTGCAAGAAAACACACACACATATACCCTTCAAAGAGTAAGCGGTAAGTTTCAGGACTACGATTATCTCTGATTGACAGAACCCAAATAGCCCATTGCACTGACATAAAAAACAACAAAAACTGAATTAAATAAAGCTCTTAAAATACTAATAACAGACTGGTAAAAAAAGTTAATATTTGTTACAATTAAATCTGCGTGTATTCAGAAGCAGTGGTAAGAGAGGGGGGGGTTGCTAGGTAAAGCTACTCTGAAGTTTGCTTCCGTACCCAATGAAAACCCCAAAAGTTCTTTTTAGTTTTACTTCTAAAATTATACATGGTGTAACCTCTTCCCCCTCTCAAATATTGTTGGAGCCTCCTGATCGGAAACAGGTTGGTGTCACTTCTTCGTGTACTTTACACACACGTGTAATACAGATATATATCAATATCGTATTCCTAAATAGTTTACACAAAGCACAGCGCCCCGTCTTCTAACGTTTCCCTCAATCTCTCAAACGTTACTATAATACTGTTTTGGTGCCTTTAACATCATGCTTAGCGTGGCTGAGCGCTGTCATTGATGTTCCAAAATAAGACAGAAATGTGGAGGCCCAGGCCTAAATTTAAGTATGAAATGTGGGTTTCTTTGCCTTTTCCGTGTTTATTCATATTTCATCTAGCATCCTAAGTGTGCAAAAACAACGTATTACAAACCGTTACTTTATCCGTTGTAGTATACTCATTAGCAACGGTATTACTAGAAGTGATTTTGTGAAAATATTTTAATATCACTATTTAACTCGAATAGTTCGGCGCCATCTATTTACTCAGCGATTTACAAGGCTTGAATCCATGTAATGATGACTGTTTGTTTAAATTTGAATTTCGCGAAAAGTTACACGAGGGCTATCTGAGTATATTTGGTACGACTGGGATTCGAACCCGCGACCTTCAGAATGGGAGTCGAAAGCCTTAACCCACTTGGCCACGCCGGGCTATCTATTGAGGAAAAAAAATCACGTCCAACTGCATCAACATCACAAATGACTAATGAAAGTAAAAGAACTGCAGATTTAACACTGATAATATTCGCTGTCAATTTGTTGTGTTATTGCTTACAAAATGCATGTTGACAAATGTATTCTGTTTATATAAAGAAAAATCAAAAGTTAGTTTAACAGAATAGCAGAAAATGGGTACCACATCCAAATTTAGACAAATATATAGCCGTGGCGGGCAGAGCACAGATAACCCATTATGTAGCATTGTGCTTGATTTCAAACAAACGTTTATAGGCTTACCACCAGGGAAAAGGAAACTGAAAATTTATGCTTGTTCTCTCGCGGACTTGCACTAAGGCGATTTCAACAAGTTTTACATATTTGCACACTGAATGTATTTAGGCGTTCGTGTAGTGGCAGAAGATAGGCGGAATATAACGAATGCGTTGTTCGATGGGTAGAGATGGCGTTAGGCCTAAGTTGTAAATTACGTCGTGTTACAATTTCGAGTACAGTTTGCAAAATTTTACAAGGCCTAACAGAAACTTTTACTTAGACAACATGTGGATAGTAATTTCTTATACCTAAAAAAAAAATATACCTAAAATAGATAACTGAAAAACACCTACACAACTCTAGGTCACCATTTGTTCGAACTAGGTGGAAAGGATGAGACGTTAAACTCTTAGCATTCACTTTGCCTCTTTACGTATGATGATAAAGGTAGCCAAACGTTATTATACTTGACTCTGAGAACTAGTGATATACGGTCTCCCTAGTAACGTTTCAGTAGCGAGCCCACGTTGAGCACGTAGCTCAAATAAGCCAGAGATTGTTAAGGTAAAAAGCCCTGTTTAGAAATGCTTCTAAATTGTACTCGTCTTTTTTTTTTTCGGTGTTGTATAAAATATTTTTCGACCATTTTAACTACGGTAAATTTGCTTCAGAATTAATTTTTATCACAGGTTCTCTTTGTAGTAAAACCCAAAACTGGCTTCTATAAAAGTTAGATGGAGTATTTTTTTTTATGAAACTATTTTATGTTCCTAAATGGAAGCATAAAAATTTATGTCGTGCTTTCGCACAAAACGAGAAAGAAATGATTATTTTTTGTTGTGTTTTTTAAAATACAGTGTATATTATGAAAATAATTACACATATTGTTACGTATAATTTACCTCGGGCGAGTCTCCGATTTATTATATTACGTAACGTATTATGATTTCAAAGAGCCAGAAATCTTAATTTTAATGTAGAAGTTAATTAAATGTTAATTTTTTTATTAAATTTATTACATTTGCTATCAATATTGATACACACGATTTTCTTTCTCAATAGAAATATATTTCAATGTACAAACAACAATACGATTTATAATAACGGTTATTACATATAATTATTTGTATACAAAACTACAAACTCACAAACAATATTCAGTCTTCTATCACGTTACGATCTGAATATTTTATCGGCACGTCAGGTCCACGAGACGCAACTTAATTTTATCTTGCAACACCGATGCACTTCACTTGACTGAAATGCCAGCTAGCTCTATTCTTCGCACGTTGAGTTTTTGTTGTTGTTTTTGACGATTTTATAAAATATCCACGTATAAATGTTAAGGGCCGAAATTAATTTACTAAAATTTGTGGATGTTTGAAATCTGTAAACGTTCCTGGTCAAATATCTGTAGTTTTCCGATTAATAAGCGTATGTTACAATTATATTTTCTGTGGCATATTGTATACTGACCGTAGCGACCAAACAATATTCTTTAACTGTCTCTTGGATTGTCGATTTATATACTTTAAGGCGAGATTCCCGAAAGATCAACAATATTCGAAGATAAGCGAATGTTTTGGAAAATAAAATATTAATTCTTACACTCGAGAATTTTCTATAAATTTAGAGAACTGGCGGGACTTGCGCAATATACATCCAACGATATACGTTATACGCATTAAACTGAAAACAAAACAAAACAACGTAGGTACTAAAATAAATATATAAAATTAAATTTATTACAGTTATAAAAATAATTATACATAACAAAATGGAAAAAAGTAACTCTAAATGGGATATTTCGATGATAAAATATTATCAGCATACACGTTTCATATTTAGCCGGCCCGGCATGGCCAAATGGTTTAGCTTTGTGCGAAATTTAGAAACAAATAATAACCCCAGTATAACTTTGCAAAATATTCTGAGACAAACAAGAAAAGTGACTCTATCCGTAAAAATTCATGCCGTGGACCATGAATTGTTAAGATATTGTGAGAAACGTATTCTGTAATTACAAAATTACTCTCCATGCTCTTAGTATTTTTTATTATGATCTGTATTTTTAAAAATTTAATCTGTACAGTTCATTATAGCGCAAAACAAATAATGAATAGTTGAGCTTCAACAAGCACGGACCCGGCATGCCCACATGATTAAGGCGCTCGACTCGCAATCTGAGGGTCGCGGGTTCGAATCTCCGTCACGTCAAACGTGCTCGCCCTTTCAGCCGTGGGGAGTTATGAAGTTACAGTTAATCACATTGTTCGTTGGTAAAAGAATAGCCCAAGAGTTGGTGGTGATGACTATCTGCCTTCCCTCTAATCTTGCACTGCCAAATAAGGAACAGCTAACGCAGATAGCTCCTCTGTAACTTTGTGCAAAATTGAAAAATAAACAATCAAATGGACGATATTGCACGCACAGTGTATTAAAAGAACGTTGTGTAACTGGGATACGAACGTAATTACACACATGGTGTGTCACAAAATATGTTATGTAACCAGAATTTAGGCGTACAAACACACAAAGTTTATCACAAAACCTGTGGTGGGATGTGTTGCCAATCCTGTTATTTTAAACGTGAAGATGACTGGGTAAATGTCAGTGTGAACGTGTACAACTTTATCGTGTATCCGTTAAATTATACACAATTAATGTCTTAATAATTTGTTAACGACGAAGCTCCGCATATGAAGAAACTTGGTGTGTGTGTGTAAAACTCGTGTAATTTTGAACTGAAGAGAGAAAACAAGCATCAGCTGTAATTTATTAACACGATAAAAATTTAGTGAGCTCAGAGGTTCAGTCCAGTAGAAGTGATTAAATATATATAAAGCAATATTGGAGATGTTCGCAGCTGTTGCAATTTTATAAAGCTTCGTATATAAGTCTTAGTTTGATCTTTTTTCTTTTTTTTGTTCAAATTAATACATAATGGATTTTTGCCAACGTATTAAAGTAATTTTTAAACAAGGAGGAATCGAGATGGTTCAGCGAGTCTTAAATTTTTAAACAAAGTCATGCTTTGGAAAAGTATTATTAAATTTGTTAGTATAGTTTTAGTACATTTAAACAAGACCGGGAAGAAAAGGACAAAAGGTGGCTTAACATATAATGATTGAGCTCCATTCTCCGGTTGTGTTTTCTTATGACAAAGCCACATCAGGCTATCTGCTGTGTCCACCGATGGGAATCGAACCCCTGATTTAAGCGTTGTAAATCCGAAGACTTATCGCTGTACTAGCGGGGAAACTCCGGTTTAGATAAGTGCTCACCTTTCTATAAATCATTTATATCTTACAAATTAATCTCGACCCAACAGTCGATACTATCCAAAGTGAAAGCATAAATTTCCATAAAACATTTAAAAATTTACAGTTACATTTCCGTAAATTGTGAGGAAAGCGTTTACCTATGAATGTCAGTCAACGGCTGTTAAACTTTACACTTTTTAAATATAAAAGAGGCTAATAATTAATTTATTTCAGATATTATAAAATATTCCATCCTGAGGTGGAACATTCTTGTACACCCTTAAAGGTGCTTTGTGTAAACCTTTTCAAAATTTCTGGATATACACATCGATATGAGGTTGAGGTTGTTTTCATAATGTTGAAGTATATTAGTGTTATCAAAATTGCTGGTTCTTTAAAACTTTGTTTCAAGTAAGAATGTGTGAAAAATTAACGATATTTTTATTACATCCATGACAACTTGGGCTGTTATCAAAGCTAGACGCGAATTCTGGAAGTTCTCTTCCAATCTAACCTTTCAGTTAGCTTTCTTAGAAAGCTTCCTCTTTGTTTAGAGCTTAGCCCGGCATGGGCAGGTGGTTAAGGCACTCGACTCGTAATCCGCGGGTCGCGGGTTCGAATTCCTGTCACACCAAACTTGCATAGCCTTTTATCTGTGGGGTCATTATAATGTGACGGTCAATCCCACTATTCGTTGGCAAAAGAGTAACTCAAGAGTTGGCAGGGGTGGTGATGACTAACCACCTTCTCTCTAGTCTTACACTGCTAAATTAGGGACGGTTATCTCAGAAAGCGCTTATGTAGTATTGCGCGAAATTCAAAACAAATTAAACCTTAGAGCTTAAGTAATAAATATAATATGTTTAACTAGCTTTAAGACACCACATTAAAATATTAAGAATGGGTAAAAGTCGTTACCTCAAATCTCCCACTTTCAAGAAACACTAATATTGTACCATTTAATAGATCCGGAGTTATTTAACTATTAATTTTCTAAATCCAAAAGCTTGTTTCATGTGCAAGCTGTTTCTTATATTTTTATTTGACGATTTAAATCTGAAGCTCTACGTTTGTACAGCAGCCATTAATACAAATTATATACTGTAATCATAATAGGCGGATAAGCCTGTAGTTGCCGTTTCTATAATGTGTTTTAAGCAACTTGTATCTCGATAAGTGGACCTCATTATCAATTATTGTAATTTCATGCAAAAGATGCGTTTGATGTATAACAGATTTAACGCCTTTTAAAGAGATTAAAAGCAAATCTTGCTGAAAAGTTTGAAATCATTGAAGCATGAAGAATGGGTCCTTCTTTAACAGTTTTATTATTCTATACTAAGCTGCTTTCACCAGCAGGATGCAGTACATATATGGACTTTAAATGTTGTAACAGAGCAGTAAATTAGGGTTTTTTTTTCTCCCCAAATTTTACTATACACATCTTTTTATATTCTTATAAATGTTACTGGTATAAATATAATATATTTCTTCTCATGAAACGATTAAACATCGAGTTCTCAGGTACCCCAAAGGAAATAAAATGTAATGAATTAATGTAATAAAAATCGCAATTTCAACTATTTTTGTATTTTTTGCCTTGTAAAAGTATTAAATATCACGGATGTAAAATTTTTGAGCTGTGAAAGTAATACCATGCGTTTTTTGCCTTCTCACTTTAATGTAGAAATATTCAACTTTCTTTTTGTTTGTACTGGATCAGTGCAGTTTTTTTGCCTGATCTATTTTGGGGAAATATTTTTAGAAAAACAACAACAGCAACGGTATCCTTCACCGGTAGAGCATATTGTATCTAGATGTAGTGACGTCCCCTATGTTGAATAACAATAGCCATTAACGTGGGTAGCTCTCGTCGCTGTGGATAATTTGTTTGTTTGTTTAGAATTATGCGCAAAATTGCACAATGGGTTGTCTGTGCTCTGCTCAACACGGTTATCGAAACCTGGTTTCTACAGTTGGAAGCCCGAATACATTCCGCCGTGACGGAGGGGGGCACTATGGATAAATCCAACATTTTCCGTTAAGTAAAATAATTTAGCTTCAAACTATACAGGATCTTAAGTGAAATGGATGACACAGACGTTTTGAAAGAAGAAATGTTGATTAAGATAATTATAAGTTCAGTAGCTTATTACTGTCTGGTGTCTAGCAAAAAGTATGTACATTTTTTTGTTCTTTGAACTAATTAAAGATTGCTTTCATTTCGTATAATATAACGTGTCTAGTTTTATTTTTTTGTCTGAACTCGGTTAAATTCAAATCCTCGTGTTATAGTATTAAAATAAAACTATTGTAATTGTGTCTTTAAACTTGCATTCCATGAGAAGTTGGACGATATGTAATTCATTGTATGAGATATTATAGAAACTAGTTAAATGTTTGGAAATTTATTCACTGAAAAAGCAATAATGTTAATTTGAAATTCTTTCTGTAAGATAGTAGATTATTGGGGAAACATCACATGACATTTTTTAAAATTTATACACTGAAGAAAAAGTTACGACTTACGGAAATTCTTTTTGTTTACTGACTCTAATGTTATAAAATATATTTTTTTGAAAAGTAGGCTATATTTTTAACCATTTTTCTAAGAGTAAAAACTCGTACAGAAAAGCTTATAGAACAGCAATGGCCTACGAAATGAAGCCCCAACTAAGCCGGAACAACATTAAGGCACTCGACTCGTAATTCGAGGGTCGCAGGTTCGAATCCCTGTCACACCAAACATGCTTGCCTTTTCAGCCATGGGGGTGTTATAATATGACGGTCAATCCCACTATTCATTGGTAAAAGAGTAGCCCAAGAGTTGGCAATGGATAGTGATCACTAGCTGCCTTCCCTCTAATCTTACACTGCTAAATTAGGGACGGCTAGCACAGATAGCTCTTGAGTAGCTTTGTGCGAAATTCCAAAACAAACAAATCCCTCTAGTTTTACATTACTAAATTTGTGACGACTAGCGCAGATAGCCCTCGTGTAGCTTTAAGAGAAATAAGAAATAATAAACTTATTTAACCTGTTGACTGCCAAGTATTTCAGCTGCTGCAATACAACTCTAATGCTTCTTCATTTTGTAACTTTTTTCGTGATGCTATTTTGGATCGAAAGTGAAACAATTTGTAAGTAGGTCAAATGCATGTATGTTGCTGACATTTAGCATTGAAGTTAGGTATTATTGAGAACGAATTAACTCGTCCGTAACACTGTGTTACCGATCGGCTTGGACGAGTTATCTCGTCTTCGGCACTGAACAGGTTAATCAGTCATTTGTAATTTTAACACTGAAATTAGTGCAAATATGGAATAGAAGTTATACGACTGATGCACTTCTTGAGCAAACAATAAAGTAACGCAACTGAAGAAAATGGCAAACAGCTGTAGAGGACAGACAGACACGTTCAAAAAAATTTTCAGTTATGCAGCCAAAAAGGGAGAGAAATAAAACTGAAAATTCGTTGCTTGCCAAAGGAACAGCCATATGTAAATTTGCCAAGAAGCATTTGTGGCTCACAGAAAACATGTGAATAAAAGAAACACGATGCATTTTGCCCAAAAGGTTTCCAGGTCAGAAATAAAGGAAGGTTGCTCAGTGATCCATCCAGGTTCCTAACGGAAAATCTGTAAGATAAGAGCACGTGATTATCTAATAGAAAAAATCACGTGGTTGCGTGGATAGTTTCAAAGTTTCACAATACAGAAAATCTTTCACTTGCAATTATTTTTATAAAGCATGTTACTTTTAAAACCTCAAAGTTGTTAATCTGGTCAAAAACTTAAAATGCAGTATCTCAATGTCTAATACATTTTTCTAATTTCTCCGATTGCTAGCATTTTCTCAAGTGCTCGCTTGCTTCACGACGAAAATATGTATAAAGGACATGACGTGGAATATTGTTTACAACCATATACGACAATGGGCAAAGCGCGTTTCTTCTGTCAGCCAAACCACTAATGAGATTGTTAAATTGATGAACAGTAAACAGCTCTAGTGGTTGCAATATTTTGCCGTCGTCAACCTTATTCTTTAGACCTAAACTAGACTTGGTTAATTATATTGTCACAGATAAAAGCTTCCGTAACTTTCGAACAAATATAATTTAAGACAAAGAACTGTAAAAGATTCCTAGATCTGTGATTTTTCCTAAACATTTTAAACGTTATATTAAATTATATTATATTTTGATCTGGAGTATTTACGTCTAGTTCCCTTGAAATCGTGACTTAATTAATTCTTATCCAACTTTATTAACTCTGTATTGACTTATACAATTTATAATCTGCTCTATCCAATGGTATTGGCCCGACATGGTCAGGTGGTTAAGGAACTCGACTCGAAATCTGAGGGTCGAGAATTTGAATCCCCGTCACACCAAACATGCTTCCCCTTTCAGCCATGGGGGCGTTTTAATTGTGACGGTCAATCCCACTACTCGTTGGTAAAAGAGTAGCCTAAGAGTTGGCGGTGGATGGTGAATACTAGCTGCTTTACCCCTCTAGTCTTACACTGCTAAACTGGGGACGGCTAGCACAGATAGCCTACACGTAGCTTTGCTCAAAAACAAACAAACCAATGGTATTTAAACTTTGTACGCAGCTATTTTTGAAACTAAGCTCATTATTAGTTGTTCAAATCACATACTGTAGCCTCAAAAAAGGGTTGAAACGAAAGTAAAACATGGAACACAAAACATGATAATTAGACAAATGTATTCTTAAGTGACGAAAATGTCCTAATCTTATTCTTTGGGATGAACAGAAAATTTAAAGTAAACAAACAAAATCTTAGTTACAAATGATGGAATATCATTTTAAAAATATATTTAATTAAAATTTGTTAAAATAGGGCTAGAATCCCCATTTTTAAATTAAATATTCACATTTGTGATGCACGTGCACACACTTCACCTGAAAAATGCTTGGTAGCCAGCCCAGATACGACTAGACCTAAATCTGCCAAAGGAATAGAAACCAGCTGATCAAAGCAGAGCTGTTGCGAATTTTTTTCGAGTGGCTCTGTGTTAATAAAATGTGAAACGTTTTTCAAATCAATGGTACACTTTCTCGGGCACTGGACAAGACAAACGATTATCTGCAACACCCACAAATACGTGATTGTTCTCTTTCGATCCTGGCTCGTCACAATTGTGTGGTAGTTACTCTGAGACTGAATAAATGTTTGCAAGGCAACTGAATGCCATGAAGTAAAAATACCATCAGAAACTAGACTTGAGTAGTGATGCATAACATGAACATGCCAGCTGTTTGTGAGGAGCCTGTGTTGACTGTGGTACCGTAGTCATTCGTGCTGAACGACACTGATGGATGGTTGCTCTTGTTACAGTTTCTAGAAAGTAGCAAGATGAAACGAAACTGATCTGCGTACCGTAGAGGCTTAGATAAGAATGACTCAGATCACTTCTTTAAGCAGTTTTACAAGGTAGTCACTTGAAATTGCTGGACCCAAATCAAACAGTGTTAGCTTAAATATTCTGATAATTATGATTCGTAGATTAGGAGTGAGATAATATGACGTATAAGCCATGAAGTGGGTAAATGTATGCATAGTTGATTGATATGAGTTCGTCGTACAAGTTAGTAGAATAAGTAAATCGATGCAGTGTTCTGAAATCCTGATAGATGTGGCTACAGAACATATTAAACATTTAGTTTTATTTTTAAAGGAACAAATTAGTGAGAGTGGATTTACGACAACCTTAGTATTAGGTAAAGTATCGGCAAAAATGAATATAGAACCTTCCTTTCAAATCACGTAATTTGCATGGCAACATTTATCGAAAATCTTACAATAGGAGCAGGTGGTCTGATACCAGTTTTCAGGAATTAAATATTTCTTATTTGTAGTTGATAAAGCCATATCAAATTGGCCTGGTCAGGTGGGTTAAGGCACTCGACTCGACGAGATACGAGGGTCGCGGGTTCGAATCCCCGTCACATCGAACAGGATCGCCTTTTTAGCCGTGGGGGCGTTATAAAGTGTCGATTAATCCCACTATTCGTTGGTAAAAGAGTAACCCAAGAGTTGGCGGGGGGTGGTGATGACTAGCTGCCTTCCCTCTTGTCTTACGCTGATAAATTAGGGACGGCTAGCGCAGATAGCCCTCGTGTAGCTCTGTGCGAAATTCCAGACAAACCAATTTGCCAATAAAACAGTTTTATTCATAATCATTTAATTTCCTGAGAAATATGTCAGAGTAGTAGGGTACTTATTTCCTGCGAATTTAGTTAAACGATTTATGAATACATTTACTGAGAAATTTGGTTTACATATTTAGTGATCAAATATTGCATATCTTTCTCAAAATTTTCACTGAGAAATAAGCTATCATAAGAAATTAATTAAGGAACACTTATAACGCTCCATTAGAAGGCTCATATTTTGGAAAATTAGTTATATTACCCAGATAACTATTCCCTAGGAAATATTTCATATTTGTTTAGACAATAATTTTGTGAGAAATTAGCTTGTTGTTTATAGATGTGTATGATGAGATACAAGTTTTTATTTTGACAATGCATTGTCCTTGTTGAGTGTCACATTTTTATTATTCTAGCTAAAGAAAAATATCTCGCTGTTTTCGTTCTTGAAATCACAATACACTTCTATCTCGAGCTATAAAGTTTGTTTTTCTGAGAAGTACGTGCGCAACAAAAAATAAAATAAAGTAACTAACACTCTTGGCTCACGTGTTAAGTGACTGCTAAGACTCTTTCTTCTGAGTTTGTAATGTATCACCATTCCTCTACCCTGCTTTCTGCTTGTTATGGACAAGTAGTTAGTGCGCCTGGTTCACAAGCTACAGAGTGCGACGAATATGCTTATCTATTCATCCTGGTCCGGCATGGCCAAGTGTTTATGGCGCTCGTCGACTCGTAATGTGAGGATCACGTGTTGGAATCCCCGTCACACCAGACATTCTCGCCCTTTCAGCCGCGGATGCGTTATAATATGACGGTCAATCCCCCTATTCGTTGGTAAAAGAGTAACCCAAGAGTTTGAGATGGGTGGTGATGACTAGTTGCCTACCTCTAGTCTTACACTGTTAAATTTTTAGATGTGAGGTCGATGTCAATCCCACCATTGGTTGATAAAAAGTGACCTAAAAGTCGGCCGTGGGTTGTGGAGGCTTTATAGATTTTAATTGTATCGAAACAAGTATACTACTCAGCTGTAGTTATCTCAAACTATTAACTACAAAAATAAACTATATTGTATAATAATTTGGGAGTGCACACCTTGATAAAAGGAAGGAAGTGGATATGTCGCCACTGAGACTTGTTTGTGAAGGAAGTGTTTCCATCTTTGATCTTATCACAGCTTCATTTTGCCAATAATTCTTGCTATTAACCTTTGGTATAAATGCGGTAGAATAGACTGCTACCAATCTGACAGAATAGCTTCCAGTTTGAATCAGATTGAAATTCAAATGTCATTAACCTTTAGAAACAGGTACATGCCAAGATAACATTACCACACCCACAGTGGTGTCGTATTTTGCTGTTAATTTTAGGCTCGTCCATTTAAAACAAAACAAAAAAAAATGAGCAGTGATTTTCATCAGTTTACATAGCTGTTAAGAGCCTTGTGATAGCTAAGAAACATATGAACTTCAGCTAATCCACGAAGTTATCCAACAACAAGAAAACCCTTTCCTACAGTATAGGTAAGCCTTTGGGTAACGGATGTATTGCTAGATGTGCGATTGCTCTTCTTAACAATGTTTACAGGAGTACCTTACAAGTACCTTACATTAGTACTTTCAACGGTATAACATTTCCTCAGCTTACTACCCATAGTTATGTATGGACAGAAGACTTAATACCTGTATTCTATTCGTGAGTTGCTTTCCACCTGGTGTCTGTAGACTCAACTGACCGGATGGAGGTTCTAATGGACTTCATAAGCTCTACGCATCAGAAGAATCCGTAGAATATCACGGAATTTTCACACGGATATACAGTATGGACGAGCTTGTTAGCAACCGCTAAGTGTACTTTTGAAACCTTTCATACCAGCAACAAAACTCATATTATTGACCTTTTAATTTTGAAGCTGTTTTTCATATTTCTTTCGTTGTGATGGAAATCCATGTAAATTAGCGTGGGAAAGTTGAGTGATGAAATTTTGATTGACGCAAGTTAGCGATTTCTTTACATTTCGTCAATTGTAATGTCAACATTTTACATCATGCTGAATAATTTTAGACTCTTGCGTTTTAGAATGTTTAGTGTAGACATAACAAAAAAGAAAGTGAATAACTCGTTTTCAATGTAAAATACTAACAAAATCCCCTACAATATTTAATTGGATTAATTGCGATATTTTTGATATCTTTAATATTTCTGTGTGACTCATCTCATTTTAGATAGGGACCATGGACTCGCAATTAGTTTGTGCGACAAGTAGTTAATAATAAATATGCTTAAAGACAAAATTGGGTCAGACTTCAATGATTGCTCCACCGCTAATCCTGTAATAAGCACACTGCAGCTTGGTAGCATCTTACACGAACAACCTTTTAAGGCTGTTCATCTCTGGCCCATAATTCAGTTCTCAGTAACACAGACGAAACCTATATTTTACGGATAACTTGTTTGTTTGTGTGTGTTTTTAGTTTCGCGTAAAGCTACACAAGGGCTATCTGCACTAGTCGTCCCTAATTTACGATTGTACAATTGCGTTTTACAGTACATTTGTTTTGAATCTTACGCAAAGATGAACGAGTGCTATCTGCGTTGCCGCCCCTAATTTAGCACTGAAAGATTAGAGTGAAGACAACTAGTTACCATCACCCACCGCCAACTTTTGGGCTACTCTTTTACTGAGGATTGATGGCAAATACCCAAAGTATAGTTTTGACATAAAAACAAATTGTTCGTAATACAGTTTTTGTTGCGTGAAGCCAACTCATAACTTTGATTTCCTTCCTACCTTTCATACGTACTAACATTTCACTGAAGGTTTTATTAAGCCGTCAAAGCACGCTAGTAGTTTTTACAGCTTACCTCTTTTCGAACGCAAAACTGTGAGGAGTACACTACATTTGGTTCTACTGGCATAGACGTTGTAAGCCTAAACGACTGACCACGTTTTGCATGTAATAAACTATATAAGTATCCAGATAGAAAATGTTCGGGCCTGGTATAGCAAAATGGTTAGAGCGTCCGACTTGTAATCCGAGGTTCGGGGGTTCGAATCCCTGTCACCTCAAACATTATCACCCTTTCAGCCGTGGGTGCGTTACAATGTAATGGTCAATCCCACTATTCATTGGTAAAAGATAAGGCTAAGAGTTGGCGGTGGATGGTTATGACTAACTGCCTTTTCTCTAGTCTTACACTGCTAAATTAGGGACGGCTAGCGTAGATAGCCCTCATATAACTTTGCGTGACATTCAAATAAAAAGAAAATGTTGTATAAATACAACATGTTAAAATGCAAACGTTTCGTTAATTATAACACATCAATCGGGTTGTTGAAATATCACACTGTCTTCTTTGGTGTTTTCAGTCACTGGAAGAAATATATTTTTTTCTGATACGAGGTGTTTTTTCTTGTTTTAAAAATTATATTGGTGGTGGGCCGCGACGTTAAAGTGGTTTATGTAAGGATTAGGGTGACATCCTTAAGATTTACATCTATAGTTGTGCAAGTGAAAATTACCAGAACTGATTCGTAATTTTTACTGAAAAGTTGTTGCAAGAATATCATATTTTTCGTATATTTAAGGATTGTCCCGATGATCTCGTCCCACATCAATAAAGAGATTGGAATGCAAAATTCTTTTTTTGTGTGTACATTTAACATTTGTGGCCCGGCATGGCCAAGTGTGTTAAGGCGTTCGACTCGTAATCCGAGGGTCGTGGGTTCGAATCCCGGTCGCACCAAACGTGTTCACCCTTTCAGCCGTAGTGGCGTTATAATGTGGCGGTCAATCCCACTATTCGTTGGCTAAAGAGTTGGCGGTGGGTGATGATGACTAGCTGCCTTCCTTCTAGTCTTTCACTGCTACATTAGGGACGGCTAGCGCAGATAGCCCTCGAGTAGCTTTGCGCGAAATTCAAAACAAACAGACAAACTTAACATTTGTAAGTGACGAAGGTCTTGATGCGTCTCACGGGAGGCCCGGCATGGCCAAGCATGTCAAGACGTGCGACTCGTAATCTAAGTGTCGCGGGTTCGAATCTCTGTCACACCAAACATGCTTGCCCTTTCAGCCATGGGGGTGTTATAATATGACGGTCAATCCCACTATTCATTGGTAAAAGAGTAGCCCAAGAGTTGGCGGTGGGTGGTGATGACTAGCTGCCTTCCCTCTAGTCTTGCACTGCTAAAATAGGGACGGCTAGCACAGATAGCTCTCAAGTAGCTTTGTGCGAAATACAAAACAAACAAACCATCTCATGGGAGAGTTACGCTTATGGGCTGTCTACACACCGAGACACAATTGCTATGTACAAAGTGGAAGAAATTCACACTTTATCGCAACATTATGTGCTACAGACAAATATGTGTGAACAAACAAAAATAAACGTCATAAGTTATAGGGAAGGTTAAAACGAAATATTTTCTACACTCTAGTAGAGAACCCCAAGAGGGTTCAGGAAAAAAACGTGTGCCTATGATTAATGTATTTGTGAATACACTTTATAAATGTTGTGATTACTCGAATGTTTTCCCATTGAAAACTGAAACTAGAACAGTATCTGTTTGGCTTTGGGCCATTGATGATAGCTTATATAGATTATTATGTGTTTATCTTGTTGTAGCGAAGTCAAGATATGTTTATTTAATCTATAACCAACTGTTCCTTTAGTACTAAAAATAATCTGTGTTTTGGTTTCTGGGACGTGCGAGATAGTTTAATCTGGAAGCTGTTGCCGTAAGATGGTACTGTAGATACGAACACAGGTTAATTTGTAATTAGGTGTTCCCAGGGTAATAGCTATAAGGTATTCAAGTTATTTTAATTATAACATAATGTTTTGATCTATAATTGGCCGTCCAAAGATATTGAAGTGAATATTAGGCCATCCGTAACTCCTTGATTCTAGGGTATGTTCCGAGTGTATCGTAATCTTTCTTTTGAACTGATACAAACAACGATATAATGTGCTCCATGGTTGGGTATACTCTCGTTGACAAAATATAATGTCTCTTTACACAACAACAACCTGTTAAAGCAAAATATTAGTGAAATCTAAAGCCCAAAGAGGATTTATTTATATTCTACGAATGTGAAGTTTGTAACCAACGGAAATTTCTGGAAATATAAGTGTTGGATCATGCAGTTTTTTGCAAACAGTAAATAAGAGAATTTTAATAAACTTAAGTAAATATGAAGGTCAATTTGTTCATTCAATGTATGTAAGTTTTGTTGTTTAAAGTATGTGTAATAGATGTTATTTTATCAAAGGATTATAAATGAGATTGGATGTATACCTTAAAATATATTTGTATGTTCCAGCTATTTGGATGATTAGGCTGTGTGTTTACTTGTATATATTAGTGAAAGGATTACTTGTGTGTTACTGTTTAACAGAGCACAAACTGTGTGATAAAGATGGCGGTTTTATTCAAAGCATACGTGTGATATCCACTTAATGAAATGGACCGAAATACAAGCACTCTTTTGTTGTCCACTCAGACTTTATGTTCATGTTTACTGCAGGCCTTAAACTGCCGTCTTGGATCGTTTGAGAACCTTCAGATTTGCGCTTTTTCTCGGAGAGTCTGATCGTGACCTAGTGATTAATGTTCCGGACTGTGAAGTCGTGGGTGCCTCATAAGAGATAGTTAAATTCCACTGATTTATTAGAGTAATCCAAGTGTTAATGTTGGCGCTGTTTACTAGTTATTTTCCCTGTAGTTAATCCACTGAAAATTAGAGACGATTAGCGCAGATAGTTCTTGTGTATCTTTGCGCGAAAAAAACGATTTTTTATCATGTATACAAGAATATGGCAGAAAAAACTATAAAAATTTAGTGTTGTGTATGTTGGAAAAGTAGGTGTTTGGTCATAAAAAAATCTACAGTGGTGTGTTTTAGAAAATCGTCTTGTTTTGAATAAAGCCCCCCTGTGGCACAGTGGTATGTCTGCGGACTTACACACTAAAAACCGGGTTTCGATACCCGTGGTGGGCAGAGCACAGATAATCCATTGTGTAGCTTTGTGCTTAATTCTAAACAAACAAATTTTGAATAAAATAAAATACACGTTTACAATATGGCAGTACCCTAAGTAATTGGTTTATTTGACTGAGATTTCAGTGCTAGAAAAACCTTGTTGCAGCCATGATAACAAACAATAGACATGAGGATTGATGTAGTTTTAAAACGCATAAGTTATGTTAAACATTTAAAATCGGTTCTTCAAAGGGAAGTTCAATAAATTGACAATGAGTCTATGTTTCAATACAAGTATTTTACGAAAGCCTTGATTTCTTCTTGAAATAAATTTTTATGAGTTTTATTAAAACACTTGAAATGTTTGTCATAATTTTTGTGCTGATTCTTTTATTGAAACTTACAGCACTAAAATTCAAGATTCAGTCTCTACAGGGCTTGTTATAGCCAGGTTGCTAAGACACTCGATTTGGAATATTAGGGTCGCGGGTTCGAATCTCCGTCACATCAAACATGCTCGCCCTTTCAGTCGTGGGAGCGTTATAAAGTTACGATCAATCCCACTATTCGATGGTAAAAGAGTAGCTCAAGAGTTGGCGGTGGGTGGTGATGACTAGCTGCCTTCCCTCTAGTTTTAGACTGCTAAATTTGGAACGGCTAACGTAGATAGCCCTTGTGTAGTTTTGCGCAAAACTCAGAAGCAAACCAATTGCTACAGTGAGCACAGCGCAATTAGCGTATTATGCAGCATTGTGCTTTAAAAAAAAAAGGTTTGTTTGTAAATTTTGGCGTAAAATTGGTAAGAAATGTTCTAGAAGTGTAACGCTTGACATATGAACAAGCTGTAAAACATTTCGAAAGTGCAAACATCTTTTTTGTTATAAAATATTTTACATACTTAAGTAATATATGAACCCTAGTTTCATAGCGTATGGGCCTGATGTAAAAACGTTCACACGCCGTTCCTCATTCATATTTAGTAACGTCATTCAGATTAATTCTGCACACAGAGGATTTGTCGAGAATGCACGAGACAGCCCATTTCATATTATGGTTTATATTATAAAGTGAATTAAAGATGTCTCTTTAATAATGAAACTCCTTTACGGAAGATATAAAGCGTATTTAAATAATTTTAATTATAATGAGATATGGTTGTGTATCTTTGCTTAATAAACTGGTAAACATGTGTAAGGCGATTTCTGGATAGACGGACTTTCGTAAATTATTCTTGTCCATGGAATAATGTTCGTAACTGTAAGTGCTTCGAGATACGTAATTGTTTACATTGAGCTCTTGGCGGCGTTTAATTCAGTACATTTTTATTTGAAGTGTTGGAACGAGGTATGCATTACGAACCAAAATAGTTCATTATTGGTTGATGTTTTAAATTTTGCTTTGCAAGCAAGATATGTGTATTTTTGTCCAATTATATTGCATACCATGATGTTTTGAATTTGATCCAAAGTTACTCGAAGGCTATCTGCTCTAACTGTCTCTAATTTTGAAATGATAGACTTGAGGGGAGGCAGCGAGTTATCACCAGCCACCACCAACTCTTGGGCTACTCTTTTACCAATGAATAGTGGGATTGACCGTCATATTATAACACCCCCATGGCTGAAAGGGCAAGCATGTTTGGTGTGACACAGATTCGAACCCGCGACACTTAGATTACTTTAACAACTTTTAGTGGGATTGACCCTTACTTAGTAACACCCCTAAGGTTGAAAGGGCGGGCATGATTGAAGAGAGAGTTTGTTGATGTTAAACTCAAGGGGCTAACTGTGTTCTGCCCACTACGAGTATCGAAACCTGCTGTGCCAGTGGGGAGCCTGAGAGAGAGAAAGAGATTCCTATCGCGCAACCCGCAGGTTGCGAGTCGATGGATCTAACCACCGTTTAATGCCAAGCCTGTTTATTGTTGGAAACTAACGGATACATTGAGGCTTAAGGGTTTTAAAGAACGAGTACTGTATCTTTTATTCAATATGTAAATAAACTCGGTATCTGAAAATCTTACCAATTTAACACACTCAGATAGTCATAAACTAGACTTACCACGTACTTGAATAGCAGGTAAAGAGACAATACCCTGTTATTTATTTGATATGTGGCCCGACATGTCAAGATGGTCGGGACGCTCGACTCATAATCTAAGGGGCGCAGGTTTGAATCGCCGTCACACCAAACATGCTTGCCTTTTCAGCTGTTGGTAAAAGAGTAGTCCACGAGTTGGCGATGGGTGGTGATGACTAGCTGGCTTCCCTCTAGTTGTTTGTACATTGCTAAATTAGGGACAACTAGAGCAGATAGCTATCGTGTAACCTTGCGCGAAATTCAAAAATAAACAAATTATTCAATGTGTAAATAAACTACGTATCTGTACCTCTTATCAAGTTAACATCCTTAGATAGTCAGAAACTAGGCTTACCTGTTATTCGAATAGTTGATAAATAGACAGTACCATGTAATTTAAAATAAATTTTAAATTTAAGATAACGGAACAACAAATTTGCATGGATACGAGTTTTGACACTTTCTAGTGACCTTTTCACATGAAAGCGTCAAAACTCTTTTCGATACATCTGATATTATGGATTTAAACTTTTAAGTTACCAATTACTATTCAAATCAAAACTTAAATGCAGATTGTGTTCGCTTTTTTCTTAATAAGTCCTTTAAATACTTTAAAGTAAGAGGTATTATTGAAAAGTATGATCCCAGGTGTCCTTCTGTCTGCGCAGAGGATCTTTTTTTTTCATTGCTAGAATTCATCAGCTGCACTGGATTATGGTAACTTAGCGATGTATCTGAAATATGATTTGTAAGTAGTAAGATAATTTTGATATAGTGGTGTAAAATTTTTAAACTGTAGAAACACTGAGATTTTATAGACCCATAAGTACATGAGAACGTATTTTTCCTGCGCAACTGTAGTTGGAAATAAAGAGCTTTAATTAGATAAAGTCCTGTCATATGAACTTCATACGTATAGGAGCGAATAATAAGATACATTAACCTGAGATATTAGAGCCTTGGTGCAAATAGAAAATGTGAAGTTTTAAAATGCGTTGAGCATTTGTAATTTTTGTATATATTTAAGCGTAATTTAAATTATGTCTGGCATTTTCTTAGTTTAAGGAGTTCTGGTGCAAGTGTTTTAGTTGCATCCTCGATTAAGACGCTGAATTTAGTAACGTCGTAGGCTTAAAAAAATAGGGACTTTTTTAATAACCCTAGACAAGCATCAACGCATCACTTTAAATTATGGTCGTAAATAGATTGGAACATGTCTCACTAATTTAATACCTGTAAAGAGACAGAATTATAGTACCAATTATATCTGTGTGTCTCACAAATGTATAACCCTTGATAGATGTTACTAATTCGACAGCACTAAATAGACAGAAGTGTATGAATATGTACTTATCTCACTAACTACTGGTTACGCTAGGGACGCATTTTTTTACCTCAAATCCCAACGTAGATAAGAATTCTGCCATTTCAAGTGTGAAACATTTATGGGGCATTATAATTGAAATTATATCTTACATAGATATAGATAACTGGGCACTTTAGGAGCTTAAAAGCCCAAAATGAACTGTAAATTTTTATTAGCTCTAAATCCTAAAACCCAGTGGTTACGGCACTTGAATCCTGTCAATGAGTATGTCGTACTTTCAACTGGGCCCGGCATGGCCAGGAAGTTAAGGCACTCCACTAGTAATCCGAGGGTCACACATTCGAATCCCCGTTGCACCAAACGTGCTGCTCACCCTTTCAGTCGTGGAGGACGTTATAATGTGACGGTCATTCCCACTATTCATTGGTAAAAGATATCCCAAGAGTGGTGATTGACTAACTGCCTTCCCTCTAGTTTTACACTGGTAAATTAGGGACCGCTAGCGCAGATAGCCCTCGTGTAGCTTTGTACGAAGTTCAAACCAAAACTTTCAGCTGTGGGAACATTATAACGTGATGGTCAACCTCAGTATTCGTTCGTAAAAAGAGTGGCCGAAGAGTTTTAATTGATGGTTCCAAGTACTCCTTTCCTTGTAATCTATCACTTCTAGCTTGTGAACAACTAGTGCAAATAGCGTTCGAGAAATTCAACAGATAGAAAACCAGGCAAACAAAAATCAAAATGAATAAGGATAATGCTTAACAACTTTAGAGAAAAAATTGATGAGTGGTATGTCTTACTATCTCAAGAGCACAAAATAGATGGGATGGACCTTACCAACTAAAGATATTTAAATTCATAAGTAATTATTTCTTTCTGAATATAGAGAGTTGAGGTAAAATAAATATAGGAACTGTATCTGATGATGCCTTTTGTGGCGAAACAACGGACGTAGTAAAACATGTATTTGTGAAACGTACAATTGTTTTGTTTTTCTTCAATTCTGTTATTGTGGAGTTTCACCAAGTACCAAAAGTTTCAAGTATCTATTATCAAAATATCAGTTTACACAACATAGAATTGTATTGTCCTTTTCTTTTGAACTCGGCATGGCCAGGTGGTTAAGGCACTCGACTCGTAATCCGAGGGTCACGGGTTCGAATCCCCGTCGCATCAAACATGCTCGCCCTTTCTTCCCTGGGGCGTTATTATTTGCGGACCAATCCCAATATTTGTTTGTGAAAGAGTAACTCAAAAGTTGGTAGTGGTTGGTGATGACTAGCTGCCTTCCCTCTAATTTAACACTGCTGAATTAGGGGCGGTTAGCGCAAATAGCCATCGTGTAGTTTTGCGCGAAATTTAAAACAAACCTTCTGTTTTGCATAGTATGCTTTTAACATGTACGTTACTTCCTACGGTCTGTTACCACAACGATTTATTTTTTCCTTCTTTCACAGTATAATAGATTACGCATTTGGAGTTTACTGGAAACAACGGAAGTTAAAATTAAATCTTAACACGCGTGTCAGTAGTGTCGCTAGTTGTTGTTTTTTAAGTCTAAGTTAGTCATTAAGCCTAATTATTATTCCGTAGCATGCTCCATTTTTGATAGTTACTGAAGTGAATTTAATTTGAAGTATTAATGTGGAAAACACTCTCGTAAACTTTGGAATCACTAAGATCAAGGTTTTAAAATATTTATGTTTATTAATTCAGTTAGATAATTTTACAAAGAATTAAGTCTTAAATGCACGTTATTCCTGATTGTTATTAAAAGAATACGAGTGCAAGGGAGAAACTCCCATGAAGCGATAATTGATTGATTTGAATTTCGCGCAAAGCTACACGAGGGCTATATGCGCTAGCCGTTCCTAATTTAGCAGATGTATCTGATGATGCCTTTTGTGGCGAAACAACGGACGTAGTAAAACATGTATTTGTGAAACGTACAATTGTTTTGTTTTTCTTCAATTCTGTTATTGTGGAGTTTCACCAAGTACCAAAGGTTTCAAGTATCTATTATCAAAATATCAGTTTACACAACATAGAATTGTATTGTCCTTTTGTTTTGGACTCGGCATGGCCAGGTGGTTAAGGCACTCGACTTCTATTACTCAATAATTGTGGGATTGATCGTTACATTATAACGCCCATACGGCTGAAAGGACGAACATGATTTGGTGCGACGGCGATTCGAATCCACGACCCTCGGATGAGGAGTCGAGTTCGTTAACCACCTGGCTATGCCTGGCCTACCCATAAAGCCGTGATACGTGACTTATGTAACACGAAATTTTTCATTACATGCTGATTAAAAGATAGTGTTTCAAAAATCTTTCATACGTGTATTGGATTTTTTTTCTTATGTTTTTGGTCTCCATTGAGGTTTTTTTGTAAACCTTTTACACTACATTTATATATATATATATGTACATATGTGAGCACGGATACTAACATTTCGAAATTTTTATATTATACGTAGCGTAAGTCCTGCTTTATGTTATATATGTGCTATATCGATATGTGTGTATTTTTGAAAGGTTGTTATGTACACTATATGCAACGTGTGTGTTCGCTACTTAAAACAGTCCATCAATCATGTAGCCCGAAGCACTTTAAATGTAAGCATCACTTTTTGTAACATTAACGGTAATCTTTCTACTTTAACATACATGTGTGTATATATACATAGAGAGAGAAAGGTAACTCACCGGATGGAAGAGTAGACAGACACTTCAGTAAACTCACTTCTCGAAGATATGAGGGACAATCAGTCAATTTTATGACCCTTATTTGGATGTAAATCGTTCCAGAAAATGGTGTAGGTTTGATACAGCAATCTTATCACAAATTTGTGGGGCTAAAATTCATTGTTATTTACGTCATCATCCCAGTATAGAAATAGGCAGTAAATTACGTAAGTACATGAATAGAAAGGAGATCAACAAAATATTGGATGTATAGACAGATGGGTGTGTGGGTGGGTGTGAAGGGATGTTAACCACATACTGGCACATCGACTGCATTAACGTGCAATACTGCTTGACAACATTATTAAATACAAACACGATGGAAATACGCACAGTAACTGTTAGTTCTTAATATTACGGGGAATATAAATACATTTTTTGGTAAGTTGTTGTTGTTGTTTTGAATTAAGCACAAAGCTACACAATGGGCTATTTGTGCTATGCCCACCACGGGTATCAAAACCCGAATTTTAGTGTGTAAGTCCGCAGACATACCGCTGAGCCACTGGGGGGCTTTTTGTAAGTTATATTGAAATGATTTTGAATATACATATCAGCAAGTCACTTGATTACCACAGCCAACATAATTTATATTGACTCTCAGGCCGTTAATACTTGTTCAGATAAGAGATTTTGAAATTTTAAACGTTATGATAGCCCTTGTACGTCACGTCACTGGAAAACAGAACATATGTATCAACTTGGAGAATTAGGACTATCTAAAAATAAACATGTAACAAGTCGTACCCAAGCCGTGGTAAACAAAGAGCGATGTCTTGGAACAAATGAGGGCCCATGAACTCAAAGGTCATTGACAAAAGCCCTGCACGTACCCAGGCAATAATGCGTAACATAATAAAGAAGGATCGTCGTTTGAAAAAGCAACACAAATTACTTTACCAAAATATTCATTCAATCGTTTCACACTACAAACAGATGGAGAATATTGATGTTGTTGCATACGAAGGTTTACTGGTCAAGTCACCAGATGCAGTACCTATGGATTTCTGTACGATTAGACTGTTGAAACAAGGGCTGGAAAACTATCATCCTTGCACACTAGATGGATTATGGGGAACGTACAAGAATTACTGTGCTTTATACATGAGAGCCTAATAACAAAGCCTCTTGAGCTGGAAAGTATTTGTAGTCAAGATGCATGATCGTCAGAAAAATCATGACTGTACGTGACGACGTGGATTACAACGACGTGATGAGGCTTCAAAATCATGTTGATATCACGTATTCACTGTGTGTGTGTATATATACACAAACACAAAAATACATACGCCCTACGTATGTTTACATTCTCTTGATTCTCAAAACTACTCATACGTATCTGAGTTATATAGTATGTATATATACACAAACACAAAAATACATACGCCCTACGTATGTTTACATTGTCTTGATTCTCAAAACTACTCATACGTATCTGAGTTATATAGTATGTATATCAACTGTACTAATCTCCACCATTAATGTTAATTTAGATAAAGTACACATCAGTTGTGCTTACATTCAACATTACTAAAATACAAATTAATAAAAGCACACATCAAATTTGCTAACTTTCTCCCCACTGATAGAGTGGTAACTCTACACAGTTACAAGGCTAAAATAAGGGGTTCGCTTCTCCTTGGTGGACTCACCAGATAATCCTATGTAACTGCGTTATAAAAAAACAACAAATTCGCCCCCCAGTGGCTCAGCGGTATGTCTGCGGACTTACACGCTAAAATCCGGGTTTCGATACCCGTGGTGGGCATAGCACAGATAGCCCATTGTGTAGCTTTGTGCTTAATTCTAAAACAACAACAACAAGCTAACTTTCAATATATCGAATATTATTCGGGTAAATTACACATCATTTAATAACCTTAAAAATTATCCACTTGTTCAATGAAACCAAACATCAAACATCTAATTTTAAAAATTATGGTCTTGTTATTTAGTAAAAACAATCATCAAATGTTCTACCTTACAAAATGGGGTCGGCGTGGCTAGGTGACTAAGGCATTTCACTCGTAATTTGAAGGCTGTGGGTTCGAATCCCCGTCACGCCAAACATGCTCGCTTTTTCAGCCATGGGGTCGTTGTAATGTGACGTTCAGTCCCTTTATTCGTTGGTAAAAGAGTAGCCCAAGAATTGGAGGTGGGTGGTGATGACTAGCTGCCTTCAATCTAGTCATACATCTAGTTAAATTAGGGACGGCTAGTACAGATAACCCTCGTGTAGCTTTGCGCGAAATTCAAAAACAAACGTACATTACCAAAAAAGGAGGAAAAGGTCTCGTGCTCCTGGCCCTCCTGGGTATTTAAAAATTAACCTACCCAAATTATCACACAAAAGAAGCAAAATGGTGTTCTGTGAAAGGAAACATCAAATAATTTAATTTACAACATTATTAAAATATTGTTCAATGAAAGCAGAAATCAACTGTGTTGACTCCCAAAATTACCATAATATTAGCAAAACCGAAATCTTATTTTGAAGTAATTTATCGTTTTATACTGCTCTGTTATGTATACGAGGTGTTATGAAATACATAACTTCAAAAAATCGTAAAAATTGCATGTTTACAGGGTCAGAAAGACGAGAGAACGTGTAATATTTGAAAAAGAATATACGTCAGTCACTTAAATTACAAATAGTTTTTCATTAACTAATTTACTGCAATATATTATTTTCTAGATCACTGCCGTAAAAGTTCAAAAATTTTTACCGCTATGAAGAAAACCTACTGCTCTTTAAAATTTCAATCTTCGGGTAAATAATGAAATATGAAAACGTGTTTTGTTTTGTCGTTTACTGTGTACCTGAAAATAGAACTGCGCTCAATGGGGAAGCTGTTTATTTATAAACTGTCAGTGATGGAGTTAATCGTTAAGATTATTTATTGTAAATTATTTTATGAATATGTAGACAATAATAACTCGAGAACGAGGCTTAATGACAGCTATCTTTTCATTGGTTAAATTAATGTTTGCATTTTTCGTAGAAATTTCAATACAGCATTATAAAGCTTTTCGCTCTCATTGTGTCAATGCTTGCTGGAATCGGAGAAAAACATAAATCTGATTTAGAATTACTGCTTTATTAAAGAATGACATACCGAATGTAAGGTTTTTTTCAATAAATTATAAGAAACAACCTATTTCCTTTACTGTTTTTACTTAAGCCTGCCTCGTGAACGAGAAATGTTTAATTTCAGTATTCATCCAGTGAAGCGCTTTTAATCTCACAATCTACTTATCTCAGATCTCTTTCTATTAGTTTTTAAGTCAAACAATATAGTTTGTCTTCATGAGAAGTCAGGTTTATTACTCATCGTATATTAGAAGCAGGAATATACAGTGAAGTTTTAATGCCCGGAGATATAATATCTCACCGAATTGAAGTTGCACTGTGTTGACGTTATACGTTAGATTGGGGATTCGTCAACCTTAAGGCATTGATATCAACTGTATTCAATACTTCTCAAGGGGGTAGTGAAGATTTCGTGAATTTACCAGCGTACCCAGATGGGAGATTTTATGTAATATGTGCGAGCACACAAGTTGTGTGTAACAATCAATTATTGCATAAAGTTCTGCGCGTGCTTCCCACACTCCTGTTTACTAATAGAATTAACTTTTAACAAATTAAGACATTCGTTTTGACAAGAATCTTAACGACTTGGAGACTAAGAATATAAAGTGAAAACAAGGCTAATCCATGAAGTAGGTTGAACCATGCTTCCTTGACTGTTTTCAAATCAAGGCTTAGCTTTATCAGCGAAGGGGAGTTACAAACTGTTATTAATTGGCGGGCAACTTGCAGAATTGATTTTAACAGTTTTCTGAGAGTTTAAAGCGAGGCGTTCTTAAGAACACTGTTTCTTCTGTGATGTTTTGATCGAATTTTAGTGCTACGCAATGGCTTGTGTCATTATTAAGCTAATAATCGATCAAACAGGTGTGTATCTGGTTAAAAGTTGGAAACAAAAATCTTGTTTGGTAATACAAATTCTCTATTCTTTTTTATGGATTATTTTCAGGTATTTTAAATTCGCATATATATGTCGTTGCGTATAGATCTCTGTGTATTATAAAAACCTAGTATTGAAAACACGAACTATTTATCGCCATCTGTAATAACAACCTACTTATCCTTGGTCATAGCCGTGATTCTCTTGTTGTAATTCAAGTGTGGAAATGCCAAGAATTGGCCCCATTTGGGAGTATTACATTACAATACTTTCCAACACGAAGTATTATATTCCGCTGTTATAATTGCTGTTGTTTTGAATTAAGCACAAAGCTACACAATGGGCTATCTGTGCTCTGCCCATCATGAGTATCGAAACTCGACTTTTAGCGTTGTAAGTCCGCAGACGTACCGCTGACCCCCTGGGGGGCTTACGCTATTATTAAGTCAGGCACAGTATGAAATTTTAGTGTACCTGTGCAGTTGAAAGCAAGAGAAGTCTTAATTTCACTGTAAAAAAAAAAAATTACACGTGGCATTCTAGGGGTAGTAAAGAAAGTTAAATAACCTTGTTACCGCAAACAACTATAAACAAGATAATTCACACACGTATTTAGGTTTACATAAACGACAAGACCTTGTTTATAAGCTGCCCCAAAGGGAAGTATGCATTTACACCGGACGATTGTTTTTTTTAGATTTCGTGCAAAGCTACTCAAGGGCTATCTGCGCTAGTCGTCCCTAATTTAGCAGTGTAAGACTTAGAGGGAAGGCAACTAGTCATCACCACCCACCGCTAACTTTTGGGCTACTCTTTTACCAACGAATAGTGGGATTTACCGAACATTATAACGCCCCCACGGCTGAAATGGCACGCATGTTTAGTGCGACAGGGATTCAAACCCGCGATCCTCAGAT
Organism: Carcinoscorpius rotundicauda; assembly: GCA_011833715.1. Classification (NCBI taxonomy): domain Eukaryota; kingdom Metazoa; phylum Arthropoda; class Merostomata; order Xiphosura; family Limulidae; genus Carcinoscorpius; species Carcinoscorpius rotundicauda. The sequence goes on from CM022392.1 coordinate 150,982,277, forward strand.
TACGAGCTGAACTCCTTAACCCACTTGACCATGCCGGGCCTTACATCCGATAAAATACATGTCTGTATATGTGATTGCAACTACTCTCTGTCAATTTATTGTCGTCCTACCTATGATACAACGTTTTAAAAGATGACATATGTCATCCAAACATACGAGGCAGTTCTTCACTAGATGTGAGAACAGACAGGAATTTTTGCTGTATGTTTCGTAATGTACCAGTTGTACCACCAGGTACTTCTTATGTGAACTTTTATGCCTTTGGGTTGTTCAAGCGAATCTCCAAAAATTGTCGTTCGCGCCCAATCGATGTATGTGAAACATTGAGGCAAAATTGGCGTAAGTTATTATGCAAAAGTTTCTTGCAGTGGTCTACCATCTTGACTATCACACAGAATACCTCCAAGACTACAGCCAGAAAACGTTGCCTTATGTCAGTTATGACCATTGAAAACAACGGCTAATAAAATAATATCAAAACTGCACCTTTTTCAATTTTAAACCACAAACTAATCTTATTATCTTGTCACTGTACAACTACAATAAAATATTGCCTTTTGACAACTATATTCCCCTAAGACCACACAAAGCAATAATATTATATCATAATTACGTCTCTTTAAGACCACAGCCATCAATTTAATTTTGTTACTGTCTCACATATGTTGTCATATAAGAACTATATTTCATTAATACCACGCAGAGCAAGATGATTTGGTTGTGCTTCTCTTTCGAACCAAAACCATCGTTGTCATCCTGTTAAAGTCTTGTCATATGAAAACCGTAGGAAGAAAGGTGATTTTATGAGCTGCTATTTTAACGAAGAGTTATTATACAATGGACTTCATGCACTCTGTTCACCTTGGGGTATTTAACTCTGGAATGTAGCGTAGACTTACCAGCTGACCAACTGGGGGACTGTGTTATGACACAAACATTTACTTGAACCACAAATATCAGCTTATTTTATCATGATAATGCCCATTCAAACCATAACTAGTAAGGTTTATGTATATTAGCTATATTGTATTCAGTACTATAGCAAACAAGGTTATTTTATCACAATTACGCCATTGTAATTCTGACGAGATAAATGTATCCGGTGATCATCATATTTAATTAAAACCACGGTACACAAATGTAGTGCGTCTCGATCCGCTTTCAGTCACTTACCATCAGCAAGGTTATCTCGACACATTTATATGTATATATAAACACATAACGACTAGTTCTGTCTCAAAAACATATGCTGACCTTATATTATAGAAGTCCCCCATTACACACACGTGCTCATATTTTAAAAGTAATGAGATGTAAGTTGGAATTATGGGTTTTACTGTTGATTAGAAATATGATACTTTAATATTAGATGGAAGGAAACTCTCCAATTTAGAATTATAAGTACAGAATAAAGTGTACATCCACCAGAAAGTTAGTTTTTTTCACACACACGAAATCATTTTACAGTGTCTTAATTCTAGACCCTTTCATTCAATCTGAGAAAGTAAGTTTAAACACTCTTCAAATACGTAGACGATTTAACCCTAGAATGTTAAATTTAATCAGTTTTATCTTCGTGTGCTGACACTACTAATAGAAAAATAGTGAGTAAACAAGTTGGTAATTTGAGTGTTAAGTAAAAACTGCTTTGAGTTTAATCAGTATGTAGACATCAGTGGTAGTAAAACATTGGGTAAGCAAGTTGGTAATTTGAGGGTTAAGTAAAACTGCTTTAAGTTTAATCAGTATATAGACATCAGTAGTAGTAAAACATTGAGTAAGCAAGTTGGTAATTTGAGGGTTAAGTAAAACTGCTTTAAGTTTAATCAGTATGTAGACATCAGTGGTAGTAAAACATTAGGTAAGCAAGTTGGTAATTTGAGGGTTACGGCAAGTCTGGCTTGAGTTTAATCAGTTTTGCAGAGTTTCAGAAACGACTAGTACAATAGTTTTGGATCTTTGATGACGAAAATTTAAACAAAGAAGTTCCACAAGTTTAATCAGTATAAAATAATCATAGAAAACTATTTAAACACTGGTTCAAATGCTTATAGCTGTTTGCGTTTGAAACTCCACGAACTTTAAATACTGTTCGTGTGCCATAAGATCAATGAACCTGTCGTTCTGAGCAATGAGCAGACGTTTCAATTTTGTTTTTAGAGTGGATCGAAAAACTGACAAGTTATTTGAGAATTAGCGCGACTACAGTTTCCAAGAGCTGATATTTGATGTATTTTCAACCGAAGTGTGACATGCAATATATTTTGCATCTAAATATTTAGTGAATGGATTGCTTTTGTTGTAATACACACCCATTCCTAGTTCTAGCGAAACGTATCGAGATTAACAGGAAGTACAGCTTATCGTCATGTCTGTTCATAACTTCTTTCTTAACACGTAATAACCTGCAGGTGTCCACTTATGTTAATAGTGATACATTGTTGTAAGGTTTCTTGGTACCTTCAAATTCTCTTACACGTAGTAACCTGCAGACAGTTTGTTGTTCTAGAGCATTGTCAGTACGTTGCAGTTTTATACCTGTAGAGTTAAAGAAACAGAGTGGGTGTTGTAATACAGCTCTTAGAGTTTTCGTGTTGCCGTATGCATAGTTTGTTGTTTTTTTTATCGAATTTACCACATTTGAATTAATACTACAGAGAGAAGTGATCCATTGGCATGTACATTGGTAAATGATATAGATATATAATACATTAAGATCTATAGATACATAATAAATTAAGATTTCTGAAGCTTTACAAAAGTAAGTGGAAATTAAACTCGTAGAACTTCTGTTTCTTGATACGTGTAAAATCGTAAAACTTTGTACAATTATGCGTATATTATATAAAGTTTTTACACGATATCTAGTGAAATTAATCTTCAAGTACAGATAAACACATGTAAGAAAACATTAAAGTGTTTTATATACATATGTGAAACTTAATTATTCTAACGATGTGATTTGAATTCATATGTATTGAACGTTAGACCTACAACCTTCGTTTGAAGCATATATAAAGAAATAGGGTTACGTATAATAAAAACTTTATTGATGTAACACTTTACCTGTAGTTCGTGTATAATACTCAAAGTAATATTTCATTTCAGGCAGATTCGATATTTAGTGAAGAAAAATCTTTTGGCATTATTTTATCTTTGTCCTCTGAAAAATATGTATTTTCTACGTCAGGATCATAATAATCAGATCTGGCAGCCAATAGAATTCTCGCTAAAAATGAGTGTTTTTTACAACCAGATTTCTAGGTTACTGGACGTATAATATATTGCGCAGCTTATTGGATAACAACACTGACAATGATATATGACCTCAGGTTCCATAATGAAATCACTAGTTCAGTCACTGACGCTACCAACGCGTTCGTTTGTCACGTTATGAAGATCTGTGATGTTTGTAAGTATCCAGTGAAACGTGTGACTCCATGCGGTACCGGAAAGTACAGTTGCCCTAATAGTGACGTAGTCGTTCTTAATTTGAATAAGAATGTTTGTATTACTTAAAGGAAATAAGAACAGTGTTTGAATGTCTTGTAAACGCCACGTGATGGAGATCGGAACACAAAGTTGATAAATAGCTTTAAATTAGCGATTTAACAGCATCAGTTAAAACTGATTGACTTAGGTTATAGTAACTTAACACGTTAATCAAATAAAGCCGATCAGTTGAAAAGTAGCCAGATGCTACAACACTATTTAAAACGTAAATATTTTTTGGTCAAATAGCATAGCACTCGATATCGTTTTTAGCTCGATTTTAAGTCACAGAACTCGATGGCCAGGTTGTGTCGAGGCAGAGACGTACGAAACGAACTTATGTTCCGAATTATTAAACTTCAGCACATGTGATTCATGTTTGTTTATTTTGAATTTCGCGCATAGCTACACGAGGGCTATCTACGCTAGCCGTCCCTAATTTAGCAGTGTAAGACAAGAGGAAAGTCAGTTAGTCATCATCACTCACCCCGAACTCTTGGGTTACTCTTTTACCAACGAACAGTGAGATTACCCCACGACTGAGAGGTAGAGAGGGGAAACATGTTTGATATGAAGAATAGTCAATCAAGTTCGTGACTCTCAGATTACGGGCCTGGCATGGCCGAGCGCGTTAAGGCGTGCGCTCGTAATCCGAGGGTCGCGGGTTCGCGCCCGCGTCGCGCTAAACATGCTCGCCCTCCCAGCCGTGGGGGTGTATAATGTGACGGTCAATCCCACTATTCGTTGGTAAAAGAGTAGCCCAAGAGTTGGCGATGGGTGGTGATGACTAGCCGCCTTCCCTCTAGTCTTACACTGCTAAATTAGGGACGGCTAGCACAGATAGCCCTCGAGTAGCTTTGTGCGAAATTCCAAAAAACAAACAAACAAACTCAGATTACGAGTGGAGCGCCCGAAGCACCTGGCCGTGTCGGCCATATAATTCATGAACTCGTTTGTAATTTTTAAAACCTTTTAATGTTCGTCACTTTCGACAAAAACAAAAATTATAAAAACTCTATGTCGAAATTAAACTTATCACAGTATTACTACAGGCGTAAATGAAATCACAACCTATATATCCACAATGTAATTTTATTAACTCGGTGTTTTGCTGTTACACTTATCGATACTGTAGAAGTTCACCAATTATATCACTTAGGATATTGATATCTCCTGATTAAGCTGTAATAGTGAATTATTGAGCTAATAAAATTATATTCTTGAGCTAGGCCAGGTAGTTAAAACACTAGACTCAATCCGAGGGTCGCGGGTTCGAATTCCCATCCCACCAAACATGCTCGCCCTTTCAGCAGTGGGAGCGTTATAGTGTTCTGTCAATCCCACTATTCGTTAGTAAAAGAGTAACCCAACAGTTGGCGATGGGTGATGATGACTAGCTGCCTTCCCTTTAGTCTTACACTGCTAAATTAAGGACGGCTAGCGCTTATAGCCCTAGAGTAGTTTTGTTGAAATTAAAAAAAACACAAAACAAACATTCTTGTGCTATGGGTCGTAGTTTTGTTAACATTTATAGAAATAAACTTCAATTTGAGTTATACAAAGCTAAGCATGATAATTATACCGGTCTTACTTTACACATTTTCATGTTTAATGCAATTCCAGATGCTCATCATAACCTTATTGCTTTTGTAAGCCCCCCAGTGGCTCAGCGGTATGTCTGGGGACTTACACGCTAAAATCCGGGTTTCGATACCCGTGGTGGGCAGAGCACAGATAGCTTTGTGCTTAATTCAAAATAACAACAACAATGCTTTTGTAAAATACATATTTCTTCAAACCAGAACTCAAGGTAGATTTACTTTACGAGAGGCTTAGATTGACAGATTTCTTTGTAATATGAGATATTGTCACTGACAGCATCGATGCCATAAAACCTGTATTTCATATTGTAATATACATTTAACACGTGCCTGTTTTCCTGGCTACATACAGTTGTTTATATTTCCTTTTTTTAAAAAACCTGAATCTAAATTATTACTATACACGTGTCTACTTTTTAACGAAATCTTTATCGTAACTAGATCCAGTTGTTTTGAAAAATCTCTTTTAGATGTGGATTATTCATACTTTTGGGCATGCTGTTTTTAAACATCGTGTAAAATTTATTTTGTAAAGAGCTAAATATTTACTCCATATCGAAACCTAAACAGGATTTGATCTATTTCAATCCGTCTGACTGTCTTAGATATTCGTTTGGTATCACAGATTGGAAGAAAGCACAAAGTTTTTATTAACTGTTGTTTGAAGAATCAGAATCCTTTTGTCTTATTTCTGCCGGAACTTTCCGGTTCTGAGGTCCTTCACTTGTATTAGGAATTGATATTTATATGACGTAGTCAAGGACATTACTCATTTCTGACCCCATATGTAAACGTTAACCACAGAAGCAAAAAATCACGCATAATAAAGCGTTTAAGACTAGAAAAAAATCCAAAACCATGCCAAAAACAATTCGCAAAGTGAAAAGAGTGGTAACGAAAGAGAGCCCTTCGATCCAAAAAGTTTGTCATGAAGCAGGGTATATCCTCTGTTATGTTAACGACTTAATAATCAAGAATTCTATGTCGACGACTGCTTCCAGTCCTATATACTTTCAACCACATCTGGAAACAATTTTTTCATGAAAGAAAAAAACAGGATTATGAAGAGTCAGTTTGACCACACACCCACCAAGTCTTGCATTACAGCTCCAATCGACTATTGGTCGATTGATCATCTTGGAAACGAATGTTCTTTTACAGTAGAGAATTTATAGAAAATAGGTCAAGATGTATGGTTCATGATTGACCTCGCCTCTCTCCCTCTTTCTAAAAAATCAAATGTAGACGTGTTTATAATTAATTTGACAACTTTGCTAAGAACAATGTTTCAGGCATCGAGAGATTCTACTAGATTAACAGATTTATGGTAAGCCAAAATTATTATACTAAGTACCATTACAAAATTATTCAACCTTAATACCCTATCAACATCTCACTGATCTCTTCGGTTATTCCTTTTTTGTTGCTGTGGGTTAATTAAGGTTGAAATTGTGTCTGTTATCGGACAGGATTAAACAAAACATACTTCGTTCCACTTTTGCAAAAAGTTAGAAAATTTGTAAATACAACTTAATATCAAATGTTTATTTTTAACTAACTATTTTGAAGCTTGTAAAAGTGCAAGAATATCAGAATTCTGTCGCTTGTGGCCCGGCATGGCCAAACGTGTTGTAATCTGAGGGTCGCGAGTTCGCATTTCCATCGTGCCAAACATGCTCACCTTTTCAGCCATGAGGGCGTTATAATGTTACGGTCAAACTCACTATTCGTTGGTAAAAGAGTAGCTCAAGAGTTGGCGGTGGGTGGTGATGACTAGCTGCTTTTTTTCTAGTCTTACACTGCAAAATTTGGGATGGCTAGCATAGATAGTCCTCGAGTAGCTTTGTGCGAAATTGAAAAAAAAACTGTCGCTTGTTTCGTTTGTGAACCGGAACTCAGAGTGAGAATGAACCTACCAGGAAACGTCAATTAATCATCGAAATAGTCTGAAAATTATTTGAAATAAATATGTGTGACTAATAAAATGTCTGTGGGTTTTTCCTTCTTTCATGTATCCGTAGAGACTTGTTCGCCACCCTGTAACACCAAACATACTCGTTCTTTCAATCATGAGGGCGTTATAACATGACGGTCAATCCCACTATTCCTTGGTAGAAGAGAAGCCCAAGAGTTAGCAGTGGGTATTGATGACTGACTAGCTGCCTTTCCTTTTGTCGTACATTGCTAAATCAGGGACGGCTAGCGCAGATACCCCTCGTGTAGCTTTGCGTGAAATAAAAAAAGACAACCAACGATATAATTTAATTTTATTAACATAAATACCATACGAATTTAAACTGAGTGAAATGAGATAACTGTTGGTACAATACACAAATTACGATTGGCGAGTCTGAGTTTATATTTAAATAAAGTTTTAAATGGGCAGTTGTTGTTTTTTCTCTTTATATTTTGTTTAAGTAGATCTGATTCAATGGTTGACAGTGAATTTTATAATAAACGCATACTGCATAATCTTCAACGAAAGTACTGATGTGGTGTAACTACGTCAGGTTAGGTTAACTATTCAACTATTCGAGTTATATGCGATTAAGATTGTTTACCCAGTGTTTGTGATCATCTGTTTAGTACATATGAGTGTGTGACTATATGAAATGTATAATATGCATGCTAAATTCATTCTTCAAATTAGTATGCTACCGTTAATACAAGCTTTCGTTATATATGTCTGTGATCGTAAATGGTAAATTCTATTCTTGGCGAGGTCAAAATCTCGAGACTTATTTTGCAAAGTCTCAGTTTCTCTCTTGGTCGCTATCGGAACGAGTGCACTACTGACGAAGGATCCAAGTTGTTGCCCAGCTGTTTTTGTGATTCTTTAATCTCTCGAGGCCTTTAGGAGCAGCAGTATTGACTGCTGAGTACTCTTCTCTCTTGTCTATCATCTCTGTTCAAACCACGGAATCCTCATCCGTGACCGGAATTGTGCCGCCACTCAAATGAGTTCTCCTTTCAACCTTACTCGTGCATGAAGGTTTCTCAATTGTTCACTTTTGAATATGGAAATACAGATGACGTGACTTTAGTTTGAAATAAGTATTCAGAAAATATCACTGAGTGTGAGAACTCTGCTGCTTGTTAAACACGGTAAGAGATTACTGTGCTGATAAGGCCTGACCTCAAACTCTTGTTGTTACGTTTACTGTGCTTCTACTTCGTGGTGTGCTTTATAGGACTAGGAAGTGGTTAAGTTTCTTGAAGTGTGTGCGTTCGTGTTAACGGCATTACCAGTAACAAATTTCAAAGTCTCAATATTTGCAGTGTTTCAAGTATCCCAGCATTTGTTGATTCGGGATGTGTTTGTCTAATACATTGTCGTTACATCAGGTTATGTTGATAAAAATAACTTTATTTTAAACATTAATTCTACTTTTACTGCTAGCACGAGTCACGTTTCTCTTTTCTTCATTTACTCGAGAGTTCGGTAGAATGAACAGGCAAAGAAAAACCGTAAGAAATGCATGTAACTTTAAAAACACACAGAATTTTTCAGTATTTCTGTGAACGATCGTCAAATATTGACTATAAAAATTGTAGATAAAACAAGACTTTCCTGATATACATGAAACATCCAGTTCCAGCTATCCTTAGAAGAAGTTGAAATAGAGCGGCTGTAAAACTGCTCAAAACAGAACGTTCGCGATATTTGAAGTACACAATCTCTGTTAGAGATGTTAAAGTATTGACTCTTAAGATTTCTATAGTGAACGTTCTCATTCTGCGACCTGAAGGATACGCGCTAAACGTGTGACATTATGTGCACGTGCTCCAATTAATATAATAATTATTTTCACTTCAGAGGAAGCTTAATAGCTTCCGTGGGGGAGCAAAAAGCCATCAACCAGTTGTAATTCCTCGGGTCAGAAGAATAAACCACTATAGGAGGTCATTATTATCTGACTTAGCTGCCCAGAGACTGAGATGAAGAGTCCCTCCAAGAAGAAAATTAGTTTCCCTGCTAATGGCACTGACAGTAGTGAGTTGTACTAGAATAGACGGAGGGTGCTGAGTCAGAGTGAAGACTACAGCGTCTATTGGCAGCCATCCTGGTATCAGTAGCCGTACGTTATCGTGCGTAGCTACTAATCTCACCTTTCCTTAAAACCCACTTAGAGTGTGACCATTAACTCAAGGTTATTCTCGGCTTGATGTAGGTTCTTCTCTAGTGCTGTAATTTTGCGACAAAACTGTGTAACATTTTTACGTTCTCAACTATTTCAACATCAGAACAGAATAAAACACATTTGCCGGTCAAGTCTCTTTCAAGTTTAAGGTTCTTAAGGACTTAAACTTCGGTGTGATTAACAATATCACTGAGTATAAGGTTAGGTTTTAGTCTTTAGTAGTTGAATATCCCAAACGAAGCTTAATAATTAATTATAAAGAAAAAAAAAGAATGAAATTATATGGAACATGTAACAGACGTTCCTAAATTACATCTTTGGAGAGCTAAAGGTACAAAAACACGCGATGATAATTACGCCAAGAATATAACTACCGACAGTGAACGGTATAAAGTACAGCACATTCTATTGTATTTAAGATTGAATTTTGATGATTCCAAAACATTTTTGAATGCTTCATATAAATACGTTCATGTCGTTCTTTGTAATTAAATTGCGTTTCCAAAAAATGACCTTGAACTTGTCATAGTATATTAATGACCAGAAAAGAACGTTTTACACGGTACAGTTTTCGTTAATCATGAAACTGACAACTTTGGTGTTCGTATAAAACCATTCCCGCTCAAAATAGATGTGGTCACGTGTGCTAGAAATTACCATCTTCGAGACTGAGAACCTTTTCTTATCAAACTGAGGGGAAGGTGTATGAACATGCTGATTAAATTCAGAGTTATTTGTAAAACTGTTCACTTAACGAAATAAAAGGTAGCCCTAACTTTCTCTACCCATTTATAATTTGATAAAATAAAACACGTTTCATGTAAATATGTTCAGAGGTTTTAGAAAACTTCGCTACTTCAAAGTTTGTTATATTTAAAATATGGATTTCGTTTCGTATTTTACTTTTCGTGACACCGATTTGCCCCCCAGTGGCTCAGCGGTATGTCTGCGGACTTACACGCTATAATCCGGGTTTCGATACCCGTGGTGGGCAGAGCACAGATAGCCCATTGTGTAGCTTTGTGCTTAATTCAAAACAAGAACAACAATGACACCGATTAATTGCGTGTGTGGTGATGTGTATTTTTTACTTCAGTGCTGAATTTGTATATTTTAACGTCAAGATTTTTGTGACGACGTGTAATCACAGTAGTCTAATGGTTAAAATGTTTAGTTGCATATGCATTATTGGAATTGGAATAAGTTGCTTGTTTTAACATTTTGATTGTGCTGCTGCATCATCACTGTGTCACTGTGTTACAGTATGTGTATCTTAGTGTTGTTAACAGTGTTTGGCATTTTCAGTGCTATTGTCACATGGACTAAACGGTCAGTTCAGAAACTCGCAAAGCTCATTTTAAGTTTAGCCATCCCTCATCTAGAAGTTATAAACAAAGGGAATGCAACCAGTCAGTGGCACTCGTCGTCTAGATGGCTACTTTAAACCGAATAATAGGATTGAGTGTCACTTTCTTAAGATGTTCATAGCTCAAAGCACATAACGTGTATAAAGGCGTGTTTCAATTTCAAAACTTTGACCGTTCAATCCGCAACTTGGCACCTTTACAATGCGTCACATCGTCGGGTTTTGTTCTGTTGGATGTTTGTAGTTTATCTATAACTTTTTGATTGGTTTGATAACAGCTGTTGTCACAATCCCCCATATTCACATTCCGTTACCAAATACGAAACGATAGATGTCGGTGTTTTTGATTAGTTGCCTTAATTCTAGTTGGTGTCTGTCAGTCCAAAATTAGGACAGCAACCGCAAATAATCATTGGGTAACTTTATGCGAAATTTAACCAAACAGACAAACAAAACATGGGATATGTGTGCGCGCACGCGTGCAAGCGTGAATTAATTTATCAAAAAAATTGTTACAATTTTTTCACCCTAATTGGCTTATAAATGTCAGCACATAATATAAAAATATAAGTAAAAAACTAGTAACACTACTCACTTTACTGTTCTTTTAACCGATATTTTAATTTAAAAATATTTTTTACTGTGAATAACTTCAGTGCGTTATTCTTGAGTGTGTAGTTGTAGAATCTGGTGCCCTCCAGTGGCTCAGCGGTTTGTCTGCGGACTTACACGCTAAAATCCGGGTTTCGATACCCGTGGTGGGCAGAGCACAGATAGCCCATTGTGTAGCTTTGTGCTTAATTCAAAACAGCATAAAAAAACCAGTAGAATCTGGCATTGTTTTGGTTTGGTTTGTTTTGAATTTCGCGCAAAACTACTGGAGGGCTATCTACGCTAGTCGTTTCTAATTTAGCAGTGCAAGACTAGCGGTAAGGCAGCTAGTCATCATCACTCACCGCCAACTTTTGGGTTACTCTTTTGCCAACGAATAGTGGGATTGACCGTAACATTATAACGCCCCCACAGTTGAAGGGCGAGCATGTTTGGTGTGACGGACATCGAATCCACGACCCTTGGGTTAGGAGTAGAGTGCCTTAACTACCTGGCCATGCTGGGTTTTGGTATTGTTTCTGTTTGTTTGAAAGTTTGCTGTATTATATTCTTGACGTATTTTTGACAAATATCTTAGTATTATTTTCGAAGTTGGCTAAACATTGACTAGTAACTGTTTTCTTTAATAAACTATTATCATTTAAATTTATTTAGGTAATATATGGTATGAAGAAATGTAGTTAGGGCTGCGAGAAAAAGTTTGTCAAAAGACGGTTATTAAAATGAAAACACGAAATTGATAAAAATTGTAACTTTCATCATACAGTGTTACCAAGTAGTTTGTTTTGAATTTACATGAGGGCTATTTGCGCTAGTCGTCCCTAATTTAGCAGTGAAAGACTAGACGGAAGGCAGCTAGTCATCACCACCCACCACCAACTCTTGGGTTACCTTTTTTACAAAAAAAAAAAAGTAGGATTGGCCCCCAAATAATAACGTCCCCACGGCTGAAAGACCAAGCGTGTATGGCCATGCAATACCTATTTCCGACTAATTTTCTAACGTTTACAGTCACTCCAGATTTTTAACTAACTAAACTGGCTTTACCTGCCATCGTAGTGCATTGTTTTTACAGTGTAAATTTGCCTAAAGCCCTGATTGTGGAATCAGTGATTTATGAAGTATGTGGACTTGTTGTTGAGTCATCGATTGTGCTAGACCGGTACGATTAACATCGATTTCTCATAATGTTGAAATATATGCTTTGCTGTGCATTTCAATTCTTTTTCCTTACAGCCCTCCAGTGAACCAGTAGGTAGGTTTACAGACTGACAACTCTAAACTTCTTGTTTCGATTCACTTTAGTGGTCACAACGTGAAACGTCTGTTGTGTGTAGCTTTGTGCTACAAACTAACGAAAAATAATTCATTTTCTAATGACCTCAAATGTAAACACTATCTTGTGACCGCTTTCTTTACTTTCTTTCATGTCATAATGAAGTGTTTCTATATTAAATAGTAACAGAGGCCATTTGTCGTCTGTTATGTATTATAATTTAATTGAGACGGAAATTTTAATTCTAATTTAACGATTATTTGAATTTTGATATGTATCAAATCTATGATATTTCTCAACAAGACTGATACACACACAATTATATTTTGCACTACACACAGCAATACAATTTATAATAACGCATATTACAGATAATACTGAGTCTTATATTCGGTCTAGAACTCAGTATGTTATTGATGATCCAAGTCCATGACGAGCAAAGTAATTCTGAACTGAGGTTGTCACACTTCGCTTAAGCTCGCTTGGTTGGCCTCACACCGGTTACAAGCTCACTTATTACGGAGGAAGATATTTAATGTCCTCGCAGAAATAATAACTTCCGAGGTTAAGTCATTATAGTTGAATGGTTTGTAATGTTTGAAATCTATATACGTTCTTGGTTAAATTCTGTAGTTTTCCGATTACTAAACATTATTGACAATTATATCATTCGAGGCCTATAGCACACTGACTTTAGCTGATCAGCAATTATAATCTGTTCGTTGGCGTAATGGTTTATATAGTTTAAGGCGAGATTCTCGAAGGTTCAACAATGTTTGAAACATACTAGCGTTTTCATGAAAATATTGTTGATTCTTACTCTCAAGAATGTTTTACGAATTTAAAAACAGGCAAGACTTGCGCAATACACATCCAACAATATACGTAATATGTATAATATAACTGTACTGAAACAAACGTATAACGCCAAATCCGTTACACCGTCAAATAAGTGTCTTTATTGCATTATTATTTCTTTAAATACAGGATTTCTAGAATAATACAAAAATTATATTTGCAGACATCGAAGTCCACCTGTCTTAGGCCTAACATTAGTTTAGGCTTTATTTAGTACGGTCTGTTTTCGATAAAGGGATAGATTAACATCGTAACAAGTATACATTTTTAGCCACAGCATAGTGGCTCATAGAATAGTTTTGGTTTGTTTAAAATTTCGTGCCAAGCTACTCGAGGGATATCTGCACTAGCCGTCCCTAATTTAGTAGTGTAAAACTAGAGGGAAGGCAGCTAGTTATCGCCACCCACCACTAACTCTTGGACTACTCTCTTTCTAAGGAATAGTGGGATTGACCTTCACATCTATAACGTCTACACGGCTAAAAGGGCGAACATGTTTGGTGTGACGGGGATTCAAACCCGCGACCCTCAGATTACGAATCGATTGCCTTAACCACCTGGACGTGCTGAGCCAGTAGAATAGTTTTGAATATTTCAAGTATAAATTTTTATCTCATAGCTCCGTCATCTCTAGGCCGATTTGTGATCAAATTACAGTTTTGACCGCAGGGAGTCAGACCCTTTCGAATGGTGTGTTTAACAACGCCTAAGGGTTTATAGCTTAATTTGCTTTAATTTTGTCTAAAATAGTTTCAGTTTGATGAAAGGCTGATAGTGATACTGATGAGTAATAAAATCGAATCCATTATACGCGCACCCCAGGTTTGGTATTGCTGGTGCACAAAATATATCTAAAAACAAGGCGAATAACATACCGTGTATAATCTCATTTCAATCATTCCGAGGCCCGGCATGGCCAGGTGAGTTAAGGCGTTCATTTTGTAATCTGAGGGTCACGGGTTTGAATCCCTGTCGCACCAAATATGCTCGTCCTTTCAGCCGTGGGGGTTTTATAATGTTATGATCAATCCACTATTCGTGGGTAAAAGAGTAGCCCAAGATTTGGCGGCGAATGACGATGACTAGCTGCCTTCCCTCTAGTCTTACACTGCTAAATTAGGGACGGATAGCGCAAATAACCCTCGTGTAGATTTGCGCGAAATTCAATAAACAGAACTGATCTTTCTGGAAATAATTTCAAGTTCTGCGGCTTCTGAGGGCCTGGCATGGCCTATCGCGTTAAGGCGTGCGCTTTGTGATCTGAGGGTCGCAGGTTCGCGCCCGAGTCGTGCCAAACATGCTTGCCCTCCCAGCCGTGGGGGCGTATCAATCCCACTTTTCGTTGGTAAAAGAGTAGCCCAAGAGATGGCGGTTGGTGGTGATGACTAGCTGCCTTCCCTCTAGTCTTACACTTACAAATTAGGGACGGCTAGCACAGATAGCCCTCGAGTAGCTTTGTGCGAAATTCCAAAACAAACCAAACAAAGCGGCTACTGAGGATTTTTCGTTTGTTTTAGTGTAGTTCAAGTTAAATACTACCGTACTTGATACTATCAATACTTTTATAATGTTATTCCACGAACTTACGTTATACCTTTAAAAAAACAAAAAACTTTGATAAGTTTATAAGATGATGTAACAAATGTCTAACAAAGTATATTTGCGCCTGTCTTTTGTTTACGTTCGTGTATGCGCTTTTGCGTAGAAAGGTGCGCGCACATTTTCAGGCAGACAAAAATTGGTTTTATTATATTGGATAATTTAAAAGTGTGATTCGAAGTCAAACTCAAATCTAGATAAATAGCCCAATGATTAATTTTGTAGAGATAGTACAGAAGTTGTGAAAGACCTCTCTTATAGAAGCGTTTCTGAAAGCCCTGAACGTGATCCTGCTTCAGACACCTCGGAATTCACTGCAATGATACCTAACGAGGACTTGTTAACATGGTGTAAAGAAGTAACCAAGGGATACCGAGGTGTTAAAATAACCAATATGACAACTTCATGGAGGAATGGTGTGGCATTTTGTGCAGTCATACACCATTTTCGGCCTGACCTAATCGATTTTTCTGCTCTTTCACCACATGATATCAAAGGAAATTGTAAAAAGGTGCGTTTTTTTCTCTATATGAACATACTGTTGCCACGCCATCTATTTTAACAGCCTTGAACTATTGTTCTAATTGAAGGAACAAGAATAAAGGGAGAATAATTTTGTTTTTGTGGTTTTCTTTTTATATGTGATAAGGTTAAAATATGCTAAAATAGATATAATTTAGAAGAGAAAAGATATATTAAAAACTAAGAAATTATGGAGTGCTGAAGGAGCAATGTGTTTCCAGTTGTATTATTATAAAAGCAGGGGATAGGATGTTTCATTAATTATATGTAATTAAAATTACAATATTACATTAATTATATGCAAAGATTGTAAAGAAAAGTATAATAGCTGTGTCATTGAATTCATTCTCTTCAGTTCTGGTATCAATTGTTTTGTTATCTGAGTATAATAAACTATATTTTTTTTAATACAGAACTTATTGTTTTTATAAATTAGCATTATTTTCTTAACACTAAATACAACATTTTAGAACTGTTAGAAATTATTTTTGTTGTTGTTGTTGTTTTTTTTATTATTGGCCATTTATTTCCTACTCTGTGTAATACTGATAATTATAGATTAAGATATTTTTAAAGTGACCGCTTGTGTAAATTAAGTGTATCTTATTTTCCACTTTAAGGCCTTTGATGCTGCTTTTAGCTTGGGTATTCCCAGACTTATTGAACCTTCTGATATGGTGATATTGGCCATCCCAGACAAACTTGCTGTAATGACCTATCTGTATCAACTTCGTGCTCACTTCACTGGCCTAGAAATAAAAGTTCAACAGATAGGCCAAACAGTCACTGATTCAACATATACAATTCGGGAGCCTGACAGCGATGAAGATAGTTTAGCATTATACCAGTTTGTTACTCCTTCTGTGCCAGAATCTACTGGAAGTTCATTATCTAGTCCACAGAGTGTAACATCAAATTCCAATCTTGAAACTTCCAAACAGTTTACTAAACCTCACCACACAGTTGAGACAAAAAAAGTTAAGTCTAGTCAGAATTTTCCAAAACAAGTATCAAAACCTTTAAGTCATTTCTCCTCAAAGCCAGATAAAGAACTAGAAGAAAAAAAATCTGGTTTAGTTAAACTCAAAAGCAATGATTTCTTAAATTTTCACAAGAACATTCATGTGCCAAAAGATGGCTCATCTGAAGACAAATCTCAACCTAGTAGAAAGGATAAAAAAATGACTTTTCCTCAGGAGAAGCCTAAGCTGATGACTCGTAAACAATTAATGAACCCTTTTGACTCTGACGGAGAGGAAGAGGAAGAACTAGCAGCTCAAAGTCAAGTCTCTGGTCTTTCAGATTCTGTGGATGATACTGGGTCAGCTGTTGTTACTTCATCAAATTCTAAAAATATGCAAACTTTCAATCATGTCTCAGCAACTCGAGAACCTTGCAGAAAACTACAAAAATCAAAAAATTCTGTATTTAAGCCGTCCCATTATCCTCACATTGAGAAAAGTGCCTCTGAACCACCAATAGAGAGATCTTCATTTTGGGGGGAAGAAGAAAATTCTGTGGATGGGGTTCCTGGCTTGTTAGACCTGTCACCAACAAAGATGAGTAGAGCCCAGTCTCTTCCAAATGGCCAACCTGTGGTACATGTATGTAGTAGTTTTATCACTAACCTGAAAATATGCTGAAATGTTTTAACCATTATTACAAATTTATCCACTCGTGTATCATAGATTTATATGAAATATTAAGAGTGAAAGTAAGGTATCACAAGAGTTTCTTTATTAACAAAAGGTTTAACCATAGAAATAGGACTTACATTGGAACTAAAATTTTAAAATATTTTCCTAAATTGTTCAAGATGTTATTTCTACTTTTGGAAATGTTAGAATGCAGACATGACATACTTTAAAAAGCACAACTTAGTTCACATTACATCATGTGGTAATAGCCAAAAACTATTTTCATTATATGCTTAGGATTGATTAACAAGACCTAAAATATAACAGTTTATTGAATAAGATCAGGAATGAGGAGTGTATAAATTTGAAATAAATCTTATTGTAAAACAGAAGTCAAGAAAATAAATGAAAGAGTAAAAAGAGTTTGGAGTAAGAGGAACATAAACTCATAGGTTTTTCATTGTTTATAATTACACAAAGAATTTAAATTTGGTACATAGATTTTAATATTTGTAAAGAGTTTTACAGAAATATTTGCTTACATCATGCTTAACAAAGAGATATTACCTTGTGCCATTGCCATGAAACATTTGGCACATGTCATAAGACTAATGAAACTCTTGCCTTTCCACATACTAATCCCCTGCTAGTACAGTGGTAAATCTACAGATTTATAATGCTAAAATCAGGGGTTCAATTCCCCTTGGTGGACTCAGAAGATAGCTTGATGTGGCTTTGATATAAGAAAACACCTACACACACCCTTTTCACATGCTAACAGAAATTGCACAAACCTGTGATGTAATCATGGTTAGGCTCTAACCTCTGCCAGTGAGAGAGTAAAGCATTTTCTGTGCACAGTATTTCTCAAAAACATCAGCATTAGAATACAAGTTAAATTGGTCTTTCCATTCTAGTTGGCACAGCTTTAATGAAGCATTCTCAGGAACTAATGTAATTTTTCCACTTTCATTATCATTCATTCATAGTTTTGTTTATTTTTCTTTCATTTTTTTTGGTAATGATACTGAAAGATAAATTTTAAACATTTCAG
Organism: Carcinoscorpius rotundicauda; assembly: GCA_011833715.1. Classification (NCBI taxonomy): domain Eukaryota; kingdom Metazoa; phylum Arthropoda; class Merostomata; order Xiphosura; family Limulidae; genus Carcinoscorpius; species Carcinoscorpius rotundicauda. The sequence goes on from CM022392.1 coordinate 151,000,436, forward strand.
GTAGAACTTTGATTTTACTTATTATTTGTTTGATCTTTTCTTTTAATCAACTTTGTAAATTTGGGATATGTGTCCTATTGTCCTTGTCATTTTGTTAACCTAGTATACAAATTTCATTACAAACTCTTCAGTATTGTCATTAGACCAATAAACTTGGCCTATGCACCAACAACATACCAGGCCTATTTCCAATATGATATCTTACCTCCAGTTGCTTTCTAGATTTGTACTACCCTCTGTTGGCACAGGTTTTTGCTCACTACTAACCTTGATACTCCTATTTATTTCTGGGTACTAACATGTGGACGATTATGTATCAACCCTCCATCAGTAGGAATGTCACACTACTCCTATCGGAAATTTTTCTTGTATTTTCTCATATTTGTCTTGCTCTGACCACCCTTCTCAGGTCAGGACTGGGGTGGGGTCAAACTACTTCACTTTGTCTACGTTTGGAGCCCCTTGGTGGTTAATTCTTAAGTTATTTCAGTATGTCTGGTCTTGTACTTTCATTCATTTTCCCCATGGTCTTACAGTTCCATTTTTCTCCTTCTCTTCTCTGGATCCCATTTTTTTGCCTGCCCTATTTATTCCAGGAGCCTTCATTTCTATTGTACTATGGATGTATGGCTGATTCTTGTCTCTTCTGAAGGTGACTTAGTCCTACATCCTGAGTTTTTTCTCCAGAACACTGTCTTGATGGGTTGGCTTGTCACAGTGGAGTAATTTTTTCTCCCCTCCTTCAGTATGTGGTTCATCTGTGGGTGTTTTACAACTCCCTTCTCTGTCAGGCCCTACATGCTCCACTATAATATGAAATGTCTCATATGCAGCATTTCTACTCTTCTTCTCCAACTGCCAGACAATTTCTTTTTCTTTCTCTTTTAGGGATATGAACTTATCTTCAAGCCCTTCCTTATTCTTTTTGGTCATGTCATCATGTGTCATTGTCAGTACGTTTTTATAGACCATTGAAGCCTTGTTTCCTCACATGCTCCTCTTACCCTTCTCCAACCCATATGGGAATGTCACCTTTTAGGGATGCATCTTTTTCTGTTGTATGTGTGTGGAATTGGGGGATTTATCTCAACACTCAAACAATTTTTTTTACTATTGTATTTTTCCTGAATCTTCTCTCTATATCAGTCTTGGAAATTTATGCTGTTCCTTGTTTAACTTTCACTTCCTGAGGTCTCCTAGAGGTCAGTTGGTGATGATTTAGTCTGATATATTTATGGTAGGCTTGTACATCCCTGGACAGGGAACATTCAGTTAATAGGTCTGTTTTTTCACATTTGGTCTTCTGTGTTGGTGTTACGTTTTTTTTTTTATGTTTTTTGTAGACTAAACGCAACAGAAAAACACAGATAACAGCTTGTATAATTTATTACACTAAACTATTATATGTATGTAACAGATATAACATAAATTATATAATAACAATGACAGATATTAAGTTTAAACCTTCAAAATTAATTACAAAACAAAATAGTACTAGTTTCAACCTTCAAAATTAATCACAATACAAAATGGTACTGGCCTGTATCTAATATAATGATCTAAAATGAAAGTCTCAAATTCCAGTCTAGGGTGTGAATTTGGTCCCACGAAGAAATTCCAAAGTTTAAATGAAGTTCAGAAACAATTCATAGCTCAATAAATTCGACAAAGTTCTTTTCACGATGACTCCGATGAACGTCACAAACTTGTCGCCCTCAATTTTTCCGATCTCCCTTGGCTAGTCCCGTATGTGTCGACCTTCAGCACAACCAGTAATTCGAAAGAATTGTAGAGATTGACGAAATAAAATCACAACTTCTGTAGATCTAACTTCAGTCACAAATCACAGCAAACACTTAAACTTTCTCAAACGAATGACTGACTCTCTTCTTTTGAATAAAACTAATGTCTGACTCTTTTCTCTTTTCTTTGAATAAAAACTAATGTCTGACTCTTCGAATAAAAACTGATGACTCTTCTTCTTCTACCTTGCGTTGCCGTCTGTTTCATATATTAGTAGGCCTAGACTTCTCGAACAATCGCGTAATTTCTACAGAACTCCCGAGCAATTCGCGCATGTCCATTCTTGCACGAGACTTCTCATCTAGACACTAGGTCGCCAGCATTTCATTTAAATACATATGATTGGTCTACCTAATTCTAGAAAATTTTAAATGTTATTTTAAATGAATAACAACATATTTTGTTAGTTTAAACCTTGAAACAATAATATAAATATGGAAATATAAATAATAGAAATGAAAATTTAAACACAACACGACATGTTGTCACTTACAAAACATTTACACAACATTTACATAACAGTTGGGCTCACTACTTTGTTGGCATGTCATCATCCTGGTGCTCTGAATCTGGTCTGAGATGCATTATCCAGTCCCAACAAGAATCTCCTTGTGCTAGGTTGTTCAAATCTAGCCATTTTTTCAGAATTGTTTGTACTTTGTAGACTGTCCCATATATGGAAGCTTTTGTTATTCCTCTCAGTACACCACTTCCCAATTTTGGTCTCTTGTTCCTTATTCTATAGCAAGAGCTGTTAATGCTCTCAGTCAGGATTGTTTGGGTTAGTACATATGTGCATATCTTTTTGTTCATATTCTCCTATATGTACTTAACATACTTTAGATCACTCCATTAAGTGTTCTTTTGGTAGTGATGTACTGGCCAGCACACATGAGTTTACTGCTTCACTTTCTCTTCCTTAATCTTTGACGTGCCTTCAACAGTCACACTTCATTGTGCATCATCTATCTGTACCCGTACTACATATTCATGCATGTTTTGCGTCCCTCGTTTGAAGGGCTGAATTTTGCATGTAGTTTCCTTCATTTTCCATCCTGTTCTTTCTTTCTCCATGGTAGTTTACTTATGTACATGGTATATGTACCACTTCTTGTCTGCCCCAATGGGTTATAATCCTTACCATTCTGTAGTTTTTTTACATACTATCCATTTCAAGATCATTTTTTTGAGTGGGGCCTTTTGGTATCCTTTGTTGTGGGCTGTAGGGTGACATTATTTGTTACTTTTATTGTGTCCTGTCTTTGCTTGTGTTTCTGCAGTTACCAGTCTTATGGTGTTTCGTTCTATCCAATTTACCTGTACTCCTCATATTGCTTCCCTTCCAGATTAGCACCTTTATTTGATACTCCATGTTTTTCTTTGTTCTTCATTGGACCTTTTGTGTTTGTGTGCTTTAAAAAATCATATTTCTTTGAAGTTCCTCTTCCTGATAGTGGCTGTTATAAAGAGTACTCTTCCCTTCCCTTTTTTCCAATGCCATCTGCATCCTCTGCCCATTCAGGAATCCATGATAGTATATAACATGTTGTGTTGCTTCCTTCCTTGGTTTATGAGTTAATTTGTCTATTGTTTTTCATCTCTTTCTCCTTATGATTGTTGACATTCTCAAAGGCAGAATCATACACTTATCTGAAGGCCAAGCAAGGATTTGTGATTATGGTTTTAATTCTTGTAAAATTTATAGCTATTTGGGATATGGCTATACTGAAATTTTATACATGCCATGTCCGTTTTATGGATATATAAAAACTGAAAAATAAATAAGGTAACTAAAATTTTAATGGAAAGTACATATTGTTGATTATGCATAGAACTGATGTTAAAAGTATCCAAAATAAATAAATGTTGTAATAAAAAGTGATGTCAAATGGACAGATTTTAAAATGATTATCAATCCTTAGTTTGGTTGTTATTGTTATGAAGTAATCAAAATTTTCCACAAAAATAAGAATAGAAAATCATTTTAAAAACTTTCCAACAAGCATCACTTTACTTGTTTGTTAACTTTTATTGCAGAATTTATTTTGTTTTGGATATCTTTTCTAATTCTACAAAAAAAAAAAAAAGCAATCTCCACTTTCCATTAACATTTTACATGTTTTTCCTGTTTATGGAGCTTCTGATACCAAGGCTCATATGGTCTTCTTATCATGACCCATTTACAAACTCTTGTTTTTTCCATCCACCATCAGGGAGGTACTTGCTCTCAAAACCTTTGTTTTCCATGCTGTTATCTTTTTCTGATCACCACAATTGGTAGTCTATCATGTCTTTTAAACTTAAATGCTAGCAGTGAATCAACCGTCTCACCTAGACAGGATCCTTCTTATGGAGTGATTTGTCTATTCTATGGTGTTTTAATAGGTTTGTTTCTATTTTGGGAGTTTTATCATTGCTGCGTTTCTGACTTCCCTTCAGTACCTACCCAGTTACCAATCTTTTCATCTACAGTCACAGTCTCTGTAATTCTGACAGAAGAAATTCTATGTATAGAGTAGTTTTAATCATCCTTTTTCTAATGCTTCAAACATATTTTCTTTTCCTTGCTTGCAGGAGCCATCACACTTACTCTTTTGTCTCGAGCCTTCCCTACTGTTTACAACAGGGACAATTGATCTTTCCTGACTGCTCCATTCTTCTCAAATGATGATTGTTTCTACACTCAGTTTCTCATTCATTTCTTTCATTTGTAATTGTTCTGACTCAGATCATCTCCTTTGCCCTATACAGATTGTTTGTTGTTAACTTCTCTTGTATTGTTCCTTTCCTTTGCATGAGATTCCTCTTCTCCTAATAACTTATATCCTTTCATTTTGGCCAGTCCATTGATGAAATTTTTCCTTATTTTGTCTAGCTCCATTCTTTAATCTTCCTAGAAACTAACAATATCAGCATTTATTATTTTGTTGTTGATTACTTTTACATCTCCCACATTATCAGTACTATATGCTGAAGTATGTATATTGACAAGAGACAATGTTACCTAAAAGTGTGGTACAGGCCACCTCACTCTACTTTGAACCAAGCCATTTGTCATGATAACACCATGCAGAAGGATCTTGTGGCCTCCTGGATGGAAGTCTGTGGTATTTACTTTCTTTCATTAATTATTATGGTAAAAATTGAACACATTTTTTGAGTATGGAATAGCTTGACTTTTTACCCTAGTCACATCACACTACACACTCAAGCACAAGCCCTTCAATCTAGGGTTCTAGCTCGTTTGTTGTGAAGAGGTGAGTAAACCTTTCACAACTGCACATTTTACTCACCTGAAAGTGTATTTCAGATGCAGAATGCAAATATAGTATGTGTTTTCCTTGTTTTAGTAAAGTGTTGTGTTGTAATGATGATTAAATAATAAGCTCATGCAATACGTGTTAGTATGTTTATCGGCAGGAGCTTCCTTGAAGGCTTGTGACATGTGCAAAAATTATCACAGTAGTTGTGCAAAGTAATAGTTCTTTGTTGTGATGAGATGTAATTATCTTAAATACACTCTCAGAATTTAAGATTGTTACTTTTCCTGATGTACTTTCACTGTGTACTTTGGGATTTTATTTTTTTTTTTGTTTTACTTGCAAGGTGAATCTCAAAACCTTAGTATTTGTTTTAATTATAGAATTGTTAACAATTATTTTACTTTCTTAGTGAATCTAAGTATTATTATTTTCTGTTTAAGTTGCATGATATTTCTAGATTTTTTCTTTTCCAGCGTCAGCTCTCAAGACAAGAAGAACTGAAAGAACGGGCTCGGCAGTTACTAGAACAAGCAAGGCGAGAAGCAGCCACTAAAACAGCCGTAAAACAAACATCTACACAGATTGATAAGGCAAGAAACTTGTTTTTATCCATTTTTAAGTGATGTTTCGATTATTTCCTGTTTATTATTCATGCAGTTATTTCAGTAATCAAGTTCTTATCTTAATTTTATAGTTCTGGTTTGAATATAATTATGTTTGTGTTGTACTTAATATTCCTAATTTATTTTGTTGTAATTTTGAAACAATAATTACAGACCAGGTTTTCAATTAGTTATTTTTTAGCTCTTACCTGTATTTTGTTACTGTATGCTTGGATATAAATAGTAAATTTTGAAAATAAGATTGGGTTAACAATTTAATACTTTTGTAAAGGACCAATTATGTATTATTTGAAAAAACAAATAGTGCATGTTCAAATTACTTAGTGTAAGCTGACCTAACATTTTATAATTTACTGTAAGATTACAAACCAGTTTTGTTTTTTGTGTTTTTTTGTTTTTGCTTAATAGCAAGAAGAGCTACTAATCTGAATTGTTTATGTGTATTATAACAAGTTGCAGAAATATGGACAGACATTTGAGCTGTTAATTATTAATCATAGCATTAAACTGTAATGTTTTTGTACATTTGAAAGCAGTATATTTTGTTGAATTTATGTTATGTTTTTTAATAACTCCAGTTTCTCAATACTACATTTAAAAATTACATCATTAAAGATATAATCAGATCCTCACACATAGTCCTAATGAAATTTGTGTTCTTATTGTGAGGAGAATACTTTCTTTCTAAATTTTGTTCTATTATAAAGAAATGATTATTGCACATACCATAGTTATTTTCCTAAATTATCTGAATCTTGAATAACCAAAGTGTAAAATTTTTATGGATTTTTGTTTGTGGTGCCATTCAACAGGTGATGCAGGCATTTTGGTTATGTGCATAAATGTTGATATACACATGATGTATTTTATGGTAAGATTTCATGAACTCTTAATAAAATGTATTATATGCACTAGGATGCTTTACAAGTTACAATAGGTTGTGCATTTTAGTTTCATCAAACTCTTTGATCTCCTTAGATCAGGGTTTCCCAACCAGTGGGTCGCGAAGCCTTGGCAGGGGAGTCACGTAGCCTTGTTAGAAGTAGCTTGGGATAACATTAATTTTAGTTCATCAATTACATTTTCAAGTTGCGAGTGCCAAAAGGTTGGGAACCCCTGCCTTAGCTAATCAAGAATGACACAAATACACATGAAACAGCTTGTTTCTATTCATATAAAACTTAATGTTCTTAAACTGTGCAGACTTATAAGATAGTAATAGGATTATTTCTTAAAGAAAAAGACAGTAACAGCAAGGGTAAACAGTTAATTAATCAATGCAGGTTACTCACAATGAGTTTTGTATTCTGCAACTGCTGTATTTTATACCTTGTTGCTACTTTTTGTTCTGTCTTTCACAGTGCAACTAGCTGTATAATTAAATTAAACCTCAGTTACTAGCTTAAACCTGAATGTGATTAGTGAGAAAACAAAAGTTTTCGACAGGGTACTTACCTTATCATGTACGTTTAACTATTTCATTCAGTGCTGCCCTCTATGTGCAAACGTTTTGTTTACACATGCCAAAAGCTTTTTGCTTCTTCTTGTTGGAATCAGTATATCATCACACATCTTCCATTAACAAGTAGTAGTATAGCATGCTCTCTTGTCAGTCACAAAATGGTAGAACTTCTTCAAAGGCAAAGGTCCCTGAAAAAGAAGTGATCAAATAACCACTTTGTTGGATGAATTGCCATAAGCCTCAATACAAGGTTGTCCTTCTGTAGCTTTGGTGGTGGAATGTCTCACCTGGATCTTCAACCATAGGTCTTCTGTTTCCTTGCTTACTGGATTTTGGGCAGCCCTATCCCATAACCTTCCTTTTTCGAGTTATTGTGGAGCTTTCACTTCCTCTATTCTCACTATGCTCATACATTCTTACCAGATCTAGAGGCCTCCTAGACATCCTCCATTTCTGGATTATTTTTACTGTTGTCCTTCATACCCTGACTTCACTTCTGTTTGAACCACTTTTCTTGTACTTATTGTTTCATTTGTCCCTTAAGACATATTTTCATTTTTCTCTTGGCCTACAGATAACTGGTATGATTTATTTGCTGTTGATGTTTCATCTACCTTTTACCTCTCTAACTACCTTTTTCTTTCACTTCAATATCATAGTGACTCAGGTGGTTGTTCCTCCTTTTCTCCTGTCTTATATTTTCAACCTTTACCCTTTTCCATACTTGAATAGACTTGATCCATCCTCTCTATGGTGGATATGGCCTTCTTATGCTATTTACATATTCAACAATATCCACAACCACTGGAGTTGATCTGTCATTGAATTGGTTGATGTAGACTCCTACTATTAATTTACATATACAGTTGAAATGATCCATTTCCTTGCTGGTTGATATGGCCTCCTGTTACACGTTTTTGATCACCCCTTTTGACTGGGAACCCCATTCTACCTTCTTATGGATGTTTGTTCTTAGCACTGAGGTGATGTATTCAAGTGAATCAATCAACATAATTCCTCACACAAGCTCAGTCCACCCTCACAATATTAGATGGTCAGTCCTGAATTGTTGTATGATGTTGATCTACATGTAGCATTTGGTAATTGAAGTGAATATTAATTTCCAGTTATTGGGCTGGAAGTGAAAATGGTATAATCTTTATCCTCCCCTTGTATGGACGTTGGTACCCTGTAGAGATTTTGGATACAGTTTACTTGCCGAGTACACTCTCACAGATTCTAGCTACTCTACAAGTTGTGATTTATACTTTTGTGTTTTATGAATGATACACATAGGCAAATAGTATACTTGGCTCAGAAGTGGTACAATTCCCCCTCTTTGATCTCTGGATCTCTTTCTTTCATGGTCAGTGATATTCTTCAAATGCTTTTGGGGTGTTTCTACTACTCTTTTGCACCTGTCCTCTTCCCTCTCAATGTAGGATTCTAGCTAATCGTATCAAAGGAGGTAAGTACCATATTGAAAGTTATAATTTTTCCACAATGAAAATGTATATTTCTGACAGGTACTTACCTCATCTCACACTTTCCACTCTTCCTCATTAGAATATTCTAATTTCAATGAGGGGGGAGTGTAAGGCTTGTGGCATGCATATAGAAGACAGCACTGAACAAGAATAGCTAGTCTTGTGAGAAGAGCTAAGTACCTAATTAGAATACATTTTCAGTAAAGGAAAATTGTGACTGAGCGGTAATCATATATATATACATGGCAACTTTCAAAACTGTTTCATTGCTGAACAGTTATGCTGACATATTTTTGCTCCTTTAATTAGTCTGTTGTAATTATGAAAGTTGTTTATGTATTATAATTGGTCATGCATATATTTCTCAGAATTTTCATTGGCTAATGTAATAGTTTGTGTGTAATTTTGGCCATTTGGATGCTTCTTATCTAAATTAAAGTTTAGATCCACTATTATAGAAAAACAACTTTATGTGGATACAAGTTCTGACACTTTCACTTTCATTAGATTATAAAGAGGACATGTGAATGTATCAAAACTTGTATCCACATAGCATTGTTGATGTTGCCGATCTAAACTTTATTTCAGACTACTTTCCATGGTATTGTGTATTAACTACTATTAGAAGCTTCTTAACATTCTTAAGTGTTCTCTTCCCAAAGCAATAATGTGGTAAGCAAGCAGTGCAAGCTGCAAGGTATAGAGAGAAATTTAGATTTTATAATCTCTCTCATCTCTTGTCAAAAGGTAAAATTTTTTCATGTAAGAAATTAACATTACTGTCAATATATTTTAATCTTTTTTGCACCTGCATGTTGTTTCCCAGTTTAAAATTAAACTAGTGTAAATTAATCTTTTACAATTTACAAGAAGGGTAAAACTAATATAGTTTGTGTGTTTTTTTGTGAATTGGAAAGCTACAAATGATGTTTGTAGTGTTCAAGCTTTCCAATAACACTCTGGAGAGAGTGGTATAAAAACTAACATTTATTTTAAGCTATTTAGAGCAGTGGAAGGTAATATTGTGAGGTGTCTAACCAATGCAAATTCAATATATGGGTTGAATAGCATGGGAAATTTTAATGCAAAAGTTTTGTTTACCGGTGATTTTGTTTGTGAACAGTGAGTAATAATACATTAAAGTTAGTGTTATGGTTTATAATTCCTTACCTATTGATGATACATGGGAAAGATATTGATAAGCAGTGTTCAATAAGGGACACAGTAAAGGAAAAACTTGTGTTCCATTGAAATTGAGAAGTAGAACAACAGACCTCAGCCTCATTTAAGAAAATGCACAACGGATTGTTGGAGACCCCATAACAAATGACCTTGAAAGGTAACAGGAACGTGCATGATGATAATACCCACCCAAAAGTACAATTTTCAGATAATATTTTCACCTTGCAGATCGAAGGAAAATCATGAAAGTTCTCAATTTACAATTTAATTGTTCCAGATAAATAAATGAAACATCACATGTGAACATGAAATTTAAGTTACGATACCAATTCTGGGGAATGATTATTTTCGCATATAGTGTGTGTAAGTCTCATAATGAATTCCAGATTAGTGCCAACATTGCTTCTTTCTGACAACATGATATTTTATATTAAATAAAAAGTTAACTCTTTTAATTCAAAATCATATGAGGCAGTATATTGGTGGGAATAATGAACATGTTCAACAAAAAAAAACTTCAGGGATGATATTAGCCTCCCTATGATGAAATTACCCTACCTTGACACAATGTTTCATTTGAAAAATAATACTCCCTCATTTCATAGTATTCAGTATAATATATATCAGTTTTATTTGTCACTGATAATGGTCCTGCCGTAAAGCACTATGAACAAAACAATTCATATGTATAATATTAATGACGGACTTTTCCTTTAAAATGATCGACTTTTTCTTCAAAATGATGATATAACCCTTCACTGCTCTAAAAGGTTTACTCCTTTATTTTTACATCTTTTCAATTTATTAGTCATTAATATTTTCTTCAAACATTTTGAAGTATGTTTAGGTAAAATATTAATTCCATTTGAAAATACTTTAAGTCAAAACAAGCCTCAGATTTCTCTTTATAGCATCTTGAAACCTTCTGGATATGGGTATTATATACTCATACAGGAATTGTTAGGAATAAAAAATTTTTCTTGTACTGACAAAACTTGAGTTAGAAAAACTTGCTGTTGTTGGTATTAAAACTTTAATTAAAGTACAGAACAATGTTTCAACATTCTTAGGTCATCTTCAGGTTAATACCCATACCATCCATCTTGAGAATATAAATTTATTTCAAGTGGGTTTCTTGTCATCTCAAATAGATTTAACTTGCATATTGTAAGAATCATTCAAGCAGGAGAGGAGAATTTTCATGTACTGACAGAACTTGAGTTAGATTTAAAGAAGAAGAGAATTTTGCAGAACCAGCAAAACTTAGTTAAAATGAGTAGAGTAGTAGGGTAATCGGCAAAATGTTTTAATGTTTTTTTATATGTTAATAACCATGTGCACGTAGTAATATTTAGGTATGTAATTAAGCATATTTACAATAATATCTTCTTGAATAATTTTGTCTCCAGAGTGAATATTTTTTAATGAAATATGTATGCATTCAGTGTTTCTGCTCTTCTTATTGTTCCCACTCCTAAAAATAACACTACAGAATTTCATGAACATTAGTTTAAACCAAACAACAGTTCATAATTATGTTTATAACACTCTCTTCATATGTTACTATCATTGGTTTTCGAAAGTACACAGTAGTTCCAACATTTAAAGTTTAATATATTTTATATACAGTTTGATTTTAACCCTTTTTTATTCTCTTGGCCTGACGATGAGTATCCATATTTGAAACAGAGGTTTCAAGTAAAGAGTTGGAATTTTCTGACACTGTCCCTTTTAACACATTATTCCTGCTCACTTTGAACACACAAGCAATATTGGCAGAACTTTATTAAGAATGCTTGTTCACTGTTTAATTTGGTTTTAAAATTACATTTCACACTGTCTGTAGAAAGAAGATGAAAGACAGAAACAATTGAGAGAGCGTGCCAGACGACTAATAGCTGAAGCCAAGCAGGGTATTAACAAACCAAGTTTGGACAGTTTTCCTGTATCAACTCATCCATCAGGGAAAAACAACAAAGAAATTAGCAGCAGCAAGAATTCGCACATTGTCACAAATAACAACATCAACAACAACCCGAATTTTATTGCTTGTGTTGCAGCAGAAGAAACAATTGCCAAACCTTTGGGTAAAAAACTGGATGAGTGTTTTTATTGGGACTTTTTTATCATCACAAAATATGTACTACCATATATCATTTTGTTCAGAATGTTTTTAATTGTTGTTCTCATTTACAATTCTCTTGGATTTTACCCTTCTTCAATTTCATTTTAACAGAAAAATTTCTTTAGTGATAATTTTTTTCAAATCTACCTCTTTCATTGCAAAACAAAAATGGTGGGACTGATGTTATCTCTTAAACATCCAATATATCTTTACCTTTATAATCTGTTTTACAGTGTACCAGCTTATATATTTCACACTTGTATTTAGTTTTCTTTTAATTTTGGAGAAAAGAGCTTTTACTGTTTAAGAACATTAGTGATAAAAAATGTAAGCCTTATTAACTAATGCTTAGTAAAGAGCATGGTAGCACCTTAGTATACATGAGATCAAACGTAGTAGAACATATTGGTGAAGTAAGTCTTCAGGAATGGTTTGAAATGCTATTTGTTTTCTATGTCACTGTGAATTTCTGTAAAATTTCCTCATAAATTATTAAATTTGTTTATGTTTTGTCGTTGTACGTTTATTGCTTTTTTATAAACTTTGTTTAAGGTCAATATTTTAATTAGAAAACTAGATAAAAGCTGAAATCTGAATATAAGGTATTTAATCTTTTTTCCAACACTTTTTGTTGTAATTTGATTGGTTTTCCAAATCTGTTTCTGTTCTGTATACCTTGTTTCTATTTTGGTATTTAAAAATTTTAGTTTTAAATCCAGTAACATTTTTGTTTTGCACCTTTTTGCATATTAACTTGAGTGTGTGTTCCTGATTTGTCTCAACAGTACATCATTTCACCTTCTCCTAGATCAAAAATCAAAATTCATGCTACTTTTGAAATAAACATATTTGTGGCCATATACTCTTTCTGTTTCAATTTCATACAAAGTTACATGAGGGCTAGTTATGCTAGCCATCCCCAAGTTAGCAGTGAAAGACTAAAGTGAAAACAACTAATCATCACAAATAACTTTCATCTATTGGGCTACTCTTTTATGAATAAATAATGAGATTGACCATCACATTATAACACTTCATGACTGGAAGGGCAAGCATGTTTATTGAGATGGGGATTCGAAATCCCCGCTTTCAGATTGCAAGTCGAGTGTCCTAACTACCTGGTCATGCTGGGGCCTGCTTCTGCTTGTTTTTAGAAAGTGTGTTGTCTGTTGAATGCTCCATTGATACATATTGTATTGTCACTAATCATCATTTTCTTAATGTCTGTATTAAACTAGCTTCCAATAGCAGGTTATCCTAATAATTTCTACATTGACCTTATCAAAATTCATGGATAGTAAGTTTGGCATTATAAATTCATTTTCAAAAACAGAGAGAAAATTGTTAATGTTTTTTACCAAATGCTCACAACAAAAATCAAACTGAAAACTGAATCATAAAAGTTGTATAGTTGAACTGTGTACTCACAGTTTCCTGAAAACTTAGAGTAATTCTTAAAATAAAATGGGTCTTACATGTCTGTTATAAAATTACTTTTTTTTATTACAGCTTTCTATTAATTAATTAATTTTAGTTCATGAGTAATTTATTTTAAAGTATTTCAGTTTTAGATTATATATTTATATGTATATTTGAATTCACATAAAGTCCATACTACTAACAATATGACAACTAGTTTCAGGTCTGGATATTTTGCTGCACGAGAAAAACAACCTGCTAATTAAGCCCCCTCCTTTCCTTTTTATCCTCTAATTTTACTTTGAATTTTCCAGCAAATCTGTGTGATTGTTAATGAAGTCTAAGGATGTATTGCAGTGATAGCATTTGCTAGTTAAACATTTTATGACACAACAGAAATTTCACTTTCCTTGTATTAATTGAGGCTGATTTCTACACTGTTTTTGCTTCAAGTTAAATATCTGTATAACTTCACACTCAGTTTTTTTCACAAGTACTGGAAATAAGGAAAGTTTGCAAAATTTTTAGAACAACAAATATGATGAGAAATAATGATACCGATCTGTTCTTGTACGTATATTTCAGTACATTTTTGGATTCATTTCAATAATTCTCCATAGAAAGGTCAGCTATTTTCCACACAGTTCTGTTGCACTGACTAGGTTACCTCACCATCTAATAAGCTGAGTTAGATAGAAATCCATTTATTGTTCAGCAAATCTCTTGATATAATTTTTTCACAAATCAATATTGAAGTACAGCAAGTTGAATGATGGGCTGATTTTTTGTGTTAATTAAACTTTTTCATGATTATGTCAACAGTGTTGTGAGGGAACATGACATTGTAGTTCTGCTGTGGACCAAGGATAAACTCATCACTTTAAAATGAAAATTTTGTCTTCTCTTTTTCATGAGAATTCATTACCTCTGCAAGCTATCTATTTAGTTGTGGAATAGCCTAAGATGTTATGATCACTGTCTTCCAGTTACTTACTGATTAGGTTTATCTTTCACAATGAGTCATGTCATACCAAAAGATTAGTCAAATATTTGAAAGATGGCATCTTAGCATTGATTGTAACTTTCTTCCAACTGGTTCATGTTGTTAGAGTGTAGTCTTCTGCAATACCAGATCATTATAGACCTCTACCATCTGCTAGTGACCATGAATTCTTGAGTAAAATTGTTTTTATTTTGCAACCTTTTGTTTTACCATCAATAAAAATTGTTTGTTTTGTGTATCTGATAATTTTATCTCTGACCAAATCTATTGACATAAAACATATTGTAATATATTTATTATTTCATTGCTTACTTCTGTGTGAAAATTTGTTCAGCTTTTTCTTATTATTTAATTCTGTGTGAGAATCTGTTTATACTTACAATATTCTTGTTTACTTCTATTTGAAACTCTTTGTTTCTATTTATTATTTCATTGTTTACCTCTGTGTGAAGTTCTCTGTTTATATTTATCGTAGGTCATTGTTTACTTTTGTGTAAAGCTGTCTGCTCTACAATCAGCACAGTGAAAGATAAATGGATACATATGTTACTGCACCAAGCAAGGGATGAATTAGAGAAAAATGAATTTCTGAACAGTTTTCTTCTTCTTTTCAATGAATAGTTAAGAGTTTTGTAGACAACTGACATTTTATTATGGTATTCTATGTTGTTTTTTTAAATAATGTTTATGGTAAGATACAAGGATTAATTTTGTTTAGGTAAAGAAGAGGTAACATTAACAAGTCCTTCAGAAGTTGATGTTCCCAGAGAGAAGTTTACAAGCAAACAACAAATCATAGAAATTGGTGTTATTTCACCACACAGCAAAAGTAATAATGAGGTAAGGCAAAGACACAGAAATAATAAAATAGTGCTTCTTAGCCTTTTCAAGGCCAAGGCACACTTGTTTTATTAAAAATGTTATGTGGCACACATTATGAAAACTCAGAGCGATTTGTATTACCACATAGATAGAGATAAAATTTTACTGATTCTCATCAGTACTGAGTACCAGAAGTTATTTTTTAAGGCTGTTCTAGTACCAGACTTGTCTGAGCTACTGCTGTGTATTTGTGTTCCATTGTCACCCAAATTCTCATTTTTTCATGTTTACACATAAATTTTTTTTTCAAAAACAGGTCCACTTAACCCAGCTGAGTACTTATCCTTTAGTTGTTAAAATATAATGTTATCACACTTTCTCATATTTATACATTATAAGAGAAACAAGATGGAATACTCTTTGGTTCCATTCACAAAAGGAAGTTATATAATTAATACATTTCTTTTCTTCTCATATGTGACTTTTCCAGAATTTTGTGGCACACCTGTTCACACCTGATGACCCACTAGTGAGGAAACACTGGACAAACACACTGAACAGTAAAAACAATGGTGTGCTACATGTTATCGTAACAAACTTAGAAGAACATTATGAAGATAAACAGATACTCATATTAACACATCAAGCTGTGAAAGCCATTATGAAAGAAGACAAGCAGGTAGAGGTGTTCACACACAAAAGAGTGAAAACTGTGATGAGGTGAAAGAAATTATCATTTGGTCAATAGTTAGATAAATACCACTCTGGTAATTTTAGGTGGAACTGATATTTCTTACAGTAACAAGACAGATCCACAGTAAATAGGAGATTCAGCTATAGTGGTTTTTAGGAAGTAATACTCAGTTATCTTACCAAATTAGTTTGTAAAAAAATAAGACTGGACATAACTGTACAAAAATAATGAAGAATTTTTTATTTAAGATACAAACACATCTGTAGATTGTTTTCTTTTATTGGAGAGCTAGATAAAAACCGTTTTCCAAATTCTAAGATTTGTTTCCAGACTGTCTAAACCTCACATTAGTTAATTTGGTAATATCAGGCTTACCCAGATCTACTAGTGCTACCCACGAGACTGGCCATTCTTATTATAAAATAAGGAAGGAACTTGAAAATATTACCTGTCTTATCTTGGGAGAAAACCTCTGTCTTCTTTCATACACAATGTACAGCTTTACGTCTGTATTCTGCATGGGCAAACCAGGTGTTTTCATTTAGGAATAACACAAGGACAGTAGGTATTTATAGGAAAAGTAGATTAATGACATTTTTTGACCAATTGTCATGCAAAAATTACACATACACCTGAAAAATGGCTAGATTTTAAAAACATTATGCATTGAAATAAGAAACTAGAAAGTACATGGTATACTCTCATACCACACTGTTTCTACATAACAGTCTTTATAAATAGATTAAATTGTAAACTTTTTACACATTCGTATATTTGTTGTACAGAAGTTTTAGTTATGAATTCTTCTGTAGATGAACGGGAACCTTCCAGCACTGAGCAGAAAACAAGATGTCAGCATTATAACAACGTCAGTTACTGAAGTAGGATGTAAAGAAGATTTCCCAGAAGTGATTTCATTGACAAAACGACTTTCACCTGATAAAGGTAACACACCTAAAATCCTTCTCATTTACACAAATGACAGAAGTAATATAACTTGTTTAGCATATTTACCCACTTGACAAAAGAGGTAATGCAACTAGTATAGGCCTGACATGACCAGATGGTTAAGGCACTTAGAATCCAAGGGTCGTAATCCAATGGGCTTAAATTCCCGTCACACTAAACATGCTCATTCTTTTAGTTGTGGGGTGTTATAGTGTTACAGTCAATCCCATTAATTGTTGGTAAAAGTGTAGCCCAAGAGTTGGTGATGAGTGGTGATGACTAGCTGCTGCCTTTCCTCTAGTCTTACACTGCTTAATTAGGGATAGCTGATGCAGATAGCCCTCATGTAGCTTTGCGCAAAATTCAAAACAAACAAACAACTAGTATGGCATATTTACACATTTGATACAAGAAATAATATAACTTATATAACATATTTACACATTTGACAGAAGAGCTAATATAACTTTTACATCATAGTTAGTAGTTTTACTCCTGATGTAGAAACTAATAATAAATACAGTTAATGTCTCAACTGTACAAGTTACTCTATATAGATATAGCACAGCAGTGGCCTAACTCTCATGTACATATTTTTTCCATGTAAATTTTTAGTGATATGGAATGAAAGTTTATATCATTTTATCATTTAAAATAACAATACTTGAGTATATTGTATAAATAATTTCATGTTATTATATCTATGTATGTAGAGATCAGTGAGTTACACGAAATAAAAATTAAATACTCATAATCCAAGAATTTAATTTGTATTTTTTCCAGAAAACTTACCTTTTTCTTCTAACCTTTTTGTGGATTCTGAGGTACGTATATCTACTGTGGGCAGATATGTTACTTGTATTAAAAAATTAACTCTTTTAAACCCAAGCAGATGCTGCTAACATCAGGCCAAAACTCTTGATTTACCCATTCATATGGTGACAACATCTAACATTATTTATGTATCTTTGACTGAAATCTAATATAGACTATTTTATTATTAGGAAATCATGAAATTAATGTTGGTAGAACAAACAAAATGTCATGCATTTGAAGAGTTAAGCAACATGTAACTGGTAATTAGGGTAATAAATGGTATACTATTCACATAAACAGAGAGATAGGGTGGCCATCAAATAATATTTAGGCTAAACAGACAGACAAGTATAGTTATTATAAACAAACAAATATATATTATACAGTCATACAAGTTATGGATTGAAAACGAAAACAGACAAATATCTCAAGATGTTAGAAACATTTATGGGTATTCAGTGTGTGAGGTCCACTTTAACTTTTTTAGTGTAAACTGTTAACTTCCAAGGATTTTAGATTAAAATTGAGATATCTCAGAGCAAATGATTTTTTTTTAAATTGTTTTATATATTTTGTATATTAATTGACACTCATATTTTATTAAATATCTTGTTTCCTTTAATATCATAATCAGTTTTCTGGTTTTGACAGTGGCTTATTATTAAATAAACAATAATATACAGTAAAGAGAGTTAAGTTGTTGTTATTTTGATTGAGAGCTGTGAAAGAACATGCTTATTTTAATTTCATAGTTTTCTTACTTCAAATACTTTGAGATTTGTTATCCTGTAAGTTTCTAATGCTGGTCTTAACAATATGCACTCTGAATTGAACAATACTCATAAATTCTATTTTCTGTGGTTTTTCCAAAGGTTACACAAAAGAGCTGTTATGTTACAAATGAATTAGAAGCTTTAGAAAGAGAACAAGAACAAATTGATATTAAAGCTGCTGAACTTGAGAAGAAGCTAAGAAAAGTCATGGATTATGGTAAGATTGTAATAAGAATGTTTCATTTTGCTTTATTTTCTTTAGTTAATTAGTTTTAAACTGTCTTGGGTTTTAGGATGAACTTTAACACTTGCAAGCTGCCACTCAAATATTATCTCCATTATAAATATCTAAAAGTATGAAGTCCATCAACTTAAAACCTCCAACTCGTGTTTCAGTTAGAACATTATTGCATGACTTCAAATATTCAATAATGTTCAATAGAAAAAATATGTAATATCCTGTTATTTGAATTGCTCTCCTTAAAATTTATATTTAACATATGTGATGTAGGAGTTTTTGTTTGTTTTTTGTAAAATAAATATAAGAAATTCCATCATGATGACCTTTTGTAAAATGAAAGTTGAAAAATGTCTTAAATAAGAATTTGCAAAAATATTGATTTCTTTTCTATGGAAAGATTATGCAAATCTTGTAAGTTTGATATTTTTTTTAAGTATAATGACTTTAAAATACATAGATTATCCAGAAAGGATTGTCTAAAATCTGAAACTTGGACATTATTTCCTAGAATATCTACAGCAAAAACTTGTAATTTGGATGTCTTCCTGCAGATTATTGAGAAATCTTTATCTTGGATGTCTTCCTATACAATATTCATGATGTATGTAATTTGGTTATTTCATTCTAAAATGAATTTGTAAAATTTGCAGTATGATCTCTTTATCTAGAATTACTCAACCTGAAATTTGGATTTTTCTACTGAAAGTTATTACTTAAAGACTTGTAAAAGCATATGTCTTACCCTGGAAAAAAATAAGTTAAACAGTATGAGGAAAATAAACATTTTTATTGTACCTTTTTTTAGTACGTGTAATTCACTTTTCGACAGGTTTTCTGTAGAAATAAGTTTTACATTTAATGTGAGGTACTAAGGTTAAAAAAATAATTTTATTTTTATGAATGAGAGAATAAAAAACTAAGGGAAAAAAGCAAGGGAATAATTAGGGGTAAAAACAAAAAGGAGTTGGTAATGTGTTAACCTTCTTGACGTTGGCATTCTTATATTTGTGAATTGTTTGCACCCAAAATTTGTGTCACTTTTTATTGTGAAAATAAATTTACCAGTGATTATATACATATTAACAAAACAGGTAACAAACACTGATATTTTTCTTGCATGAATTGCAGGGGTAGATGTCAGGGGAGGATGAGGGTCCAGGGAGTTTAAACACCACCCTTTAGGTGAATTATTTCTAAAAATTTAGGAAAAATGGCAAAATTGGCCTAGAAAACCCCAGCTACGTGCTTTTTATAAAAATTCTGTATTCACGCTTGCACTATATTACTTGTATGTAAAGAATAAAATGGATTTACATAAACTGCAATAATCGCATCTTTGATGTGATAGGTCTAGAAGCTGGAAAATAATTCAATGTTAATCTGTACAACTTAAAAAAGAAAATCCTTGTTATTTGTTTACCTGTAATCTGGCTTCAGTGATTAGAATTATGATTTAGTAAAATAATTCTTGAAGTCGGGCATTGCACAAAAGAGCTCTAAGTGTGTGTGTGTAATGGCTCTACTCACAGTGTTTGGTAATGTCGAATAATGATAGATGACAGCATTACACAGCAGAAAAGCCCAGTTTAATCTCTGTAGAGCCTGAAGATAAGAATTACCCTAAGACTGTCACAGGAAGAATGACCTTTGTTCAGCTTGCTCACCTCAGACCATCTCATGGTAACTGCCAAGGAGGTTAATAACAAATCTGTATTTGTTAATAAGCAGTTTTCATTGTTGAATTTGCCTGAATTTACATTTTTAAAATTCACCAAAATGATAAAGTAGTTAATGTTCTCTCTGTGATTAGTGATTGTGACTGATGCATGTACCAAAAAGAGAGCTAGAGGCCACCTGAAGGGGTCATCTGTTTTAACTACTTGCACTGAAATGTGTTGTCTATCAGTAAGTCAGTAGACACTAAAATGATGTCACATGAGTGATCCTTGTGATGTCAGTAAAACATGCACATGCCGTGAATCATGATGGTAATTATGTTCTCTTTAGACTAAAGTACAGCATGACATGTGAACTTCAAAAGCAAGAAATAAAAATATTTGTTACTCTTAATTTTGGTTTTATTTCATTTTGAAACAGAACACTTTTGGGGGACTCTGTGGAAGTACTTCTAGTATTGTAGAACCAGTTTTTGTGTGTAAGCGTTCATACCATTGGAAGATGGCATTTAATCCTACCAATGTTTTTTTACATGTACAGTCACCTTACATATATTCTGTGTATGAGTTATGTCTTTTAATCTGAAAATGGTTGAAAATTTACTATGAGTTGAAACTAACGATTATGCCTGTGTAGTAACTTAAATAAGTTTTGTTTACATTATAGGCTCTGTTTTCCAAAGTAGAAAACACAGATGTTAGCCTAACTATTCTCTTTTTAATTTTTCACCATATTGTATATCCATGTGTAAAAATCTGATTTTGTTTTCCAACTTTAATATTAAACTTATTTGTTTTCACAATAAACCTTTGATTTATATACCATCTGAAATGTCTAATGTAAAATGATTATTTTCACCATATTCTTATTTATCATACTAAATAGCTTATTGCTTTTCTTCCACTTTAAAGCTTCTGAGTTTGCTGGTCTTTAAGTAATTAATTATTCTAGAAAGAATATTCTAAATGTCAAAGTTCTAGTTAATAATTTTAGGGAAAGTGGCCATGTTGTGGATTTCTAGATATTAACTTTATGAATCACTAAGCTAGTGAGTGGTCTATAGATGCTTAAAAAGAAGATATTCAAATTACTGGTCTTTGACATGTTTTATATAATATTCAGAAAAGACCTTTCTAACTGAACTGAATGAACAAATAACAAACTAATCAAAAAACTGGAACCTGAAAATTATCAAACTACTAAAAAAAGGAAGCACCTCACCTCAACTGTACTGGTTTAACCGAGATACATAAACCTGAGTACCTCTTAAACCCATTGTCAGTTCTGTAGACTTGTCTTATGATAACATAGCCAAATTTTTGTAAGTTTTCTTAACACTTTAACCAGTAGTTTGCTAGCCAGAAACAAACATATAGAAATGTTTGTAGAAACCTTTTCCATTTTACCCTTATATGTGTTGATCAACTTTAATGTTCGGAATATGTTCTCGAGCATCCCATTAACAGCAGGTGGATCTCCGCATCTTTACACGAGTCTCAGTTTAGATAACCTCTTAGAACTTTTGACCTTCTGCACAAACCCCACCTAGTGGTCTTCCTATTGGATCACTTCTCACCCCCTCTTAGCAACATTTTCATGGAAGTTTTTTTAAATAGAGCTCAACAGACAAATAATTGGAAACCTAAGATTTGGAAACATTACATTTATGTCGCATTTGCTATTTAACTTTAAACTTAAAAAAATATTCTTCATCACTTAAATTCTATAAAGCCCAGCATAAAATTCATCATGCAGTTGTAACAAAATAAAACCTTTTGATTTTTTGACATTCTCACCAGTACTATGTATAGAAAAACCCACCACTAAAGGTTTAATTACTCAAAAGCTGTTAAACAAGAAATTATATTATATTTTTGGAAAAGGCCAGAAAGATTTGTGATAAAATCATGTAAAAGAGCTGAACATTCCAGAGAAAGATTTTAGAAATAACAAATGCTCTAAAAAATTTATATCTACCAAGAAGAGCTCTTCTAAAAATCTGAGAATCTTGGCAATTGTTCAACCTATAATTTAATTTTCTGTTATATTCCTCTATATATTCCTAAGTTAAGAAAAAAAAAATAAAGGATTTGTGTACACAGCTTGCGATGTTAGTGCAAAGTCACAATAACACAGGCCAGCAAATTTGTACTTCGTAAAAGTTGCTTTGGTTTTAATAATCGATTTTCCATAATTTCACTACACAGATTTAAAAATTAATATTCATTTTTTAAAAACTTGTAAGGATTTTTTACTAATTGGGAGTAAAAAAACTCGTATCAAATTAATATTCCATATACCACAATTAATATTTTTTTATTATTATGTTTATTAACAAAAATACAAACAAACTGAAGAAAAATAAAGAACACTGATGTCAAACAAATGTGCATCCTCATTCACTCTGATTTCTTTTGTGAAAATTATGTTTTTTAGTCTCAAATCTTGTAATCTCATTCCTCACATATTCAATGACAGGAATTACTGTGGAACATTTAAAATTTTCAAGAAATCAAAACCAGTACCTAAGTCTGTTTTACAAGATGCTGAACTAGTAATTACAGTGACCTTAAGAAGACCTCATCATAGAAGCTGAAACATTTTCAGTCAACAGCTAGTTACAGTCCATTAAAGTTCTCAAAGCTACTATATCTCCTGTACCTAAAGTTCCATTGAAACAACATATACAGAAATATATCCAAATTACAAGTCTCTAAATATTCTACAGAATGATGTACAAATAACAGTTTTCTTTGTTATCTACAAGAAGGTGAGCTATGTATTATTTGAAATATCTGTAATAAAATGTTTATGTTCACTATCATATCTTCAACCAACCGAAAATTATAATTACCTGCAAATGAATCCAATGCCTACAAGTTAAACATTAATTTAGATGTATTCTTCCTGAATAGCCACCTAAGAAAGTATGTTTAATTTAAATCTTCCAACTAGAATATCTCTGATTAGTCCACTATATAGCAATATCATCAGTACATATGTTGTAAAAACTCAAATAATGTAACGAGTTGCTTGTGGTTATTTGATGGAAGTAAAATATTCATTCTGTTTGAATAGATACTTACCAAAAAAGCAGTTGAATTAAACTGTTGATGAATCACAGTCAGGTGGTTAATGTACTAAGCTCATAATCTGAGGGTCATGGGTTCAAATCCCTTTCACACCTAACATCCTTGTTCTTTCGTATCTGGGGGCATTAATATGTGATGGTCAATCTCACTATTCATTGGTAAAATAGTACCCCAAGAGTCGGCAGTGGGTGATGATGACTGGCTGCCTTGTCTCTAGTCTTACACTGCTAAATTAGGAATGCCAAGTACAGATAGCCCTCAAGTAGCTTTGTGGAAAATTCAAAACAAAACAAACCAAAACACTGATAAAAAATTAGTATAGGTTAAATCATATTAATGGTGAATAGTTTAAAGTGTCAGAACATATTTTTTTACAGTTTCTTTATTTGTAAGAAAACTGTTGAATGAACAACATGAAAGCTATTTTGATACTGGAAACTTTAAACTTGAACACAATTCAACAAGTCTACTGCAAGTAAAGTAAATACAGACATTACAATTTGAAATAAAGTAGGAAAAGTGGGAAACAGTAATAAAGTTTTATTTACTTTAAATACAGATATTCTATTTTTACTATGAGCTGCATTTTTCGTAACAACATAAAATATTTTTATTGTTTGATAAGTTACTAACAATGGATATTGTTTCAGGTTATAACTGTATTGATTTTTATGTTAGTTTAACATATGATAATAAGTGATGCTAAAATGTTTTTGCAATATTTTTATATCAAAACTTCTGTGTTCCATCCCCACCCCATCATGTGTTGAAGGTATGAACAAAGAGAAGGAGGAATATTTAATGAAGCAGTGGTTCACCCTGGTTAACAAGAGGAATGCTTTGATAAGAAGGCAGATGCAGCTGAACATTCTGTAAGTTTTTCTGTGTTCTTGCAAAACTTGCTCTAAATCACATTTTATTCTTCAAAAAACAAAACTAATATTGCCCCCAAATCAGAAGTTTATGTATATGTATAAAATTATCAAAGTTGAAATAATAGAGCTAAACTTCTTTTCTAAATTTCGAAAATGTAGATTAAAGGAACGTTTTTTGTTTTTTTTTCATTTATGTATAAATTATATATTTCACCAAATTTTACAATTTAGAGTTAAGTAGTAATTATTAAATAAAGCTAGTTTTTATATCCTTGGTTTTTAAGTATTTATTATGCTATTTACATGTATTGACCAAAAAAATATTTTGGGTGTAGTGAAATTTTAGCATTGTACTAGAGGATGGAAAAGTTCGGTTTCTTATGAATTTTGCACAAAGCTACTCAACAGCTATCTTCACTAGTCATCCCTAGTTTAGGGGTAATAGAAAGAAAGAAGCCAGTTAGCCAATACTACCAACTCCAGGAGTGGTCTTTACTGACCTGTCACATTATAAAATCCCTGCAGTTGAAAGGTTGGACATGTTTATTGATGGGATTAAAACTTGTGACCTGCAGATAGTGGGTCAAATGCCCTAACTATCAGGTATGACAAGAAATAACTATGGTACTAATGTGTGTTCAGTAATGGTGAAAATGTCAGTAGAATGAGAAAAATGATTGAAAATGAATAAACCTAGAGCAATACAGAACTTGTTTCTCTTTAGTTTAATCTTTGGTTTTTGTTTATATACAAAATATAAGGAAATGCTGTTATCAGTACAAGCTGTACTACGTGAGTTATTTTAAAAATTCATAGTGATAAAAATGTTTAAAATATTATTAATTTTAATAATTTTACAATTGCATCGTGATCAGTTCAATGTCGTATCTAATATCACACTCTTCTGATTCTGCACATTAATATTTTTGTTGTAATTTCGTTTTTCTTAACTCTTATTCAACTAACTTTATTATGAATAGATTTGTAAAGTACCATGTATATATTAAACACAGATCTGAGTGTCTGTCTTTCCTTTGTCTGTTATCTAACTGCTCTTTTGTCGCGTGGCCAATCACAATCAAACATTGTGGAACGATAATGGCAGGTTAATACCCTCTCCACCACATTGTCGCTGTTATTGAGCATTTATTATCTGGACGCAAGTCAGCGTTAATTGCGTTCATAGATGGCGCCAGCTCCCAACAACAAAAAAATTTAACTTTTCGATAAAACGTACACACAGTGTGTGGGAGGAGTGAATACAAACTTCTTATATATTTCAAACAGTGTGTTAGCACTCTGTGTAGCACTATCCCATTTTGGAAAGTCACCCTGACTATCGCACAGTGTGTACAATGTTTTAAATATATATAGGTGAGTGCTTAAAGTTTTTACAAAAAAATGGATGAAGTGATAATGAATAAATTGTGTGAAAGTATACCAGAGTATACATCCTCACAGTTTTTTAAGTTCATAATCTGGACAAAGAACAGGTACCCAGCTTGTAAAGTATGTAATGTGTTTTTAATTTACTCAGAAATTGACTTGGATAATATTGAATAGCTGAGTATTGTGTCTCAAAACTTTATATGTGCTTTTTTTTAACAAGTATACATTTTGTATAAAGTTTTTTGGTGTAATTTCCAAATATATCAAAGTGTCCATGAAATCGTACAAGAAAAAAAAAACAGCAAAATTGCATATCGTAGTTTTATCTTTAAAATATTCATTACAATATTCTTTTTTATGTAAACACACCTTTAGCAAATAAATGTTACAGAATCTGTGACTCTTGAGTTATTTTAAAAGAAACATAACCGACAGTAGTGTAACAAGTGGTTACTTCACTTGTTTTTCATTATTAAAGTTTAACTGTAATAGAGAGTTAGGCCTGCGAAAGTTAGACCTGACAGTGTGACTGTTGGCACTAAATAAGTGAGATTTATTCTGTAAAAAAGAAGAAAAAAAGAGTAAAGAACGTTTACTTTTAAATTACTCGTTCAAGTGACCCAGAAGCTTTGGGTGTCCCAGAAAAGCGATTCTTAAAACCTGTTTTTAGGTGAATCAACGGCAAGTTCATGGACTTACAACGTCAAAATCCGGGTTTTGATTCCGTGGTGGACATATCGTAGGTGGACAGATAAACTAATGCAGTATTAGACATTCGAGCCCACGTTTATTGTTTTCTATAAATGATATAGTTCAGGTTTCTTTCGCCTTCCACAGGGGGTGTATCCTCGGACTGACACCGCTCGAAACCAGGTTTCGATACTCATGGTAGGCAGAGCACAGATAGCTCATTGTGTAGCTTTGTGCTTAGTTCCAAATAACCAACGAATAATAATAAAATGAAGTTTCATTATGATGCCTAACTTACTGATTTAATAAAATTTCACACATAACTGCCCATAAATTACCTCCACATATCTCTTTTGTTCACACACTTGCAGTCCTTATAACTGATCTTCCACAGCAATTTTTCATTATACTTCCAGATTTTACTAAGAAATTATCCGTCACCGTTTCCATTACCTGTTAGACCAGGAGGTTAAGTCACTCAACTCTCAATCCGAGGGTCACGGGTTCGAATCCCCGTTACGCCAAACATGCAAGGTTTTTCAGCCTTGAGAGCGTTATAATGTTACGGTCAATCTCAATATTCGTTGGTAAAAGGGTTATAGCCCAAGAGTTGCTAAGTTAGGGACACCTAGCGCAGATAGCTGTCGTGTAACTTTGCGCGAAGTTCAAACCACACTGTTTGTGTACCGTTTGTCTATCAGTTCCAGTTTATTATGCACGCTAATCTTCTTATCTCTAAAAGCTGCTTTAAAGCAGTTTCTCCCGTCATTCCAGTATTTCCCTTGGAGATAATGAAAGACAGGAGTTATTCAATATTGATTTTTACCAGGTTTGTGTAGAAGTGTAATGGGCTGTGTGTGTGAAACGCCTTGTTTATTTACTTTCTTTTTCACTGACTTAAAAAAAAACATCGATTAGTTTCTAGTAGCTAAAGACTTTTGTTGCAGAAAATAAGTAAAATCTGTAACCTTAGAAAACGTGAATTTTAATAACAGCGTAACGTAGAAAGAACCAATAACGAAAAGAAAAAGTTTCGACGTCGCCAACTAACGAACGTGTAATATAATATAATGTGTGTGTATATATATATATATATATATTATTTTGTAGTTTATCTAAACTTTGTATGACTTATGCAAATATAGGCACAAATAATGATTTTTTTTTCATCCAAACAATTATTTTGTATCAGATGTTAGGAGAAAGGGTCTGACGTGACAGTGTTTACATTGACACTAATAATAATACAATTTGTACCTTTGTCTTTACACCATATGGGATGATTGTTTTGTTTCGTTATTCACTGGTATGCGGCGCAGTGATTGAAAGGGAAATCGACCGATGTTTGTTTCAGCATCTAGTTTTTTTATCGCTCAAATGATAAAAAGAAAAAAATACGACTTGCTCTAAACGTTAGCAGGTGAGATCCTTTTCAGCGTAAATAACCGTTCTAAACGTAGTTGGTAAAGCGTGTTTGTTTTCGAAATTCGCGCAAAGCTACACAAGAGCTATCTGCGCGAGCCCTCTTTAATTTAGCAGTGTAAAACTAGATGGAATACAGCTAGTCATCACCACCCACCATCAACTCTTGGGTTACTCTTTTACCAACGAATGGTGGGACTGACTATCACGTTATAACGTCCCCCATGGCTGAAAGGGCGAACATATTTGGTGCGACGGGGATTCGATTTGGATTAGGAGTCGAGTACCTTAACCACCGCGCCATGCCGGGCCTAAGTAAGTGTGATGATGCTGATTTTATTAAAATTTTAACTTAAGATTTTACCCGGAAAATACAGGAATAGTGTAGAATTGTGTACAGCCTGTAAACTACTGTTAACTTACACAGTGCCGGTTGTCTTCATGGTATACAGTATGGAAACTTGACGTCAGCAGAGAAAAATTGTCTAGAAATAAACCTGAATATATGTATGACGACGGGATATTTCCCTGACCAGTCGACCACCTGTGTGTATTGCATTCCTCTTTTTTCGTCTCTACATCAAGACAGCGTGGCACACCTGAAGGAACGGGGACAATACCTATTCTTGTGAGAGTAACCATCAATACCGACAGATGACAGTCAGTAAAGCCCGCCGTTGCAGTTCCCCTGTTGTTATAGCTGTGTTAGTGGCAGTTTGTATGCGGCGGCCGCTGACGTCTGAATGCCTTGTTAAATGTGTTCTTCCGTGAGATGGCCCCGCCAAGCGGTATGATACGAGCCCATAATCCTGCTAATTAACAAGCCAAAGGTCGGCCGTTAGAAATGGTACCACTTTAACTTGGGACACATGAAACGGCTTCGTTTTATAGGGATAGTGAAATTATATCCAGAACTTATGTGACTCGTACTCATATTTTAGTTAAAGTTTCATGGTAGGCTGCTCAGGAAAGGGCTGCTCACCAGGAGGCTCTCCTGTCAGTGTTCTCATCCATCATAATATGGGTCGAAAAGTCCAAGGTCTAACTTGGTTGCTTTAACTAGTGTCATATAAGAAAAATAAATCCGGATTATATACCAATGACAATGCTTTAGGCTTAACGTGATTTAGAAATCAGAAACAAAACCTCTTCCTATATTAATGAATAACAAAAACAGCAGAGTGAAATAAAGCTACTTCTCTAGTTTCAAACTCTGTAGTTCATTCTTATTCTTAACACTCCTTCGAAAATTGGGGCCTAATAGGCCCCAGAGCAACTTGAAAGGTTATTAATATTAGGCTAATAATTTTGTATTTAAATGAAATTGCCATTAACTAACCCTATCCCTTTATATTTTAAGGAGCAATAATGTTTTGACTTTTCAGACATTTGTGAAATAATATTTAATTTTTTTTTAAACATCCACTAACGGTATTTTGGGACCTATTAGGCCCCAGATCAAAAAACACAAAAGTGACTTTATTTATTTCCTGAATAATTCTAGAACAGGCCTGGGCAACCGAAAAAAGCAAATTATAGTAAAAATATATTAATTTTACAACTTCTTTTCAAAAGATGAATGTTTAGGATAATAACTCCACTTCAACAATAATTTTAGACGGTCCTGATTATTG
Organism: Carcinoscorpius rotundicauda; assembly: GCA_011833715.1. NCBI lineage: Eukaryota > Metazoa > Arthropoda > Merostomata > Xiphosura > Limulidae > Carcinoscorpius > Carcinoscorpius rotundicauda. The sequence continues at coordinate 151,029,876 of CM022392.1, forward strand.
CCTAGTTTGCCCACGCCTGTTCTAGAACATTCTAGAAACTTTACAGAAGTATTTAGAATAATCTAGAATATCTCTTGATAAAGCTGTACATTTACTGACAAAACCATCCGATGATGAAAGTGAACATGATAATGTCGAAGACAACTCTGAAAGTTGTGATGATGATCCTTCTGAAGCCGAAAATGATGAACAAATCGCGCCGTACCCTTCTGAAAGTGAAGAAAGTAATCAAGAAGTTCTTACTACGATGCCGGTGAACGAACTTTTGTCCAAAGATAAGAATTTCAGTTATTCAACAACACCTTCAAGGATCAACAGGAGAACCGCAGCTCTCAATATATTCAATGGGAACCCAGGCATTACATGGCAAGCTGCTCCAAGAGTCTCTACACCATTCGAAACATTCAAAATTTTCATTTCTGATAATATGATGGAATAGATCATTAACTCAACAAACACCGTCATGAAAGAACCAATTTTTGAAGAAGACCTCTGGAAATGGATCGCAGCTAATCTTTTCCTTGGAATAAGCAAATTCAAAAATGCATCGATAGACGAAATGTTTTCAACCGAATTCGGTTTGCCATTTTTGCGAAAACTGATTACACAAGACAAATACAAAAAAATGTGCTCAAAAATCAGATTTGACATCCACTCTCAAAGGAATAGAGAAATCAAAGATGCCGCCATCTCTGGAGTCTGGAATTTTTTCATTGAAAATTGCAAAAACAGTTACAACCCAAGCGAATACCTGTCAGTGGATGAACAACTATGTAACTTCAAAGGAAGAGTTGGCCTCAGAACATACATTCCGACAAAGCCAGGCAAATACGTAATAAAGATTTGATGCCTAACAAATGCAAAGACAAGTTACCTCCTCAACACTCAAATTTATACTGGAAAGCTTGGAAATACAACAGAAACAAATCAAGGAGAAAGAATAGTCAGAGAACTGAGTCAGCCATTCCTTGGAAAAGGAAGGACAATAACGACAGATAATTTCTTCACAACAATGACACTTGCCAAGTACCTACGAACAAAAAGAACAGGACTTGTTGGAACCATACGGAAATCAAGAACCTTCCTGTCTCCTGAAATAAATGCAAAATCTAGAGAGTTGTCACCAAAGTTTTTCTACCATGACGACATCACTCTTCTCAGGCACTCAGACAAACCAGGAAAATATGTGCTACTACTGAGTTCTCAGCATTAGTCTGGTGAAGTAGAAGAGAATGGAAAACCCGAAATCGTCAGTCTTTACAATGCAACGAAGGTAGGTGTCGACACTCTCGATCAACTGGTGAGATATTATACAACAAAGCGGCGATCAAAGCGCTGGTCAGTCTGCATATTCTGTAACATTCTAGATCTTGCTGCGTACAATTCTTTCGTTTTATACTCGACAAAACATCCAGAATTTCTTCGTCAACATGAATCAAGAGCCAGAAGAGAATTTATACGGCAATTAGTGCTTGAAATCAAAGAAATTTACTGCAAAAATAATGACAAAAGAACATCATGTGAACCGCCTGCAAAGAGGGCAAAAAGAGGACGATGCCATTTGTGTGGCAGATCAAAGGATAGACAGTCGAAAATTGTTTGCTCAAATTGTAAAAAAAATGTTTGTCAGAGCCATTCTAAAGTTGTTTGTAATGAATGTTGCTAAATCACTGTGTTTCTATTGGAAAAATATATGGGGCCTGATAGGCCCCAAAATCACTTTAGTGGATGTAAGTATTTTTTTCATAGGAGTGTTAAATATGACTTTAACATGGACTTTCGTGAGTTACGAAACAAACCGAAATATCTCTCAGTTTACGTACTAAAGTTGTAGTGTCTGCGCTTACACGAATCATGCACATGAACATGAAAAGTAGGATGTATACTCACATGATTCATGCAATATTAGTGTCAGAAATAGGATGTCTCTTCATAAAAATCATAAACTATCAGTATAAGGGAGGAAATGTCAGCTCACTTGAATCTTGTAATATAAGCGTCAGAAACAGGATGTCTCTTCACTAAAATTATAAACTATCAACATAAGGAAGAAAATGTCAGCTCACTTGAATCTTGTAATATAAGCGTCAGAAATAGGATGTCTCGATTGTTTTGTTTTATTTATATTCACGCAAAGCTACACGAGGGTTATCTGCACTTGCCGCCCATAATTTAGCAGTGTAAGACTAGAGGAAAGGTAGCTAGTCATCACCACCTACTGCCAAATCTTAGGTTACTCCTTTACCAATGAACAGTGGGATTGGTTGTAACATTATAACGCCCCCACAGTTGAAAAGGCGAGCATGTTTTGTGTGATGAAGATTCGAACTCGTGACCCTCAGATTATGAGTAGAGCACCTTTACCACCTGGCCATGCCGGACCTCAGGATGTCTCTTTATTAAAATTATAAACTTTCATGATAATAAAGGAAATATCAACTCACTTAAGCCTTGCAGTATGGGAAACAGGATGTGTGTGTTCACAGGATTACTAAGTAATCAGTTAATGAATTATTAACGTAACAAGAGATAATTTGCTTTTTCTCTTCAGACCATTCTTTCAAATCATGCAGGCTCTATTTTCCTGTAGTTTGTATTGGCAGCATTTAAAGAAAAATTAATGTCTGTACACTAGAAGAAACACAACACGTGCGCTATTAATGTAACAAACGTTCAAACATTTTGTTTGTTTTTGAATTTCGCATAAAGCTTTATACGGGCTATCTGCGCTAGCAGTCTCTAACTTAGCAGCGAAAGGCTAGAGGAAAGGCAGTTAGTCGTTACCATTCACCCCCAACTTTAGGGCTCTATTTTTACTATCGTGAGAACAACTAGTATCACCGATTTTTATTAAAATAAACCGTTTTATTTCTGCTTCAAGTTCATAGATGGACGTCCACAAGGGGAGAAAGGGGGCACTCTCCTCCTCGAAAATGAGGAACTTAGTTTTAGTTTTATCATTCACTGTGTGTGTATTACTTTTTATTCGCTTTACAATTTCACGCGATGTCTCCTGGAAAGGCCTGGCATGGCCTAGCGCGTTAAGGCATGCGCTCGTAATCTGAGGGTCGCGGGTTCGCATCCGAGGCGCGCTAAACATGCTCGCCCTCCCAGCCGTGGAGGCGTTATAATGTGACGGTCAATACCACTATTCGTTGGTAAAAGAGTAACCCAAGAGTTGGCGATGGGTGGTGTTGACTAGCTGTCTTACACTGCTAAATTAGGGACGGCTAGAACAGATAGCCCTCGAGTAGCTTTGTGCGAAATTTCAAAAACAAAAACAAAACAAGTCTCCTGGAACAATTTATGCGGACGCTTGTCAGTTCACACTTGTCAGACTCTCACAAATTCTCAATTTTTTGTCGTTTTCAGATCGACTAAGTTCACAAAATCACCACTAGTGTAACACTTATTACGCTCTCACGGCTGAAAGGGCGAGAATCTTTTGTGGAACGAGGATTCGAACACGCAGCCCTCGGATTCGTAAGGCGCCCTAACCGTCTGGTCATGCTGGACCGATACAATAAACAGAATAATTGCTCTTATTCTGATGTAACTTAAGAGTTACAAAAATCAAAATATAGTTTCTCTCGGCTCATGCTGTTTATTTTCAAATGCAAAGCTGTACAATGCGCTATCAGTGCCTTGGCCACCATTGGTACCAAAACTTTTTAGTGCTGCAAGTCTTCAGACTTGTCGCTGAGTAGAGATAGGCTTGTGCTCAATGTAGTGAAACATAGTTCCTGATTTCATGCGATTTAATTTATGCGCTCGACAAGCATAAAATATGCATGTTCCTGGTAGTATGTTGACTAACATAATGCTTCAAAATAAGCAGCTGAAATCGTATATCTAAATTAGGCCGTACCTTTTTTCCACACCTAAGGTGTTCTTATTAGATATCATGACATTTTTTTTTAACAATACCAAATAAGAAAGTGACACTCGAGAGTAACCAACGTTAGCTTTAGGATCGCAACCATCTTGTTATGCCCGGCATGGCCAGGTGGTTAAGGCGCTTGACTCGTAATCTGAAGGTCGCGGGTTCTCGAATCCTCGTCACACCAAACATGCTCGTTTTTTCAGCCGTGGGGTATTATAATGTTACGATCAATCCCACTAATCGTTGGTAAAAGAGTAGCCCAAGAGTTGGCGGTGGGTGGTGAGGATTAGCTGCCTTCCCTCAAACAAACAAAACCTTCTTATTCGAAGCAAATCGTTATTTTATAGATCAAGCCAAATTATAAAAAAAAAATATGTGGTGGTTGTTTTCGTCTCTAAAGTAGTGTTAATAACTTCCTTTATAGTTACGCCTTGGAATTCAGGTCGACAATTTCTTGTCAGCATCCCCAAGCAATCGGTATAGCCATATAAATCATATCATTATTTATGCTAATTGCATAAGTCAATATCACGTGACGCTAAACGCTTTTTAACTAGGATAATTTCATGAAGTTTAGTAAAATTATTTTGAAAAGTTGGCGGTAAATAATCATTAATAACCATCTACCCGTAGCATTATTTTAAAAACTTGAGATAAAAACAACTAATATAGTTTGCTTGGCCTAACCAGTACTTGTGTATCTGCACATCCTTTCACCTTATAGTTTTACTGCTCTAAATCAGCTGTCTTTAATTCATATTATAAAAAACTAAATACATTTCACTTTCAGTTGAAGCTGTAATGAAAATGTCAAGCCGATAGCTCACGTGACGTTTTGCTTAGGCTCACGCAAAAGCTTTCTTACATTTGAGCAGTTTTTTTAAGTAACATTGCACATGCAACTCATTTACAATAATTTCAACTACCATATATTTTGATAGTTTTTTTGTATTATTAAGATAAGAACTTTTCATATGGAAATAAAATAAGATACCGGATAGAATATTTATGCAGATACATATTTTAATAAAATATATGACAGGATTTTTGTGTGCGTTTCTCTCGTATTCATCAAGTAAGGAAGACCAGAGGATTTCTCTTATACGTTTTCTTGTTGGAATGAAAACGTACGCTGTAAATAATATCTTGGTTCGTCTTTAAATAAGATAAACGACAGGATATATGTGCGTGTTTTCCGTCTTGATAAGATACGAAACAAAGGAATTTTTTTTACATGTTTTCAAGTGGTAATGAGATAATGAGAAGCAGAATACTGGTATTTTCGGACTACATGCTAAACAGATGAGGAACAAGCCTGGCTGCATATTATTGTGGCCCATATTCCAGTTGAATAAATGATGTTTTCATTGTGTGTGTTTTCTTATAGCAAAATCACATCGGGCTATCTGCTCAGCCCACCGAGGGGAATCGAACCCCTGATTGTAGCGTTGTAAATCCGAAGACATACCGCTGTACTGGCGATGGGCAATTAAAAATGTTTGTATTTGTGTGTGCATTTTTCTTATAGCAAAGCCTCACCAGGCTGTCTGCTCAGCCCACTGAGGGGAATCGAACCCCTGATTTTAGCGTTGTAAATCCGGAGATATATCGCTGTACTAGCGGGGGGCCATTACAAATCTCCTAGTCAGAGGCTCAGTCTCAATAGATCGCAGTATGGTGGCTGTTTTACTAAGTACAACACCTCGACCGATACCTAGGATGTTTCCATTGTCGGATTAATTTGCAAGTAAAATTGGAAATGAAATGTATGTTATCAACCCACAAATTTCATAAGAACACTTGGAATTTCTGTGTCTTGGACGTAAATACTGCAAGATTTTATATACGAAATATGTATTTGCTTAACTGTCCCCAATATATTAACTTCAAATACATTAAATTCGGAAAAAAATAATTAAAATATTTTGATGAACACGTAGTGTGACAAATAAGACAATATTGAATAATTGGACTCGTACGTGTGAAGCTTTTTTTTAAAAAAAACAACTGTAGACCCTTGGATTCGAGTTGGAATAACCCAAAATAATGAATTCGTCTCGCTTTTTTGTAATGGTGGCGAACTACGTATATATGGTCATGAACGTCCAACATAAAAACCAAGAGGGGTAATGTTGTAAAGTTAATCATGACAAATGTATGAAGTGAAGCCATAAGCTGAAAAAAAATACGTCATTCATACTCATAAATTGTTGACATAAAAAAATTCTCAGGTGTTCAACTCTTCCCCCCCCCCCCCTTCATACCTACTTTAATCCTGTGTGTACATTCAGCTGTGTTAGTTTTGGTCAGACGGCGGACAAACCCCGTGTCTTCTCCGGTAAGATTGACCGTGAATACGGACAACGTTCTTTCCATACCGCTTGTGACAGCAGTGACTGGTCTACCTTCAGATTTCAGCGTACAGGTTTCACACGCAGATCAAAAAGAAAACATATATCATTCTCTTGAAGCTTTCTATGATAATTTTCTTTGTCCGAAATCGGTATGCTGGTGACGTAACTAACTGTAAAAGAAGATATATATATATTTATTACCCCACCTGTGTGTGTTATCTCTTACCACCTGCATTCATACCGTAATGAAATTGTAGGGCTTTTCTAGCCTTGTTCATGGACGTAAATCTCGTATTTAAGAATGTTTAAAATGTTTAGTACTCTTTTTTTTTTTTTGGATGGGAGGGGGTATAATAAGTAGTGTAGTGCTGAAAGCAAGTGCTAGTTTTTTTAACCTTTGACCTAATAGCGTTTGTTATATTTAACAATTAATATTTAAGACGTAAATACCTTTTTTCATACGGTAGGTATTGTAGTCTGAAAACAAATACCATTTTTTAACCTTTGGCCTAATAGCATTTGTCAAATTTAAAACGTAATTTTGTTTGCAATAATTAGCGTGTTACTGAACGCAAATATTTGGTTTTTCAGACTTTGACCCAATAGCATGTATCGTATATAAGATTATTAAACAATGTAATACTTTTTTGTAGTACTTGGCTTTTTTAACTCTTACTGCTTGATAACGAATATGTAGAATATGTTTGTGTTACGGCCCCGCATGGCTAGGTGGTTACAGTTGCTCCACTCGCAATCTGAGGGTCACGGATTCAAATTCCTGTCACATTAAACATGCTCGCTCTTCCAGCCATGGGAGCGTTATAATGTTATGATCAATCTTACTATTCGTTGGTAGTGGGTAGTGATGACTAGCTTCCCTCTATTCTTACACTGCTAAATTAGGGACGGCTAGCGCAGATAGTCCTCGATTAGCTTTGCGCAAAATTCAGAATAAACAAACAAACCAAAGTTTCTGTTGATAGGTTTGTTTCAGTGAGACGTGCAATTGAAATTGTTGGCTTCTTACCGTCAGTCACATTCCAGAGTTAATTATTATTTGCAAACGTTTAATATATTTGTGTCGTTAAGGTTGCACTAATTGGTGTAGTATTATCAATGTAGTTTACCAGTACTCCAAAATAATGAATTGATATTCGAATAAGTTAATTGGTAGAGGTATGTGGTTATATTCTTTGAAACGTAAAACTCACTCTGAAGGCCATATCTGCCAATTTGGAATACTCTTCTTGCTACTTGGTTTACATTTACAGGTACATACGGTGATATGTGGGGTTTTATGAACTTTAACCTTCGTGCTTAATATATGTAAGGCTTAATAATTACTGTCCTCGTCCTGAAAATATCGATTAAAAATGAAATTTTGTCTTATTATGATTGCAAGTTACTTAGAAAGTATTTCAAACCTCACATACTATTAGTACATACATTCTTAGATATAAATGTATATACATATATCGATTATTTTATAGTTTTAGACAGCTTTGTGTTTACAAATAATTCTGTATTATGTACCACAGTTGCATCTTCACTTTAAGTTATTTAAGGTGTTCAAAGTTGGATAGTTTCAGGCACTGTTAGTTTTGTTTCACGTATACGTAAGTATACAAACCACACAAGACTGTTATATATTTAGAAAATTATCATTAGATACGAAAAGGGAAGATACTTTAGGTTTTCTGCCTTGTTGGGCTATTTTCAAGATTCGAAGAGCATGGTTTGATAAAGGATCTTGTTTTGTTGTTTTTAAGTAAGCATCGTTTTGTCCTCGTGGCGGCATCCTTTAACAAGTTCGGAACAAGGCAAGCGAGCTTCTTGTCAGCCGCTATGATTTATGAGTGAAAATGACTGCACACCTTGGAAACAGCCACATGGTGCTTGGACAGGTCGGGGACACGTAGCAGGAGTCTCACTGAAGCTCCGCTACTGTTTTTTCACTGACTTCAAGAATCTTCGGAATGTCCCGGGAAAGGTTGTGAACTAAAGGGATGAAAAGTATTTGAGTAGCTACGGATCCCTGGTAACTATAAAGTTAGGACAGATACATGTGACAAAGAAACCGGAGAGTACATGAATCTATAAATTGTAGCTAACTATTGTCCTTGCAGGTGTTTTGGAGTCTGTACGTTTTACATGGTTATTAAAGGACTCGTGCTGCGTGCCCTCTGTCGGTGGTCACTAGAAGTATTCTTTCTTTATTCAACATTTGATATAGCAAGACCTTTTGCTTTAGAATTGGCCATTTTTAGTACAAACGTTCCCACGGAAGAATCTTCAGAATAGACTGGTGTACGCGAAGGTCGGATTAAGTGTCCAAAGGAAGCATTATAATAAAAATAGGTCGAGGTTTCTATAGACCTCCCCTAACTTCTTAATTTTTTCCATCGGGTATCGTTGACAGTGCACCTAAGGGTGCAGCGATTGAACCTTTGAAGAAAACTGTGAACCATAAGTCGTTTTCTTATTATATTATCTTTCTGGCTAATTGGTTACTTTGTAGAGTGATATTCTTCCTCGCTTCCAATCAATTTCAATGGCATCCGTCTCTGAAGGACTACTCGCTGTACCACGGATTCGTTCCCTTGTACATATCATTGTCGCCAAGAATAAAAGTAGATCTAAAACTGACAACTGTGAATAGTTTATAAAACGTCCATCAGAATTCAATTTCTTCTGTCAGCGGGCGTGTAGCTAACTGACGGCCCCCACGTGTGAGGGGTGTGGGTGGTCGCTGACCACCCCAATTCTAACAGTTCACTTTCCTTGTGTCATTGATGTGGTCTGTGATAGAAACTCAAGAAGCGTGAAATAACCAATATTCTCCTTTCTAGTTTCCTTAATCTTGCAAATTCATTGAGAGATCTTCCATAAGTTTTCGTGGCTTCTTTAATCTTATAATACTACATTAGAAAATCTCCCGATCAGCAAGGTTTGATCTTGAGAAATTCATCTTCTTGTCACCTACTATACATTTCATTGTGTTGATCGAATTTGTGTTTGTTTGTTTTTTAAAAGTGTTCTATTTACTAACAGTAATTATAATAAGTCTTCCAATATTTAAATTATAGCAAATAGTTTAATGTGTGGTTTCAGAAATGAAAGACTTTGACATGACGATTTATAATTTCAGTTGTGTTGTGATATTGATTAATACGTACTGTTATTGGTTCCAAAACCAGATGATACAAGTCTGATTGGTATGCCACATATATAGGAACAACCCCCTTAGTACAGTGTCTGAGGTTTGCAGTTTAAGATAATATATAGTTTAGTAAAAAATATAATGGATAACACTTAGTATAATACAACAAATTTCTGAAGTTAAGCCTACTTAAATATCATTTGTAGTTACTCTAGCGTCAAGAGGTAGAAACATTAGCTAGTATGTAAACGTCTGCGCTTTAATAATTTAAATTTACACATTTAAATAATTACTGTAAATATAATATTTATATGAGCAATACAGATTAGTAACTATAATTTTCATAATAAACAGAAACAATAAACTAAGATTGAATACGAAATAAAATTGAATAAAAATAATTTTCCTCGCAAACAACTTAGATTAAACCTAAAATGGGTCGAGCGTGGTCCTAGGGTTAACGTGTTTACTTGCGAAGTGCATCTGAGGATTCGCTATTCGGTCTCATTGCTGTAAACACATTATCAGCTTTGGAGCTATAAGAGGGGCGGTAATGCACCATCATTTGAACGCAGAAAAGTACCATAAGAGTTGGCGACGAGTACTGGTAACTAGTTGCCTTTCCTTTGCATAAATACTCTCGAAAAACAACAAAATTATTTTGTGTATATTGCATCCTATTATATGGTGTGTGTGTGCTTTCTTATAGCAAAGCCACACCGGACTATCTGCTGCGTCCATCGAGGGAAATCGAATCCCTGATTTCAGCATTGTAAATTCGAAAACTTACCGCAGTCCCAGCGGGGTACCTCATTATGTGGGTCTTGGAAGAAAAAAAATGTCTATTAGTTTGTTTACCAACAATAATTCTACATGTTTATCAGTACTATCCATTGCAACAACGTATGGGAGTTATAAATGCTGTTCTGTGTATTAATTCTTTAAAAGTCATCTTGTAAAATATACCAGTGCAAAATAATGGTTTTCGTAACTGTAGGTTACTAAGTTATTCCTTGTTATATTCCCAGGCACACTGAGAACAGTCGTGGCGTTCGTTTAGGATTAAACGAAACATATTTGTTACACCTGCAATGGTTCTGTTTCCAAAAGTGTCACTGGATATGGGTGACTCTGATTATGACTATCTTGATAAGTTGTCCTTTAGACAGTGTTATAATCAGAAAATTAATGACATAGAATACGTGTTATTCAGCTGTTGTTGCAGTACGTCACTGAATGTCAGTTTATGTCCGTGGTATTTCCCGGCCCAGCATGACCAGGTTGTTAAGGCACTGGACTGGTAATCTAAGGGTCGCAGGTTAATCCCCGTCACACCAAACATGCTCGCCTTTTCAGCCGTGAGAGGCATTATAACGTTACGGTCAATCCCACATTTCATTGGTTAAAGATAGCTCAAGAGTTGGCGGTAGGTGATGATTGACTAACTACCTTCCTCTAGTTTTACACTGCTAAATTAGGGACGGCTAGCGCATTTAGCCATCGTGTAGCTTTGCGCGAAATTAAAAAACAAAACACAACAAACCAAACTAAGATGGAGCCACAATATGAAATGACTTTCAGATGAAGAATTGTTGTATTTTTTCTCACGATTGTTCTTAACGATAAAACTTGTTAATAAATACTGAAATAATTCGGAAGTGGAAAAAGAAGGTTCTGATGTAACAGTAAAAGTTCTTTGAGTATTTTACACTCGTTTCTTATCATCAAATGTGTAAAAATGTCGCTTTACGGCACGTTAAAACAGTAATATATATATAACCAAGCAACTTGTTTTTACGTCTTCTACATTATTGTTTTGAAGTACAATGCGTATATCCTTGTTCTGACTGATAATTCATTTTAAAGTCAGGAAAGTTATTAAAATTTGTTTTATCCTAGTTCTGCTGACTTTTGTTTCTGAGCTAAGCCTTAATTTTAGAGTCATCGTGTACATTCAGCTGAAATAATTAACCTAAACACTGATGGTTTATAGTAGTTTCTTTTAGTATCATTCTTCTATCTCTCCAGATCTTATTCTTCTGTAGAATATTGTTTACAGGGAAAACACTACTCACCACCCTCCTGATTCAACGATTCGTACTAGCGCTTTTAACACTACAAATAGGTTTTCGATACACGCAACGGGATTTGCACAAATAGGCCACTGTGTAACTTTGTGTTAAAATATTATTTCACTCATATTTCATTTGATCACGAGTTACTGATAATCCAAGTAAAGTACGTTTGATTCGTGCTTTTAGTTCACAGTTATAGCCCTCTAGTTTCTTCAATTATACTTAAAAATTTCATCACTAAATTTATGGGGGGGTAGATTATGTTATGTCTGTAAGTGGTAAAATTATCGGTTTATCAAGGTTTATTTAAGGTAAAGATGTGGCTACTGATTATACAGGCCGGCGAATTTAAAGTTCGTAAACTGATTTTCTATAATTCAGCAACGTAGATTTCTCAAATAATATTCACTTTTCTCTGTCTACGGATTTACAATGCTAAAATTAGGGGTTCGATTTTCCTCGGTGTACTCAACAGATAGCCCGATGTAGCTTCGCTATAAGAAAACACACACATTTACACACTTTTTATTCCTATCACGTAAGGATTTTTTCACAAATTAGGAAGAAAATCTTATTTAAATCAACTTATTATTTCGTTTATCACAACGAATGTTTATTGTTGCTATTATGTTTGTTACGCTTGAGTCCTGGAACGATTGGTAAGACTTTCACGTCGCGATAGGTCTAGAGAAATCTGTAGCCAGTGGTTGTCAATAATTTAAGCGTAGCAGAATTGACCCGGTTATGGAAAAGTACACATGGTGTTTATTACAAATCTGTACATGATAGAGAAAACTGGATATCATTTTCGGGTCCAGCGTACAGGAATTACTGTAGAACATGTAAAACATTTTGATATTAAAACTATCGTAGGCCTGTGTTATCTATCTCTTTGATATGGTTAGTAACCTGTATGACCATTTATATCTAATTATCGATTAATTTACATTTTTTTTGGTTTAACGATAAACTACTTACTTACTAGTGTGTGGCTCGTTATAGAAAAGTGGATTGAATCAATTATTTGAATTGCTTCAATAGAGATATCTACGTTTTTCTAATGTCTGTGTTGACGAAGGGAGTCATGGGAGAGGAATATACAGAGGTATTCCCCCCCCCTTGTTTTTACGTTTGTGAATCATGTCATATTGTGTGATCTTCTCAGGTATGACGTGCCACTGCAGTATTTTAAGTAATGTTTACTATGCCCCTATGTTCTGTGTTGGCCTGGCATGGCCAAGCGCGTTAAGGCGTGCGCTTCGTAATCTGAGGGTCGCGGTTTCGCGCCCGTGTCGCGCAAAACATGCTCGCCCTTCCAGCCGTGGGGGTGTATAATGTGACGGTCAATCCCACTTTTCGTTGGTGAAAGAGTAGCCCAAGAGTTGGCGGTGGGTGGTGATGACTAGCTGCCTTCCCTCTAGTCTTACACTGCTAAATTAGGGACGGCTAGCACAGATAGCCCTCGAGTAGCTTTATGCGAAATTCCAAAAAAACAAGTTATGTTCTGTGTTTTATTGTTGTTGGTTTCTCTAATGTATTGGAGTCCACATTTACAAGAGATGATGTAAATGGTGTTTCTGTTCTACACCAACACCGTTTGGTTCTGTGCCTTCACCCTTGTCATGATTCATCTTTACGCGTCTTACCCATCTTATAAAATTTATAAACTTGCCTACCAAGGAGTTGCAACGAATTCCAACACTTGGCTGTGGATAAAAATGTGAAAGTCATTAAGGTTCACTCTGTAATGCTATAGATGGCATTCTGGTTAGTGGAGTTCCTCTTGAATGACCCACGTGGTAACTTAACCGACATACAACGTTCAAATCCGGGGTTCGGTTTACTGTGGTGGACAAAGCGCAGATAGCCATTTGCGTGACATTGCTTTAAACAAATAAGCAAAATCCGTGTATAGATTGTAGTTAGTTAATTATCTTGGACTTCATAAATATACCATGTAACAAAATTCACCCTAACAATAATTTAAAATGTAAAGTGTAAAGTATTCAATCTTTGATAATATAATATTGTTTTTTTTTATTAAAATCTAACTCGTTTGGAAATTCAGAGAAACATTTACTCTATCGTGACGGTACGATGACCGTGGTAAATAGTCATAGTTTAGTAGTTATATTTTCTTCATTTAAAAAGTGTGAAATTTTACAATGGTGAATGTGTACGAATACCTTTAATACGTAAATAACATTAAAAACAAGGATATCCGCTTGAAATATATATTTATAAAATATATGAATACTGTTTTACCATAGTAGGTACGAATCTTTAGCTATAAAATAATGAGGTGCTCCATAATGCCATTACAAGTTGCATTTGTTGAAACCCTATATGTTTCCATTTTTAAAACCATTAAATTCTTGAGGAGTGGCTCTTTTATATTTTATTATTATTTTGTGAAAAAAAATTGTTATTCTCAGCTCAGATTCATTTCTGTAAACGTGTTATTCTTAGCTCAGATTCATTGCTCTAACTTTGTTAATGTATTATTTTTAGCCCAAGTTTGTTGTTTTAAGCATGTTATTCTTAGCTCAAGTTCATGGAGGCCCGGCATGGCCAAGCGTGTTAAGGCGTGCGACTCGTAACCTGAGGGTCGCGGGTTCGCATCCCTGTCGCGCCAAACATGCTCGCCCTTTCAGCCTTTGGGGTGTTATTAAGTAACGATCAATCCCACTATTCGTTGGTAAAAGAGTAGCCCAAGAGTTGGCAGTAGGTGGTGATGACTAGCTGTCTTCCCTCTAGTCTTACACTGCTAAATTAGGGACGGCTAGCACAGATAGTCCTCGTGTAGCTTTGTGCGAAATTCAGAAACAAACAGTCAAGTTCATGGCTTTAAGCATATTATTCTTAGTTCAAGTTTCAGTTGGATGTCTTTGGGCAAACGTTTTTTGACGTGCTTGGCCGATTGAAATGTTTCGAAATAAAAAACTAAATCCATAGTACACAATAATTTAACATCATAGTAATTTATTAGTTCGTCTTATTATAGAAGACTCAAGTTGAATACAGAACAGTTCCATTTCAAATGCCCCCTAACGGCTCAGTGGTAAGTATGAATACTTTTCATGCTGATAATCTGTTCTCAGTTTTCTTTAGTTGGCAGATTATAGATAGCCTGTTGTGTAGTTTTGTACTTAACAATGAAGAAAAGCAAAAATCCATACCAAACTATGCTAACAACACGGTGGAAGTGAGAATTTGAAAAACTATGGTTTGTAATTTCCGTTTTCTTGTATTTATTTTTTTGTTCATTAAAACAACAAACAAGCATCTACTCGTGATAATAAAGATATCTTTATTTTCAGAGAGAAGGAAGAAGACTTGGAGAGAAAGTTTGAACTGTTAAATCGAGAACTGCGTATAATGTTGGCCCTAGAAGGTAGGTCCAGATCATTCTCTAATTAGCTACTTTATCCTTGTAACTTGTACAGTTTCCGTACTACTATATATCGCGCTCTATATCTCTACATTAAATGCTCATTTATTAACATACTATTCACATCAGTTTGTATACTACTTGATTCATGTTTGTTTTAGCACAACGCCATACTTTAGGCTGGATGCGCCATGTACGTCACAGGGAATCGATCTTGAAGGACAATTAATTTATGTCAAAAATACACCGTGATCCGTCTAAGAGAAAACTGATACTTTATTTTTAATTTCACGCAAAGCTACATGAGAGCTATCTGCGCTAACCGTCCCTAATTTAGCTGCTTAAGACTAGAGCGAAGACAACTGGTTATAACCACCTACTATCAACTCTTAGGGTACTCTTTACCAACGTATAATGGGATTAACACTTACATTACAACGACCCCACAGCTAATAGGACGAGAGCATCTTTGGTGGGATGGGGATTCGAACCCCTGCCCCTCTGATCGCGAGTCGAGCACCCTAATCACATGGCTAAACTGATACAGTGAAATAAATAAAGGTTCCTTTTACATTTTCTAATGTATATTGGAATCTGTTCGCTTTACTGTAAAAAATTGAATACTTTTTTGAAATATTAATATAATGGTAAGAAGAAGCACGACAACTAGCCCTAAATGCTAGCATTTTTTTAGTTTACCGTATGTTCCAGGTGAATGATGTAATTATAATACAGTGAGTGGTGTTTTAACTAAATATCACTCTCTGCACAACATGAAGTTTAATACATTAGCAGCTAAACGTTTTTGTATAGACTTCATTTATTATACTGCATGACTTAGAACAGTTCGTGCTAGATTTCTGATTTATTAATGAGTACAGCTATTTGTGCGTCTTAACCATGTGCAGTAGATTAAGCTTGTGGATGTGAAACTGCACCAAAGAAGCACGAACTTGTCAGAAGCACATATTGACATGGCAACTGCAGAAAATGCATTGCTGGGTAAGCGGCTTACAGAAACGTTCCGCTCTGAACTTGTAGCCCCATCACTAATCCTCAGTTTTGTTTCACATTATTTTCATGAACAAACCGTTACAGCTCCATCTAGCAGGATTGAACGTTTTGTGAATACTCTGGGACAAACTATATGTTGATACAAGTGATATACACAATGAGAATCAACAACACGTTGTTAAGATAACTTCACGAATTAGTTTAATATCAGGCTTATGCATTTAATACACTATTAGCTTTAATACCATCCTACACTGTTAACGTTATCAACAAGGTGAATTATTACACTGTGTAACACAAATTTTGTTCCTGGATAGTTTGTGTTATTTCTTAATTGCTTATATTGTAGAAGTACAGAAAATGGTCAATATTCCCTTCAAACTTTACTTTTGTAAAAACGGGCAAATTCGAACATTTTCATTTGCATAAGATCTGAATAAAACAACATATTAATCAATATTTATGTGTATTTATACTAAAGTTATACAAAAATGTTTAGAAACGAGTAATTTGTCGATATTTGCGACTATAATTTAAATCACTTTCACGTATCAGTCCCCAAATATAGTCTCCCATCATGTTTTCGTTATACGCTCCTTAGCGGCTTTCAAAGTCCAGTATATCTTGGTGGAAGCGCTCACTTTGCTCCTCTCAGTATGCTCCCATGTTCTTGAATTTATCAAGATGAGCGTCAAGGATGTGGACTTTCAGGACATCCTGCAGCCCATTTTGCCGTAGTTCTTCACCAGAGTCTCAACTAGTTTCACATAATTTTCTGCCCAAGAAGCCCCGAATCACCGCAAGAAAGCTGCCCCAAGGTTTTTTTCCCTTCCTACTGAGCTTCTTTGGGAATTCTGTGCACTCCAGGATCTTCTTTATTTATGGTTCAACAAAGACACCAGTTTTGACCTTTGCCTCAGACAGCCTAGAGAAGTCTCGAAGGTACTTAAAAAAGCTGCAGAATCCTTATCAAGATTTATGAAAAATTGTTTCATAAGACCCAATTTTATGTGCAATGGTGGGAACAATACCTTCTGGAGGTCTACTAGTGACTCACACTTGACATTGTGCCTCCCTACAGTAAAATCTGGCCGTTGCGGCCAGTGCTTTCTGGGACAGCATGGACACCGCAGCGCACTACAAAGCCTTCTTGGAGACCCATCAGGAATATCACCATTTTGAAGTCCCCGCCATACTCATCATCCTTCAAGGCTTCTAGCAAGGTCTTGACGCTGTTGTATTCCTCTTTGAGGTGCACCGAATGAGCCAGGGGAAGAGATGAAACTTATTCCCGTTATGGAGCAGCACAGCTTTGAGACTTCTGGATGAGCTGTCAATAAAGAGGCGCCACTCGGTCGGGTTACAGGCAGTTCCAGTTGCATCGCACAAACCGGATACATTGTGGCAGAAACAGAGCCCATTTTGACGAGTTCTACAACATTCTTGAAAATTTTTGTTAGCTCGAAAACATTTTCTATCAGCTATTCAGCACAGAATCTACGAATGTTCTGGAAAATGGGTAAATTTGAAAATTTCCCAGGTCACGAAAGCAAAGTTTGAAGAGAAAAATAGATCTTTTCTGTTTACTTTACGCTTAAACAATTGGGAAATAACACTTTCTGCTCAGGAACAAGAAAAAGTAAAAAAGTGTTTACATAGTGTTATTGAGTGAACATACTTCACTATTAGCTTTATACGAGGGTCTCAGTATAATATTGTATACTATTATCATTAACAAAGAAGTTTGCTAAATACTTGTTATTAATAAACTTCATTGTTGTATGAATTTACTGTATAACCTTCATAATAACAGTTCACTTTTTACTTTATTAACCTCACAGTATTATGTTTCTATTACAAAGCGTACGCTACTTTCGTTAACATATTTTACTACTACTGTTGCGGTGAAAATATTATTAACTCCCTTAATAAGCTACACTAATATATTCATCAGAACATTATTCTGTTATCTTTACGAAACGTCTTCTTTGCCACCAGCATCTACGTCCACTTCTAACGCTATAAGTAAACTCCGTTACTAGCCTCGTGAAATAACTATTATAGACCCTTGTAGCATTTACGAATTCGGTACACTGTAATATTTTTAGAGATGTATTCATTGTTAGTTCTATCATTATGTTACGGTGATATTTTTAGCAGAGTTTTTCCTATTAGCTTCAAGAAGAAAGTAAGTACACATAAGAGTTATCAGAAAACTATGATAGCTATAGTAACATATTACTTGATGGTTGTTTTAAAACCATGTAATAACATTGTATATAGTGTTGTGAATAATTATTGTTTTGTAAGATAATTGTATGCTTTTGTGATGCGGAGAACCAAATGCCAGGAAACGTAAAAATAAAACCTCCCACTAATTTCACTTCTGACAATTTCGTCATAAGTATTCCTGTAACACATAATTTAACAAACCAATTTAACCAATGATTACAGGAAAAAAAAGAGAAAGTGATTTTCGCAAGATCTTAAACTTGTATTTAGTGACAGATTTTAAGTTGTGTGGTGCCAACATCCCATGTAATTTTATGTAGACTGAAATTATCATTGGGCCCCATTAAGACTATGAGTTCCCTTTAGCTTTTACCTATATACGCCACTGGTTGTATCAGCCTCTATAAAATCATCAAATAAAATCATCTAAGCCTCATTTTCAGCTTTTAGATGCAACATTGTGCATATGATAATGGTGTAGAACTACCAAAATCAGCAATTTGATTATATTACGATCAACTGAAAGTAACGTCTACTTACCCACAATATTATCAAAAAGTTTGTCGTTTCGATTAAACAAAAAATTATGCTATACTAAAAAAATAAATTGTGCATTAAACAAAAACAACAACTTTAGATAAGTATTCAATTCCAACCAGAATATGTGTCGTTTTTATCAAAAGCCGAAACTATAATTAATTTAAGACCGTCTCGGTTGCATTGGAAACCGGTTTGACTAATGGAGTCAATAGTATTACTTTATCTCAGCCAGTATTCTCAATAAAGTTTGATTTGTTATCTGCCAGTTTTCAAACACACTCCACCTCCTCACAAACCCGTCAACAGAAATCCAGTATTTTTCCTATAAATTAAGCAGCATTGTTTGTACATCTATGTATACTGCCGTATTTTTCGACAAGTTAAGTGTTGTTTGTACGTATATGTATACTGCCGTATTTTTCGACAAGTTAAGTGTTGTTTGTACGTATATGTCTTTTCTGTACCGTTTCCCTTTTTAACCCTACAGGTGGCTCTTTGGTAAGTCCAAGAGCTTATAATACTAAAATTTAGGATTTGAATCTTGCTGTTGAGAAAACGCAAATAGTTTCTTGTATAGTTTTGCGCGTAAATAAAACAAACTACAATAATTTCTCATTATGGAAAACATACACATAAGTTATCCTGCATCACGAGACTACGGCGATAACAACACACGAGTCTCGAGGTTACAATTTTTGTTCATATTCTTATATACCTCTGTTATCAAAGGACGAGTCTTTCCAAAATGTGGAAGGGATTACACACGATTTCTTATTTTGAGTTCATTATGAATGTTGCTCTGACCTCGTGTTTAATACACATATTCAGTTACATGTAAAATAGTCGTTAGCATAATCAGCCCAATACTGAGTTGTCGTGACGATAAGCGAAGTTCGATTTCCTGTACAGACCTCACAAATTCGTTAATAATATGAAATATATTCACTGATATACTTCGATCTAAAACACGTCAAAATATGTACACGTTTGACTTTTTGTCCTCCAGCGGGAGAGCATTAAGTCTTGATTTGTTTTGAATTTCACGCAAAGCTACACGAGAGCTATCTGCGCTAGCCGTTCTTAATTTAGCAGACTAGAGGGAAGGCAGCTAGTTATCATCACCCACCGCCAACTCTTGGGCTTCTCTTTTACCAACGAATAGTGGGATTGACCGTCACATTATTACTCCCCCACAACTGAAATGACGAGCATGTTTGATGTGACGGGGATTCAAACCCACGAGTCGAGTGTCTTATCCACCTGGCTATGCCGAGCCAAGCAGTAAGTCTGTAGACTTACTTATAAAGTTGAAATCCGGGGTTCGACTCCTCACAGTGAATACAAAATATAGCCCAACGCATCTTTGCTCTCAAACAAACAAAAACTAATTGGTTGTTGTTTTATTTAAATGATGTCCAGATAATCAAAATTCATAAATGCTAACTTGTTATTTAATATACTTAATGTGTTCTACAGAAACGATAAATAGATTTTTATGTATATGATTTTACGAGTAAAAAGAGCAATTTTCTGTAAGAATAGGAAACAGTTTATTAAATAAGAAAAAAATGTTTACAAAAATATACTTTACTTACCCTACACAGTTACATCCTTCAAACTGATTTCAACTTCTTCTTCAGTATTTCCCGTGTTAATATATGTATTTTATTGTCAATAATCTTTAATCTCTAGCACACCAGATGGGGCTCTTTCTAAGGAACATACGGCGTGAAGAATGAAGTCTAAAAAATTACAGTTTCAAGGCTACGTAACTAGGATAGGAACACACACAGCCGTAAATTCACTTGTTCACTGAGATATATACTTATATACTGTATAGTGCAATGGAAATTTTCAGCAATACAATACGCACACATCACATCTATACATGTTAAAGAAACACACAGCCTGCGAATTTTTCAGCAAGGTAAACACTTTCATGTGATACACTGAACAGTTTCAACAAGGACAACTTATATGGACATATATAAAAGAAACACACAAGTACACTTTCGGAAACCGCATTTTTAACCTTCGTATATAAAACGTGTATCTTCTCATATGCTAAATAATGGATATTTGAAATATGTATTATGGTTTTATGATGCACAATGTGATACATATAAGACATAAAAAAAGACGCATTCAATATACTGAACGACCAGTTTTTTTGGGAATATGTAAATATGCGTATGAACTGTGCAACATGATACTATAATAAGTTAGTGAAAAATAGTGAAAAGACAAATGAAATAAATTGCATTTTAAACGTTTCACTTTGTGGAGGTTTTTTTATAGAAAAGCTACGTGGGGCTCTTCACTGTGTCTGCATTGGAGAATCGAACCAATGACACGTTCTGTTGACAACTAAAACGTAATGGCCAGGTGATTAGGGCACTCGACTCGTAATCTGAGGGTCGCGGGTACGAATGCTCATCACACCAAAAATGCTCACCCTTTCTGCCGTGGGGTCGTTATAACATGACGATCAGTCCCACTGTTTCTTTGGTATAACAGTAGCATAGGAGTTGGTGTTTGGTGGTGGTGACTAGCTGCCTTCACTTTAGTCTCACAATGCTAAATTAAGAACGACTAGCGCAGGTAACCCTCGTGTAGCTTTGCATGAAAATTCGAAACAAACAAATTGGCATCACGTTTATTGCTGCTCTGATTCTAATAAGTACCTCAAGCTTTCCGTGTCCACAGGGCCAGGTGTTCTGTCCTATTTTATGAACAAGCTTTCATAAACGAAACCAGCAATATATTTAATTAGCAGTCGTTATATCCAGAGTAAGAGTGGTCAGTTTTGCCCATAACTTCACAAAATTTTAGTGTTCCTAAACCTTTTGTAATTTGTCAAATTACAGTTATTATAATTTTGTACAGCCGAAGTTACGTATTTTTCTGTATTACCACAATTCCTGTTTGTTATAGTTAATATTATTTCTCAAAGTAAATATTTGAATATACGTCACACATACCTGTAATGGAGGTCAAAATCATTTCAATTTCGAAGTTTTAAACGCCAAATTCGTGTAGTCTTTCTACACTTATGTTAACATTTACGAGTTTGTTTTATGTCACAAAGTATAGTAATGAATTCTGTTGATACTTTACAGAATGGCAGAAGACTGAATCACAGAAGCGACGAGAGAAACTTCTGCTGGACGAGTTGGTGGTCATCGTCAACAAACGTGATGAGCTGGTTCAACATCTACATTCACAGGAAAAGGCGTGAGTGTATTGATAGCCTAATGTATAGTAACTTTCTGTAAGTTGCATTTCCACAACCAGTTGATAAGAAAAACGTGAAACCATCACTCAGCTCTCTGTATAAAACGACCACACACGCGACATAGGGTACTTTCTGACGTTTTGAAACTGTGCGTATATCTGTATATACACGCGAACATATATTTACGAACTTGTGAGTAAAAGCAGAGTATTATATTTTATGATAAGTCCAAAGCACAACATTTGTCATACGCAATGCGGACGATTCCTATTATATATCAGGGCTTAGCAGGCAGACTGTAACACGTTAGAAGTAATGTTGGTTGCAGGTACTAATGATACCATTAACTGTAGTGAACAAACAACTGTTATGGTGTGAACCAGAATACGTAAGTGATTTTTATTAGTATCTAAGCAGCATACAACACGTAATTTTACAACGTATTTTTAGGATAAATATTAATAACACAATATTATTAATTTCATTTTTAAATATGATTATTTGTTGTTATTTTGTTTTGAAATTATTGTGCTCTAATTCTTAAACTAAGTATTAAATGCGACATATTCTTATGAATTAAATGTTAAATATTTACATATTTCACTGGTGAAACAAATCTCGTAACATTAAGCCCAAATACGATATTAATTTTGCACGTGCATATGTATAAACATGTATGTATTAAAATTTCTTAACCTAACCGATTTTTATCTATAATTATTCTATGAACATATCCCGAATTTATTTCATGAATTATCTTAATTTCGATTGGCTTGCAAAGGAATGTACTGACGTTTGACTGTATGGACTTCACTTTTTCTGGCCATTTATTGGACAAGCTTCAATTTCGCAAAATACATTTATTTAACTTAGCTATAAAACGTGAGGCTATGGGGTTGGGTTAGTAATACTTGCGTTGTCACTTTTGACGTGCCATGCGCTAGCTTGTATTAAAATTCGCATATAACTATATTTCAGTTAATGCTATTATATCCTTTGGTACAAACATTTACTGGTTATTTGAAATAATTTTAGTTTTATATGGAATTAGTGATAAGTATGGATAAAACCGAACGAGAATTTTTTATTATTATTTTTAAACGTGAGACTAGTAGATACAGCAAATATAGGATTATTATAAAACTGTATTAGAGTGTGGGTTGGCCCTGTGGCGGAGTTCTGGACTTCGGAATTGGTTTCTCAGTCTAGAATCCGTGCAATACCACTAAATATTTTCTGCACTTTAAGCTATGGATGCGTTATAAAAGTCCACCACTGGGACTGCAGAAAGCCATCGAATTTACAACGCTAAAATCAGTGATTCGATTCCTCTCGGTGGACTCAGCAGATAGTCCGATGTGGCTTTGCTATAAGAAAAAACACACGCGTCATCCTGTGTGTGTGTGATTGTATTCTGCAACCTATAGAACCATGTCATTGAAAGCCAGTGCATCTGTGCTTAAGAATATACCGGTTCATTAATGTATATATACCGAAATGCCGTGCACAATGCTTATATAATATATTTGTTATATCCTATTTACAGAATACTGCTGTTGCCTCTTGTCGATCTGTGTCTTTTATTGTTTACCTGTAACAAAACAGAATGATTTAACTTGTCAATTAATTTTATTCTATTACTTTATTATGCCAAATAATAAATGTGCTTATTATGCTAAATAATAAGTGTGCTTAGATCACATATTACCATGCAGAATATCTCGGGTAATGTATTGATATTGATAAAAGGAGAAACTGACTCCATAAAATAAAGATGGGTTTCTAGTAGAGTTCATAAGTTAGTAAGTAAAACAACGTGTTGAGTGCGTGAAAACAAACCGTTAATTTGTGTGTAGGCGTTCGTGTCATCAGCCCCCGGGGTGGAAACCCAACTGTGTAGTTTATATGAGGTGTGTCAAAACCTGCTGTTGTCCACGGTCTCCCGCTCTGTGCATAAACACTCCTTGTTGAACGGGATAGCCACTCCCATACTGTTGATCAGCCGCTTGACAACTTATAATTAGCATGTCATTCTCTTACTCTGACTGTTAACCCCAGTTCTTAACTCTTAATTACTTGGTCTCCTGCAGATGGCTCTACAGTAGCTCATGATCCTTGCAGGTGTTTGTCTCTTGGAACCAGAGTGACAGTCTCGAAACAAAATGAAATATTGTAGATTCCCACCCCCTTTCCTGATGTTCAGACAGAAAAATTGTCATCTTGAATTTCAGGATAAACAAATTAGAATCATAAGGCAGGAGCACAGGAGGAGCCTCCCCGTGTAGTCAAGGAAATATCCTGCTGACAATCCGTAGCGCCCCCATTGGGATAAACCAGGAAACCGTACAAGATTCGTTCTCCCGGAAAGTGGCAGAAAAATGTTTTGAGATGTGTGTGTGTGAAACACTATGTAGTTTTGCTTGTACAATTCAGGTAGGCGCACCTGTTTGGTTTTTTGTTTGTTTTTTTTAATTTCGCACAAAGTTACACGAGGGCTATCTGTGCTAGCCGTCCCTAATTTAGCAGCATAAGACTAGAGGGAAGGCAGCAGCTAGTCATCATCACTCATCGCCAACTTTTGTGCTACTCTTTTACCAACGAAAAGTGGAATTGAATTTCACATTATAACGCACGTACGGCTGAAAGTGCGAGCAAGTTTGGTGTGACAGGGATTCGAACCCGCGACCGTCAAATTACGAGTCGTGTGCCTTAACAACTTGGTCATGCCGAACCACACACATGTTTGGGTGTGAAGGTATGTTCATTTTGTTTTACTGTACGAAGTGGTTAAAACTGCTGTACGTCACCATAATTTGACATACAGTTGGACAACACAGTGAAAAGCATTTCATATATTTTACAGTTTTGGTATTATCGCAAGTTATATTTCGATACTAAACATGTGAAAGAAACAAAACGTTGAAAAGTCCTAGTATGTTGAAAGACAAACTGTGGTGGCCCTTGTGTACAAGATACCATTTCAAAGACAAATCATCTGACTCAGAGGTAAGTTTGGGTACTTATGACGCTTAAATTCTGGGTTAAATTTTGTTGTATAGCTTCGTTCTTAAACACATTAATGACTACTTTTCGTCTCTGTTGATGTAAAACGTAGTGTGAAGACGATTCAGTGTCTAAGTGTTTCTCAATTTTGTTATATTATAATGTTGAGTTTTTCCATTACACATTGCTCTCACCTCAATATAAGAAAATAATAAAACTATGCATTAAAGTTTAGAGTGTGTAGGACGTTCTGTAAAAATACACATTCAGAATGTTTACCCGATAAGTCTGATCAACCTGAGGACTTTTAAAGATTTTTTTAACTGATAGGTTGCGTCGGTATGCTCCTGGTGGTCAGCTCAAAACGTGGTTTGATTCTTACTTGTAACTAGTAGGAATTCAGTATTAAAGTGGGAGAGCTTACTTGGTTTACTGATATTTGTTACTAGCAGTAACCTTAGAACACTGAATAGTTTAGAACGTTGTTGTTAGTGGTATTTCTTGTTTCATTGTTAATGAATGCTGAATGGCATGACCTTGAATTTCTCAGTAAACAAAATAAGAGAAAAAAGAAGTCTTTCTTCTTAGAGCACATTTTGTGAAGCATTAGCTGATTTATGATTGTTTATATGTATCTATATAGAGAACAGTGGACGGGAATTTATAAAAAGTGTTTAATAAACGAGGTTTAAATGGTTTCTGGGTAAGAAATCTTTTATACGGTTTTGTGTATTTTAAAATGCTTTCAGACGGTTACATAGAGAATAACTTAGCCCTAGTCTTAAGTTTTGAATTCCCTTGTCCATAATAAAGGATCTCTTTCTGAGTGACTCATCAGTATTCTAGTCCTGTAAGTTCTTTCCTACTCATAGACCAGTTCTGACCCCTACCAAGGAGATAATTTTATAAAGGTTTGTCTAGACCTTGGACTAGCATTATAGTTAGGAAGCATAGTTGTATGTCGGTGTCATTTAAGAGCAACTAAAGTTTTTTATTATTATTATTTGGTGGAAAGTCTCCACACTGTGATGAGATTCCAATATGCAGTGCCTGGAGCTATCACTGCCTTAGAAAAAAACGTTTCTTAAGAGAAGTCGGTTAGAACTATTGTTACAAGGCTTCGTAGCTATAAAGCAGAAGCCAGTCGTAACTTCACCCCTGACCTGGGGACAATTTGTTACATCATCTGATAGCTGTGACAACAGTTAACAGACCTGCTGGAAGTTCTTGTCCCAGCTTGATCTCGACAAGAACACGTCTCATCGGACGTCGTAATTTATAGCTTTTCAATGTTTACAGTGAATTAAGCTTGTAGGGAAGGAAACATGTTAGACCTGTTATAAAATAGTTTTATGAGGTAACATTTGCATTTCATTATTAGATGTAAGCCTTTCTTATGAAAGTTCAATCGGGTTTTATAAATGATCCACACGTTTATAGAAAATGAGTGGATTTTTATTACCAAATCAGTAAATATTAAGCGAGATAGTCTCCACCCTCTGTTGTTCTGTCCAATGAAAAGCAACAAAATGTGTTATGAACTAGATTGCAGCACTAAAAATATTTAAAAAAAATTATGTTTTCAAATTATTCAATTTAGATAAAAAGGGGTAATTTTTTTCTACTATTAAAGCTAGATGTTTGGATAAATTGCCATATTCAAGTAAGCATTGAGTTTACTTACAATTCTAAAATCTATAAATCCAATTTTCGATTCCCTCTGCAGCGCAGTACTGTTTACAAAATAATTATTTTTATATGTGTATTCGCAAAAAGCATAATTAAATCACATTTATTTTGGTAATTATATTTCTTTTTTTACTTTTCGTATTCGAATCTAAGTATAGCATTACCAGGTTTTATTGTTAATTTTGATTAAAACAGATTGGGAATTTGGAGATAAAAATATCAATGTTATAAACTCATTTGGATTGGTTTGTTTTGAATTTCGCGCAAAGTTACACGAGATATATCTGCGCTCGCTAGCTGTCCCTAATTGAGTAGTGTAAGACTAGAGGGAAAGCAGCTAGTCATCACCACCCACCGCCAATTCTTGAGCTACTCTTTTACCAATGAATAGTGGAATTGACCGTCACATTATGATATCCCACAGTATGTTATATTTAGTATGTAAACTTCATTGTAATTTTACATTTAGAACTATGCAAGGGATGGTAATGCAAAAGACACACCATCTTTTTGATATTATAAGTCTCGCCCATATGAATCTGAGAGCTGACTATCTGGGTTCGAATGGATTCGATAACACAAAATATTCTCTCCACTTTAAGGTGTGGGTGGATTATAACAGTGACATTGGGTATTGCGGTCCAGCAGCTTTAACTTTGGTCAGTAGTTCCATAATATGGATGGCTGCAGATAATTTTAGTGGCTTTGCAAATTGATATGAATGTTAAGAATTGTTCAATTAATGTCCACGGCCTCCTAACTCATTAAGACATGCATACTTGTGCACTATGTTTCAGTCGACTGTGGCCATGTGTATGAGGCCCGGCATGGCATAGCGCATTAAGGCGTGTGCTTCGTAATCTGAGGGTCTCGGGTTCGTGCTCGAGTCGCGCCAAACATGCTCGCCCTCCCAGCCGTGGGGGCATTATAAGTGACGGTCAATCCCACTATTCGTTGGTACAAGAGTAGCCCAAGAGTTGGCGGTGGGTGATGATGATTAGCTGCCTTCCCTCTAGTCTTACACTGCTAAATTAGGGACAGCTAGCACAGATAGCCCTCGAGTAGCTTTGCGCGAAATTCCGAAAAAGAATTAAATAAACCAATATAAAGGAACGCCTTTATACCTATATTAATATAAAATAAATAAAATTATATATTCAAACATCTAACACCGCCCTCTACATCAGTTACACAACCCCTTTCAAACCTGTGATCAGCTTCTGGTCAGTTACCTCTTTCTTTGTGTACCTGACGATGACCGAAGAAGGTCGAAACGTTGTTCGCTCTACTATGTAAAATATTTTCTCAACCCAAACGAACCGTTTTTGCATATAGACTTTACAAAGACTGTGGTTATCGGCCTGGTCACAATCAACCTGTGACATGGGTGGCCATAAAGATAATTTTTTCAACTCTACCAAATTGTTTAACTTTTATAATCATTTTGATGCATGACATCTGACGCTACTTTTTCCAAAATATTTCTGAGTATCTTATTTTACTTTTTGCGCAGTGTCAACTGCATTACAGGTGGGGTCAATGGGGGTATGTACACTACAACATGAAAATATTTATGCATAACACGAATATTTTACAGCATCTTTTTATCCAAAAGTGTAAAATTTTAATTTTATGACATAATATTACATACAAATGTTTTCTTAACACAGCTTATTTGCTGTCCTTATCGATATTCAAACCTTTTGCATCTTATGTAATGTCAAACTGCATGATATATCAACAAAAGAGTCAAATCTAAAGTGAACAGTGGAATATTTTACAATTTACCTCAAAAGGTGACCTACACATTATGGTGCAACACATTCTCTGGAAATAGTCAGTTAATTAGAAAAACTACACTACTGCTGATGGATTATCCTAACAGAACATTTAGGGGTATGGACACTACCATGGTGTACATATTGCAACTGACACATATCAGGCATCATGGTGTTTACATATATTGTGAACATCACTTATTCATTTTAAAGGTACATAAAAATCAACAGTATTGTTTAACAAATCTATCTCCTCACCTGGAGCAGAAATCAACCATCATCACTAACATATATGTGGCAGCTTGCCATTTATCATGAAAATTGTATCATTTAAAGTCCAACGAAGCACTTATCATTTATGTTCATAACTAATTGATTACAAGTCCATAAATTTGAATTGTTCCCTAGAATTTAGCAGAACTGGTGGTTGCAATTTTCTCTTTATTCTGTCCAGTGGTTGCCAGTCATCATCTGTTTCAGATGGCCACTTGTAATCTTTTCCACTTGGAGTCATGTATGAGAGATGAAACTCACCATCCTCAGACACTTCTAAAATCTGCAATATTTGATTTTAAAAAAATCAAATAAAATGATTAACCTGTTGTAGTAACAGCAATAAGGCAAGTCCAAAAAATATAATCTAATAATATTTTGATCTTCTAATTTAACTTTGAGAAAGCTTTGCATAATATCATTAGTAATTAATTATTACCTGATGTCTTGTTTTCCAGCAGAAAAAAATGATTATAAACAAATGGTAAACTCGAATAAAATAAAAACATTGAAGAAAACCTGAAATGATATAAATTCCAGTTTAGTACGAATAACTGAAATATTTTACCGATTCCATTAGAGTTAGTTCAGTATGTTCATATATAAAATGTTAATACCAAAGTAGTTGAAATAAAAATAAATAAGTTAATACAAGTAACTGAAATAATAAAAAATTGAATTACAGTTAGTATATACATAAAATGTAAACATCAATGTAGTTCCTATGTATGATGGTACCTCAGCTGGAAAATATTTTGAACTTGTCTTGCCCTGTAGCTCAACCAAGACATAGTCTCCTTCTTGCAGGTCTAGATCTGGGCTACAAAAAAAAATTAATTACATATATAGTATATTCATGTAATGTCCGGTGTAATTGTCTTGGAATTTAAATGTACATCTACATTAATGTTCAGGTAAAAAAAACTCAACAGGATGAGAAATGGCATGTGTGTACCTTGTATTTTTCTTTTCAGAGGTTTTGGACGTTTTTCTCAAGCGGTTTTTTTTGGTTTGAGGAACAATGTCTTTGCTGCCGTTTCTTTTCTTGGATTGAGACTTCTTGGATATTGAATTATTTTCAAGAAGAATTAGTTCCTTGATGGTGGACAATGACCAGGATTTAACATATGGACTGTTCTTGCAATCTGTTTCACCACAATAACAACTTAGTGTGCGAGTCATGATCTGCTGCTGTGGACCTGCATCTGCTGAGATTGAATGAAAATTTCGAGTACCTTTTATTGTGAAGTACTGAACATCAGGACGTGTCACATGACTTTTCTCCACATATATAAAATCACGTCGTGATACAGAGCCATCAGGATTCACCTTTGGTTCATGTTGTAGTTTTTTATTGCAAAAGGCAAATAGATCTTTAGGACCTGTAATAGTTGCTTTACCACTAGCTACAGCACGGATGCAACTTCCCTTCACAGTGGCACCCAGCCCATCACAAACAGATTTTCCATGGCTTGTTTCGAAAAAATTGTGTATTGTTTTGAGAGATCGCTGGACTAAATACCAAAAGGCTACTTTCCCTTTATATTGGGAACTGCATCCATCGGACCAAAGGTTCAACACCTCCAGAGATGGAACTTCAGATCTTACTTTCTCAGTGAGCGTATTCAGGAAGCATTCGACTCCATGAGCATTTTTTCGATAATCATTGGTGACTCCAATGATAGCGTGTTTCACAAGGTGGTTATCTTTGGTATAATATGCCATCATAGGGTGCAAAGTTACTTGAGCAGTATCAGAGTAAGCACCTTGCACTTCATTCTGCTGCCTACATGTGTAGTTCTCGGCATAGTCCATTACTACTGTTGCATGGTTTGGCTTGCTATTCAATGACTGGATGCAAATGCCGAGTTGGCGATTTTGCCAAGTAGCTTGAAATAAATGTCCTGGAAGCCATTGAAAATCAACTTTAAGTTCCTCAATCAAAACCTTCAGACTGGTCATCATTGGAACACAGGAAACAATACGTTTGGGTGAGCCATCTCGATCTACCTCAATGTACTTCCACTTGTTCCATTTTATATCAGCATCTCCATGTGCATCAATGAGAGGCTGGAAATGTTCCACAACATTTTGAGGCCCACAGCTCTCACAGTCCCGCTGATAGCATCTCAAATTGCCAAAATCACCATCATAGCTGCACAAGGTTAGTTTGATCAGGTGATCTTTCCTGGTCTCCAAGTTTGCAAAGTCAGTTGTTTGAGCAAACTTTTTAATGGCCTGGAGTTTGAGCGAGGCATTGCAGCATTGCTGACAAAGATAATTTCGCATATTGGTTTCAGAGACATGTATTATATCTTTTGGCTTCAGCAGTTTGAATGATGTTAAGCCCACTTTCAGGCTTGGGTTAAGTTGTTTAAACAGATCGTATGCCTCTTTGATTGTTACGGTCATGCTACGCTTGGGCACAACAACCTCATTTTCCTCATCATTCTTCATGGTCATTACTTTGCGCTTATCTGGAATTTCTCGAGTTATCTCTTGACTTCGGTAAAAGTTCCTCACTGTTTCCCTCACAGTGTCACTGATGCGGTCTTTCCTTTGACATCTGGCTGGTCTTAGCCAATATTTCACATTTGACTTCATACCTGTCACACGCAATTTTTTCTTAAGTCCATACTTCCCCTTGATCCGATTGATGACCTGCTTAACTCCTGCCAGAGCACTTTCTTTTCCTTGGCCACTCACACCTCCTGAGGAAGATTTCAGTTCTTTGATAGTGTCAATAAGAGGTGCTTACAATTCATTAGAAGGGGAAAGATTTTTTACCACAGAAGGACTAAGCAGTCTGCCAGAACAAGTGGGTGACTCGGCCAATTTTTGAACAATCCTTGCTCTCCTAATAGGTGTCTTTGGAAGAGTCTGCTTTATTTGTTTGATTTTTCGCCTCTCTGTCCTTCACGAACCAGGTGTTATACTTATTTCTCCTTCTGGCGTACATTCGGCTGTTTTTTGCCTAAGTTTTACAAGCCAACGCTGTGTTCGCAGTACAGCATTCTTACGACGAAGCTCTGCTATCTCGTCCTGTTCTTTCAACTTTTTCCTCCTTTGCTGTCTTCTTTGACGGTCCCTTGCCTTTTTCTTTGATATCTTGGCAGCAACACTGCGTGGATTTGCAGAATGTTCAGTTGGTGTTTCTGTTTTTATCCGTTTCCGTGCACGATAATCAGCCATCTGTTTCCGTTTTTTAGTACGAGTTTCTTCAAGAAAATCCTTATTCTTTAGAGCTCTCTTCCTCTGTATCCTTCGTTCCTCCTTTTTCCTCTCCCTATCCCTTTTTTTGAAGCCTTCATGTCTCTCTTTATTTGCACGAATATTCTCCCTATATCTTTGCTTTTTTATAGTGTTTTTGTTCATTATGTCTGGTTTGCTATGCCTCCTAACTTGCTCTTTGCTGAAAAAAGATAGAACTATTACATCATTCATTTTTGACAAATTGTATAAAACTGTAGTGTCCATACCCCCTGATCCGAATACTCCCCTCCCTATGCGTTCATTAAAATTCTAATCATGCATCTTATTCATGGATTTTTTATTTCCTGGCTAATACATAGTAGCATACCCTAAAATATTTTAAATGTTTATTGATTTCTACATTACCTCAAAAACACAACTTTCTAACTCATATGTTATTGACAGCACACTTTCAAAGAAGGTTATTTTATCAATAAATTACCTTTGATCAGTGTATATATCAAATAAAATATTTGGCCAACTGATACGAGAAGTTGTATCTGCATAGATGAAATTAAAAACTTGTATTTTGGGGGTATGGACACTCATTTGAAACATGTCTAGTCATGCTGGCTACCCTAATTGTAGTGATGCTTTATCAAAATTACTTTTTATACTACACACAATCAAGGGCATTATAGAAAAGTAAATTAGTTTCAATATAGATAGTCCGTGGTATCTGTAATGTCAGGGGGTATGGACACTACACATTCTGAAGACATTTGACATTTGACGCTTAAAGGTACTGGCATTCATCTCTAGTCAATGTTAGGAAAGAACTACTTCATCTAAATAAACAGTCGTGTCAGTTGCATCACATTAAACATCAATTTTGACATAAAATGACCCACAATTATGATATAACAATAATGTTATATAATTAAATGCTCAGGTGAAGATATTTATAACAAAGTGCACATTTTAACAATCCTGATGCCAAACTTGTCACAATTGCACTATCTCGGTGGGGTAAACTGCAAAAGAAAGAATGCATGCATAGAACATTAAAAATATTAATGAATGACATTTATTTTAATCTAAATACCAAAAACATAGTACACAAATAATACTTGATTTTGATGTGGCCAAACATAACACCTTAATTTAATCATATTTGTTCTTATGCTGGCATGTTACTGTTTACTACACGCGCTTGACTTATATCAATACAATGCAATAATCATTGCATCATGTCTTGTGTTGCACAGAAAATGCAAATTATAAGAAGATGTATCTAAGATTTAATAATAATAGGTATAACACTGACTACAATGCTCAGTACAGGTTGATTGTGACCAGGCCGTTATGTTAAACAGCGACTGAGGTCCATTATTCAGAATAAGACATGAAGCATTTCGGCTGCAATGGTGCCAAGAATACGTTCGATGAATCACGATATACGGGGCATTTTTTTAACATATGAATGACGCTTCACCCAGCAATTAGATAACAACAAGAATAAACGAGTAACCAAATTCACCTCTATTTTCATACAGAAACGAAGTACGCCGTAAGCAGGAAGAAACACTACTAGACACACAAATCTCTTCCTTCAAAGGAATGTTCCCATTATTATCGTGGTAGCAAGCACATACTGCGACCCCTTTCGGCTGCCTTATGTAGTGCAATATGACCTAATTTTAATATTTGATTTGTATAAAGATTAATTATAGGAATAATTAACATTATATCGTAACAGTGATTTTATTGTTATTATTGTTAAAGTTCGAGAAGTGTAAGTTCAGTTTCCTGTAATTGCTTTGCGCAGTGAATGTAGTATGTTCTTAACCATACACACTAAGGCGTTATAACAAAAAATCATCATTGATTTCTTGTTGTTGTTAAACAGTATATTTCAAAACTTCCAGTGTACTTGTGGACTTTATGTATATGGATTTATTCTTGTGGTACTAAAGTCATGTATGTCTTGTTCTGGTGTTGTTAAAGTTCGTTACAGTCGTTAAAACGTTTTTATGATAAAAAGAAATGTATATTTGTATCTACCGTTGCAAGTTGGCACAGAATCCAAGTTTTTTGTAGCCAACAACAACAACAACGAAGACATGAATATCATCTGGACAGGGGCGATTTATGACAGAAGGGCGTTGTCATGTAGAGGAGTGTAAATCAGGTGCTTCTTTAGATTGTCTTCATTAAATCATCTCTTTTTAGCCTCCATAGCACGACTCTCAGCATAATCAGTTTTTGTGCTTATCACAATCTTATCTGGAATAGCTTATCTGTAGCTGGTTGAAAAGAGCGACTACAGTTTGTAAAGCTTGGACTATAGCGGTGTCTTAAAGTGGACCTCCTGCCAAGTTACTATGTCATTTCTACAGACTGTGTAGTGATTCTGGGGGCAAAGCTTGAGGCAAAACTTGTTAAGAACCGTAAAGGCTGTCGCATTTGTCCGTCTGTGC
Organism: Carcinoscorpius rotundicauda; assembly: GCA_011833715.1. Lineage (NCBI taxonomy): Eukaryota > Metazoa > Arthropoda > Merostomata > Xiphosura > Limulidae > Carcinoscorpius > Carcinoscorpius rotundicauda. The sequence continues at coordinate 151,064,175 of CM022392.1, forward strand.
ATAATAAAAATCAGGTTTTATGTCATAGCTACATGCCACAGATTTAGAAGTTTAATGTAATGTCTTTTATCAGTTTCTTTAAATGGGCCAAGTAAAGTGCCTTGTAACTGTTGCAGACTGACATGAAGTAATATTACTGTTATTACTAACTACCAAATTTGGTGCATTCTCTGCATAAAACGCTTATAACAATACTCATTTGAGGTGTATAGATGTCCGTATCGATAAAGGATGCCTTTGTCCTAGAGCCATAAAATAATTGTTAAAATATATGCCAGTTTCTTGTATATAGCTAGTAAAAAGACAACATAGACTTACTGATTTGACATGGTTATGCTAGTCATCCTGTATTTTTGTTTAATGATAGCTCTCGCATATCTTTTTATATAATTTACGAGGGCTAAGATATTGCGTAACTAACGTAAAGCGTTGTTGTTTTTTAATCTCCCAACATTTTAAGTGGCTCGCGTTTTGATACATTCATCTCCATATAACATTTTTATGATTCCTTTTGTGTCTTAAGTTTCATTTTTATGAATTCAAGTTCTGTATCTTACTACACGAATCTACCAGACCTACGGGCTAGGATCACTCAATTAAAGACCAACTTGTAAACAAAATCGTTTCGAGTGCCGTTTGCTGTAGAAAAGCAGTATCTCTTAATGCACCATACTCACAAGATGAGCTGACGTCATTGTGACTCTGCTTATATATATGTATGTATATATGTGTGTGTGTATGTATATTAATATTAAAATTACCTGCTCTCAGTCGCAAGCTACGTATCCTATTAAACAACTCTGCGGGTTCTTACAGAGCATAGCTAACTTCATTCAGTATTGAGGTAGTTGTATTGTGGACGCTGTTCTTCTGTCTGATCAGCCCTTGTGTACTTAGTCGAAAGGCCTCGTCAGCAATGAATACATGAAGATCTGTTTCTTTGTTTGTAACTAAGCATAAAGCCGCATAACGGACTATCTGTGCTGTATCCACCTTGGATGTCGAAAGATGGTTTTTAACGTTCAGCCACTGAGGGGTAGGGGATTGGATATCGGATATGGTGTATATAGTGTGTCTGAGATATTCACTTTTAAGTTCTTTTCATTACTAATATAATATTCTCCTGTTGACGCTGGGGTTGTTTGACTCGCCAGTTTTTCTAAAAATGAGTAAAGTTAATTCGAGTAGGAAAATATAATAATAGCTGGCTTTAAAAATAAAATTAATATCTGATTTGTAAGTGACGTATGTGACATTGTTAGTAATTACAACTCACTTAATCCAAATTCCACCATAACAGGTGTTGCTTATACACTTGATGACGTGAATTGAACATTATGGTATTCGTATCTCAGCCGATCTTACGAGTTTTGGTATTGGACGAAAGACTATTTTGGTGTTAGAAATTGAAACTAACTTAAGTTATAACAGTGATGATTGAACAGCTAAATAATTTGTACACTGTCATTGTCCTTTCCGGACAGTTGTGTGCCTAGTTGTAACATTTACATCTAGTCTTACTGTACGTACAGAAGTGTCGAGGTTTACTGTGATGTACCGCGAACTCGTATGTAGCTAAGTGCCACAATAATAGAACACGGTTAAGTAGTGTAACAGCTGGTTCCCCCCATCGGCACAGCGGTATGCCTGTGGACTTGTAGTAATAGAAACCAGGTTTCGATACTCGTGGTGGGCAGAGCACAGCTAGCCCTTTCTGTAGCTTTGTGATTAATAACAACAACAACCAACGGTTGGCTTCTTCAACAAACGCGCCACCAACACAACTTCTTTACCTCATTGTTTATTTCCTTTAAAACTGGCTTGCCATTTGTTACACTGATTTTCCGAATAATTTAAGTTTGCTGAAAACAGATGCGTGCACTTGTATAAGATCGACGAATATATGATTCACTAAAATGTACCGACTTTACCAATTTAGTAACCATATAGTGCCTTGTACTCTTCCTTTTATCGCAATACAAATTGCTTTTGGGAATAAACCCAATCAGCTGAAATCCATGAAGAATAAATTATCGGAAAAAGGGATTTATCCTTACTGTTTGAGCGGGCACGTGATCACGTTTAATATACCGAGCGTTTCAACATAGCCAGGCCGACATGAACCGCATTTTTGTTACAGGATTACCCATCTTGCGTGCTCTACAACTAAATCGTGTCATTTGAAAACGATCGTACACAAGGCGTGGTAACACAACCGTGTAACATCGCAACAAGATTTGTCCTGTGTTCAATTGTCGAGTATTTGAATGAAATCTAAGTTTTGCCGTCATCAGAAAAACGCTAGGAGCTAAAGAGAACAAATAACTTACTTAGCGAAATAAGAAGATGTCTGCTGACAGCCGTTAAGAACGAGTTGGTTAACATAAATCAGGTAAATATCTGATCTTGTGAACGGATTTCGTTACGATCTGAAGTGACAGTGAGAACCGAAATTCGGTCCGTATTTTGAAAGCAACAACTTTGAAAATCGAAAAGTAATCGCCTTGGAAGTAAACTGAGAATAAAACGAAACGTTGAAGTATTATTGATATATTTTTGTGACAGTATTGTGTGAAATACGAAATGAAATTGATGATAATAACACTGACGTCATAATATTAAGTTAAAACCAAGTGTGCGCTCCATTTAAACCTGTCTGTATTATACTGCAGTGCTTCCTTGCAAAATTCTAGCAATGCAATAAATACTTAACGTCTTAAAGTGTTAGCTTACCATAGCTTACGTTAAAGTTTATTGGTCTAAACATAAATGTACAAAATATCGGTTTAATAGTTGTAACATCAAAACTAAAGTTCAACTTACAACACGCACATAAAAAGGTAACATTTTCTAGATTTGACACTCATAATAAAACTGTTGCATTACAGATACAAACCTTTGATCAAAAGGTGAGATTACTAGGCTTGACATGTATACTGATCCATTAACTTGGTAACACTTGTATCAACAACGATTAATGTAATAGGCGTAATATTAATGCCTTATGACAAGTGTAATTGTAACTAAGATTGAATAGAGTTTGATAAATTAGAGCTTTATTGTAAGGAAGTTTCTCTAAAGCAGTTATCGGACCAGATTTAGATATTCAAAGAAAGTAATTTAAAACTATGTTTGTGAATAAACAAAATACACACCGACTTTCTCTCAGACCAAGAAGGGGTATAAAGCTTCGGATGGAACTGATGAAAGCTCAAAATTCTCCTAAACTTAGAAGGGATATAAAGCTCTGTTTAATATATTTTCAATCAGTAATCTAGTGGATCTGGTGAAAACTCGAACTTCTCAAAACAGTAGACCTCAGCTGATCAATTGATTATTCAATGTGAACAAAAAAATACTTCATGTTTTCTTGAAACAGTTTTGCTTCGTGTTAGTCGTGTATTACAAACCACTTTGTTTGATTGACCTCCATTGTTTATTACTTACAATACTTTACCGAGGATATTCATAATATGTGATCATCGAGATAATCATTCTTTCATTCGTTATGAAACCCAAATCTACATAATGGATTATCTGTGCTATACCTATCCTGAGTATCGGAACTGGGTTTGTAACGTTATAAATTCCTGACTGAAGTGCTGAAATATTTTGTACACTGTCATTTTCCTTTCCGGTGAGGGGCTGTCAGGATAATTACTAGACTACTTGTTTGTGTTTATTAAGTAATAAAGCTATTCCTGGTTTCGTTTTTTTTTTTTTTTTTGGGAATTTTGCATAACGATACACAAGAACTGCAAACACTAGTCGTCCATAATTTGGCAGTGATAGACTATAGAAAAGGCAACTGGTCAACACCACCCACCGCCAACTCTTGGGCTATTCTTTTAGCAATGAATAGTAGGATTGATCATCACATTATAATAACCTCCGCGGCTGAAAATGCAAGCATGTTCGATGACGTGGGTTCGAACTCGCGACCATCAGATTCCTAATTTAGCATCTTAACCACCAGTTTTCTCCTGGGTATCCATTACCTCATTATTTTTTCCAAGATATTCAATAAATAGATCAGTTTTCTCGTTGGTGTTCAGTTGATCACTGTCTTATTCATCTCACTCGCTAGTACTGTGGTAAGTCTACGAATTTACTACACTAAAATCATAGGTTCGATTTCCCTCTGTGGACTTAGCAGATAGCCCGATGTGGCTTTCCTATAAGAAAACACCCACACCCACTCTTATACATATTAGTACGTCTAATTTTTTTGTGGATTTACAATACATCATTCTTCTAGTATCACATCATGTGTGTAAGGGATTATTTCACTTAACCATTTTTTCCAAAGTAATCCTTATATTATTTCTTTTTATCTTGAATACTTAAGGAACCAAATATCAGAATTAATAAAAAAAATAATAACTTGACTTGAGAGGAACGTTACTTCTAAAAAATTGAACATTGTCGTGCTTAACTATCTACATGCATTTGGGTGTTCACTACAAAACCTTTTGTTCAAGTGTCCTGTTCTTACTTCCCGTCGTACAGACCATTGGAAAAGTAACAACTCCATTAACACCTGTCGTTTCTACATGAAGAATCTAGCCTTATAACCAATTCACTAGCACCGAGCCTGTTTCCTAGTGTCAGTCGTCATGATGAATTGCTTGTTGCGCCACCTTATGACTGTCCAATAATTAAACCCTTAACGGAAAAATCAGCTCCCTACAGTGCCATCTACACCCCATTGAGAAGAAAACAGCATAAAATAAGAAAGTTAATAAATTTTTCTGCACTGTTCCTGTTTCAGAACCGTTACTATGAATTGTTTTATTTCATATGTTTCTGTTCAGTTACACACTAATGGAGTAATTAGCACATACACACGTAATAGATCGTTTGTTGTTTGTTTTCTTTTTTTAAAAAGAGGTTCATTATTACATCTTAATAAAAACTGAAAAACAAACTTCTGTTCGGTACATGAGTCTTTAAGCCTAAACATGTTAGTTTTACAGGGTGGTAAGAACTGCACGTACGGGCTGGAGAAACATGGTCTTTAATGGACGCATTTCAGGTTGAATTATGGAGTTCATGTGTATGAATCGACCTAAACATGTTTTATCGGCCCATAAATAAAGATGCCATCTATATAACAAAATGATTTATGGGCAGCTTTTGGTAGAAGAGGAGCTGCTCTGACTGTGTACATTACAGACAGTAACATTGCTGCTCATGTTTACAGCTGCTAAATCTAACGCATCAGTCAACTTGTGTACGGTATTTAACGAACCAGGTTTTCTTTGTATGGTATCTAAACCTAGCGAACAGTACGAAGTGTGAAGAATAACTTATAGAGAACGTGTAAAAAAAACAAAAAACTATAGCGAACATTTCTCACAAGTTTTTATTTACTGGATGTAGTTTTGTTTATTTCATTCGTAACCTTTCATAAAAGTTTGCTGCAACCTTTAAAACATAGTTCTTGTTAATACCTAATCCATACAGTGAACAGTGTCTTTAAACCTAGCAGAACAGCTTATAGAGAACAATATTTGAATCTAACAAAACAGTTTGTCTAACATTTAGTGGAATATCATGTGTGTTCACAACTTAGCGAGCAGCTGTTGATGGACTATGTTTAGTCCTAAAGGAACAGCATATTGTGGATAATATTTACAATCTAGCGGAATACCTTTTATTAAGTAATGTTTACAACCTAGCAGAACAGCTTGTAGTGGACCGTGTACTGGAACATTTTAAATAACAAAACAGCATGTACTGGACAATGTTGAAAAACCTAGCGAAATATTATGTAGTTGACAGTGTTTAAAAACGTAGAATATCATTTATTGGACATTGTTTAGTCCTAACAGCGGTAAGTCAACGGAATTACTTCGCTAAAATTAGGGCTTGCTTTCTCTTGGGTGGGCGCAGTTCAGACCTAGATGTAGTTTGTTATACAAATAAACACACAAATAAAAATGTAGTGTGATATAGTGGGCAGTGTTCAAGTTTAATAGAAGTGAAGAAATCTTAAAACCAGCAGAACATCTCGTAGAGTACAGTATCTGAACCTAGTAGAACATTAATAGTGTTTTTATTTCTATACCACAGTTTTCAATTAAGAGTATTTCGATATAAGTGCTTGTAAACTTAATTTAAAAACTAGAATTCTCTCAATCGTATGGATTGACTGTAAATAGTTTTCACTGCAACTTTTAGCTTAGTAGCACGAGCTTTTATGGAAATATTATATTCAGACGACCTTCTGTTCATGGCTCTCGACACGTGCGAACTTCCCATGTACAGTTTATTACTTTCTTGATCCACCTTTCTCTTGTTGTTGATAAATGACTAAACCTGCGACCTAGCAACCTTCCTGCCCCTAATTGCCACTTAACAAACTGTCTTGATGAGGGTTTTGCCAGTGGCGCCCCCATCAGTCACGCCTGTCCGTTATTGTTCTGACAAGTTAAATGAAGATAGGGTTTTCCCAGTCCTCGCGGTCTTCAATCTTGTTCACGTGGTATGAGCGAAGTCATGACGTGTGTCTTGGAAGTTTTTTTTAAATATTGAAAGTTTTTTTCTTCCTTTAGTTTAACAAAGTCAGATGTAAAGGGAAGATTTTTTTAGCGGTATATTTATGTAGGTGGCATTTTTGACAAGTGAAAAGAATGAGTTACATATAATTGAAAAGCTTGATTTGACAGTACTGTCACGTGGCACACATAGAAACGAACCAATCAGTGTACATGTTGACTTTCTACTTATGTGACGGACAGGCCGTTTACATGCTCTTTTATGTTTTAATAAATATTATTGTTGTCTTAGTTCAAAACTACACCTAGTCATTCTGTCCACCGCGGGAAATCGAACTCTGTATTTTAACGTTGTAAGTCCATGTACGACAGACCGTTGTGGAGGTGGCGTCTTGCTGTTTCTTATGCCACCCTCATTTTTCTCATTATTTTTTTAGAAAAACTGTTTTCTAAATTTGCTTATTTAATACTGTTAAAAGTTACGCTGGGATTTTACTGAAAGTAAATATGCCATCTGAACCTAGACAGCCATACAAGTGGGTTCTACACATAGTAACACTTAAATATCTTGTGGCAGTATCCAGTATAGAAAGTATGATACATTTGTTTCACATAGTGGGTGCTACAAGTGATTCATAGTTGTAATATTTGTTTGACTTTCTCGCTGAGTTGGCTGTTCCATAGTGGCACGACGGTTTGTCTGCGGGCTTACATCACTAGAATCCGAGTTTCAGTACCTGTAGTCACCAGAGCACAGATAACTCATTGTGTTGCTTCGTGTTTAAACTTTAAAAAGTAACACCTGTGCTAGGTACTCAATTTAGTAGTGATATATATATACTAGAAAGAAGACAAGTTAACACAACTTATTGCCATTTCTTGAGTTACTTTATGTCAACGAATAATGGCATTGACAGTCACACTGTAACGCAACCTCGGCTGACAGGACGAGCATTTTTGGCGATAAGATTCGAATCTGCAATCTACAGGACACGAGTCAAGCGCGCTAACTTCAAGGCCAGGCCGGTTACAATATTGTGTATGTATCAGGGTGACGTACGTTCTCCATAAAAAAAATTATTAACTGTGTTCTATTTTTTTGAAATACGAAATGTTTGTGCCGAATAGAGTACTCGTAACACGCAACTAAACAAACAATGACATGTTGTACAACTGATTCTAGTAAAATTCTTTATGTTTTTGTTTGGTAACATATTTTTAACTTTTGACAACTTGAAATATAAAGTACCATTCAGGAACACCAGTGTCTCATAACCTGTTGTTAGCGGCCTGTAACAAGTTTGAAAAAGTGTTTAATGAATTTTCAATTCTCACACACACCTTGAATGTGTCACACTGATGTATTACAAAGCATATACTTTTTGCCGTTTTCATTAATTTTTGCAAATCCGTAATTGTGAAGCTATCGCTGGAAACTGACACATGATGGGATTTTAGTATTCAGAATCGAACTACTTTATTTTAGCTCTAGGATACTCGCACACACTATTACTTTTAAATAGAAAGGACAATGATGTATAATGCAAACAATATTGTTTATAAAAAGGAGACACAAAGGTTTTAGAATTCTACAGACTCTATCTTCAGTAATTAAAGCAAAATAAAAGAATTACACGAATCTCAAGTCGGTAATCAAAATACATTAACAATAACGATAATCAAAATTATGACACATGTTAAGTGAAGAACTATCAAACAAAAACATTGTACATATTAAGTGAAGAACTATCAAACAAAAACATTGTACATATTAAGTGAAGAACTATCAAACAAAAACATTGTACATATTAAGTGAAGAACTATCAAACAAAAATATTGTAATGTAAAGTGAAGAACTATCAAACAAAAATATTGTACATCTTAAGTGAAGAACTATCAAACAAAAATATTGTACATATTAAGTGAAGAACTATTAAACAACGATATTGTGCATCTTAAGTGAAGAACTATCAAACAAAAACATTGTACATATTAAGTGAAGAACTATCAAACAAAAATATTGTACATCTTAAGTGAAGAACTATTAAACAACGATATTGTACATCTTAAGTGAAGAACTATCAAACAAAAACATTGTACATATTAAGTGAAGAACTATCAAACAAAAATATTGTACATCTTAAGTGAAGAACTATCAAACAAAAATATTGTACATGTTAAGTGAAGAACTATTAAACAACGATATTGTACATCTTAAGTGAAGAACTATTAAACAACGATATTGTACATCTTAAGTGAAGAACTATCAAACAAAAATGTACATATTAAGTGAAGAATTATCAAACAAAAATATTGTACATATTAAGTGAAGAACTATCAAACAAAAATATTGTACATATTAAGTGAAGAACTATCAAACAAAAATATTGTACATGTTAAGTGAAGAACTATTAAACAACGATATTGTACATCTTAAGTGAAGAACTATCAAACAAAAACATTGTACATATTAAGTGAAGAACTATCAAACAAAAATATTGTACATCTTAAGTGAAGAACTATCAAACAAAAATATTGTACATGTTAAGTGAAGAACTATTAAACAACGATATTGTACATCTTAAGTGAAGAACTATCAAACAAAAACATTGTACATATTAAGTGAAGAACTATCAAACAAAAATATTGTACATCTTAAGTGAAGAACTATCAAACAAAAATATTGTACATGTTAAGTGAAGAACTATTAAACAACGATATTGTACATCTTAAGTGAAGAACTATTAAACAACGATATTGTACATCTTAAGTGAAGAACTATCAAACAAAAATGTACATATTAAGTGAAGAATTATCAAACAAAAATATTGTACATATTAAGTGAAGAACTATCAAACAAAAATATTGTACATGTTAAGTGAAGAACTATTAAACAACGATATTGTACATCTTAAGTGAAGAACTATCAAACAAAAATATTGTACATATTAAGTGAAGAATTATCAAACAAAAATATTGTACATATTAAGTGAAGAACTATCAAACAAAAATATTGTACATGTTAAGTGAAGAACTATTAAACAACGATATTGTACATCTTAAGTGAAGAACTATCAAACAAAAACATTGTACATATTAAGTGAAGAACTATCAAACAAAAATATTGTACATGTTAAGTGAAGAACTATTAAACAACGATATTGTACATCTTAAGTGAAGAACTATTAAACAACGATATTGTACATATTAAGTGAAGAACTAACAAACAAAGTATTGTACATATTAAGTGAAGAATTAACAAACAGAACCATTGTACTTAATATGTACAATATTTAAGTAAAGAATTATCAAACAAAAACATTGTAAATATTTAAAAGTGTACAATTTTATAGAAGTATGTTTGTTATTCAGTGTTGGCGAAAAATTTTGTGGAATTCCGAAACGTTTATCTATGTGTTTTTCTACCATATATATATATATATATTTTATATATACCTTAAGTATAGCTATGCTTTTTCTTTTTTTTTTGAACTTTTGTTTTGCTCTGGATTCATCGATTGATTTAGTTCTGTTCTAGAATACTGACACTGGCCACTTACTCGCGATTTCTAACAATGACACGCAATACTTTGCTTTGATAATCGAATACTTAGACACATATACTTTGGCTCCAGAAAACAGGTACGCGTTACATTACTTGGGCCCCCCGCTAGTACAACGATAAGTCTACGGATTTACAACGCTAAAATCAGGGGATCGATTCCACTCGATGGGCTCGGCATATAGCCCGATATGGTTTTGCAGTAAGAAAACACACACACACACACACACCACACATTACTTGGGTTCTAGAATACCGACTTACACTGCTTCTCTATGGCGATAGGATACTGGCATACAAAAGTTTGTCATAAATTACCCGTACAAGTGAAAACTATAACATACGCTACTTTATTGGTAGAATTGTGAATATGTGGTACGGTAATGAAATCTTCCAGTTTTGTTAAAACTGGTAAACGTTAATTCACTTTTTTATACATATAAACGTTCCAATAATAAGCATAATTTCGTGGTTAAAATTATAACTAGCCCAATTTTAGGGCTAAATAATAACGTATTGTTATGTCGGTAGAGGAACGACTTGATCTGCTGTGGTATCCATATGTTCTTCTGATATACGTTAGTTTTATAGCTTAAAAGTTGTACGTTTCATCTTTTGCTCTTGCAGGATTGAAGACGATGAGATAGTTGAAAACGCCACCAGAGGTCCCATTCTTCAACGGGAAAGGAATTGCTCCATACAGTGATTATCACGATTCTAAGCCTAACGTTAGTTGGACACAATCCGGAACAGTGACGTTGATCAAAGTTGTTTTGTTCTTGTAGAGGAGGAATTGTCAACGTATTGGCCTGAATCTTAAAGTTGTTCTAAGTTAACAAAACACACCCTTCAACACGTGAACAAAATTCAACTGTACAGTTATGTTGAAAATTCAGAAGAACGAAGAACAGTTTTACCGTAACTTTTTATCTTTAAAGCCCATTGACTGATGAAGATTGCTTTGTATAGGAAGTGCGTTAAAAGATGAAACAAAAAGACACAAGTAACCTATACATAGCTATTGTTAAAATAATTACAATATTAATGGTATAAGTGTCGCATGCACTTAGTATAGAAGCAGTAGAATATTTTAGGACTTAATGCAATTACATTGCTGTTAGTTTTTCTTGCGTCCTACTAAGTCCTTGCATATTTTGCCACCAGTTGTTCCTTACAACTGTCCACGGGTCACATTGGTTTTGTAAAGCCGGCCAGGACTATTAATTACCAACCTTTTCAGTGGTTGACGTTAGTAATATATTTACGTGTCAGTCTGTTCGTAACCTTTCGTACGTTAATATGTTATTCGAATAATATTATTACAATCTTTATGCACTGTACACATGGGGACGCCACTGTTTAACGGTAGACCTGCTTTTCTAATACATCTGTCAGGATATTTGTTAAGAGCTGGCGTTGGCACACGGTTACAGCATATAGTGGTAGTAATGCATATAATGTATGTAGATACGCTCATAGATACTTAGTATTCGAACAACCTTTGATAAAATACTTTTAAATAATATTTAAAAATCTCTCTCTATATGTACTTAGAATATTTTTAAAAATGTGATTTCGATGTCAATATATATATATATAGTGCTTGCAGTGCATAAGTTCATTTTAAAAGATTTAGAGCCAGCGTTTTCATTTCAAGAACGTAGACACTTTAGCATTATGGGATGCTTAATTTTTGGATTTCACACGATAAAGTCGCCAGAGAAAACAAACAAACTAGATTGTTGTACAATATGATTTAAACCCCAGCAGTTGTTCTTGTAAATTCGTTTTAATTATATATGTCAACCACACTACGATGTTTGTCGTATTCTAGATACCCCGAAAGAGCTTTCGTATTGAAAGAAAGTCGTTGTCGGAAGATATAATAAGGTTGACACGTTATAACGTATTTTCCTTTACTTTCACTTGTGGGAGTAACAGTTACTGATTATGTAGGAAAACGTGTTCGCTCTTTTGGCTAGTTTTTGACCTATACTGGTGGAGGAAGAATGTTGTGAGAGTTTTAGTGCAATTATTGGAGTTTAAAGACAATACAATTAGAACAAATCTTTCTGTAGAAACCATAAGCTTAGCTTCAAGAACTCTTCCCTGTCTAAATCAACTGTTTAACCTAAATCAAGTGATGTGCAATGCTTAAGAAAATAATACCCGGCTGTCCAGTATTATTGAATTTAATAGAATATAATCCAGTAGGTAACTCTAGTACCATCTGGTACAACTATCTATGTGCAACTGTAAAATAACGTGATATATATGATAAATATTATGGTTTAGAACCTCATCTGTTATCAAATAAACGAAATTGACCTTTTATCGAAACAACCAATGGCCATTGTCCCTTTATTATTGGTCATGTACTTCAGTTATATAATATTAATATGTGGGGTTTGAACACGGATTCAATCTTTACCGTATCTAACAATGGCCATTGTCCCTTTATTATGGATCATGTACTTTGGTTATAGAAGATTAATATGTGGAGTGTGAAGACAGATTCAACCTTTCTCGTATCTAACAACCAGTGGCCATTGTCCCTTTATTATGGATCATGTATTTTGGTTAAATAAAATTATTATGTGGGATATGAAGAAAGATACCATCTTAACTATTTATGACAACCAATGTTTCTTGTCGTTTTAGCGTAGATCGAAAAACAAGTATTGACAAGTCAAAGGTGATAAAAGACTTGATTTTCTAATATTGCCAAATTAAAGATGACAAAATCTTGAATTTCTCGGATATTTGAATCATATTTAGAGTAAAGACGTCATTAACTTGTGAAATTTTTGATAGTTCTTTTTTTCAAAAACGTAAATAAGGGAAGACAAAAGTTTAGTTAGGTTTTACTTCTATGTGTAGACAATTTGAATCTAGCATCATTTTAATACTACCTTATATACTGGTTAACACAGCCGTCAGAAAACTCCTACACAAACGTATCTTACAAGTTACAATCTTTTCCTGTTTAAATACTTTACTAAATATTAATGAGCGTGCATACTGTGAATGCAGTTTATTTCTAAAAGGGTGATTACTGTACCTCTATTTTTTGGTACTAACATACAAAAACGTGTACATTAGCGTAAAACGTAACTGCCTTATTTTATTGGAATGGGGGAGGGGCTTAAAAGGGCTAAGCTAATCTAACGTAATTGTCAATAACAGTGTATGTACACTAACCGGAAAAAAGTGTGTTAACGTGTCTTCCTTTTGCGCTATGTTTTAGGCTTTTATGGTGTAAACATGGTAGAAATATTAGTCTCTGTGTAACGATTGTGAATGGGTAAAGAATGGTATTTTGTTTTCATCGGTTTATTGTAAAAAGTTGGTTGTGAAACACATTTCTAAACGTTGAGAGCATTTTGAGCCAGTGTTGCCATATACAGATTTGATTTTTATAAATATTTATTTAAGTTATATACTTGCATATTCTATGAACTAGTCCTAAACCTATTTTATTTTTATTTTTTAGTATTCTCCTCTGTGATATTGAATAACTGTTAATAAAATTATTGGATGCTGCTAAAGCACTGCTTCACACAGATTTTCATAATCATGAGAAATAACATTTACAATTAAAGGAATTTTATGTTTTCAACTTTTCAGTATGAAAGAATATTATCAATACATACATTATGTTAGTTTTGGAAACTTTGAAACGCGGAGTTCTCTTCTTGTTGTAAGTTGTTCTTTGTTTTTCTCTTGTCGCTTCGCGCTTATTAAAATAATGCATAAAAACAAATATTATCTTAAAAAGTAACAAGTTTTACTTCACCCAAGGGCTCAGCGGTATGTCTGCGGATTTACAATGCTAAAAACTAGGTTTCGATACCCGTGGTGGGCAAAGCTCGGATAGCCTATTGTATGGCTTTGTGCTTAATACAAAACAACGACAAATTTTATAGATTGCCCTAAAAAATTTGTTTGTTGTTAATTACCAACTAAACACGAAAAAAACAGTTGGTATATTTTTATAAAGTGCGTTTGTTTCGAAACACAACCACAGTATTCTGCTTATTCCACGGGGGAATCGAACCCCGAATTTTAACCTTATAAGGCAGTAATATTATCGCGGTCCCACCAGGGAACTTTTATTTAGTTACTTCATCACACTTTGTGTCTTCGCGTTTAACTTTGTTTTTCGAACTATCTTTATCTAATTTGAAACAGACATCACAAACAAATTAGTGACCTTATAGAAGCTCATATTTTAAAAATGTTCCTATTTTTTTGTGAAAGTGACCTAGATAAACACTTAAAAACTGACATTTTTATCATCCAATCCGAATCACACGTGTATATATTTTTAGGTTTTAATGAGAATTTGTTAAAACAGGACTTTGTACAAAAGGATGAAAATCGACAAAAGCCTGAAAAAGTGGTAAATGTTCCTGGAAAAAACAAGAAATATATTTGGTCCCAGTAATGTTGTGTTTCTATCAGCGGTTCAGGTTTGGAAATAGATTGTTTGCCAGGGGAGTATCCCAGAAATTTAATTCAAAAAGGTCCAGCGTGGCCAGGTGGTTAAGGTACTCGACTCGTAATCCGAGGGTCACGAGTTCGAATCCCTGTCACATCAAACATGCTTGCTCTATAAGCCGTGGAACCGTTATAATGTGACGGTCAATACCACTATTCGTTGGTAAAAGAGTAGTTCAAGAGTTGGCCGTGGATGGTGATGACTAACTGCCTATCCTCTAGTCTTACACTGCTAAATTAGGGATGGCTAGCGCAGATAGCCTTCGTGTAGCTTTGCGCGAAATTCAAAAAACCAAACCAAACCGAAAACAATTTAAAAAAAAACTATATTTTCACGTCAACATTTCGTTATATTCTTGGTAATGGATTGGGAAGCTTAGTATATACTTGGGTAAAAAGTGAAAGGGTTTGGTTTAGCAATAATAATAAATCTGTTATAACTGTCTTAAGACACTAAACTATTAGGTTGGTTAAGTGATATTAAAATCAATAGACACGTCCGTAATTATAATTGTGATATTTTTGGTTGGTCACGTGGATGGGCCGTGGAGTTTTGCGAATGAAAATAACTGTAATGATCTGTAATCCATCCTAACATGGTCATCCTTTCAGCCGTGAGAGCATTATAATGGTACTGTCGATCCAAGTGTTCTTTGGTAAAAAGAATAGCCCAAGAGTTGGCGGAGGGTGATGATGGCTAGCTGCTCTCACTCTACTTTTGTACTGCTAAATTAGGGACCGCTAGCGCAGATAGCTTTTGTATAGCTTTGCGTGAAATTCATAAACCAAACAAACAAATTTAACTATAGCTAGCAGACGGCCCGGCATGGCCAAGCGCGTAAGGCGTGTGACTCGTAATCCGAGGGTCGCGGGTTCGCGCCCGCATCGCGCTAAACATGCTCGCCCTCCCAGCCGTGGGGGCGTATAATGTGACGGTCAATCCCACTATTCGTTGGTAAAAGAGTAGCCCAAGAGTTGGCGGTGGGTGGTGATGACTAGCTGCCTTCCCTCTAGTCGTACACTGCTAAATTAGGGACGGCTAGCACAGATAGCCCTGGAGTAGCTTTGTGCGAAATTCCAAAAAAAAACAACTAGCAGACAGGTGAAGAGAAGCACTTCTGTGTAAAAATAGCTACATGAACGTTTTAACTAGAAAAATAGTGAATCATATACAGATAACCTGTTAACGTTTCTTTAGGTTGCCGAAAAATTAAGTGAAATAAATACAACCAATTATTTATGGTAGAGCAACGTTTCACACTGCCGTAGCCAGACAACTGTTTACCACTGGAGTGAATGTACAAAATACTACAAGTTCGAAATTGTAAATTATTTGACATTGTCAAGCCTAATTTCTTGTTTACTCTTTTTAAGTTTTATGGACATACTGACCCATAATTCTAAAGAAATGTAAATAAATTTAACCTAGTTTTAAAACTACGTTTATTAGAGCCGATCGATAAGGCCTAACGACAATATGCATTTTCGTTGCTGTTAAATAGCCTCGTTTGACCCAACTGCAGATGCAGCTAATGTTTCAGTCTATTTTCAAACAGGCCTAAAATGCACATCGATATTTAAGTATTGGTTAACATATATTTGCACAATTCTGCCTAACTTGTCAGTCTTATAATTTTCAACTAGACTAAGGTAAACCTTAGAAAGTCCAAAGAAAGGGAATATTCAAAATACTCCAATCAAATACGCTTAACTATTCACATAATCTTAAAAACAACTTAGTCAGAATTTTAACATTCAGTTAAATTTAACCAGTATTTAACGCCCAAACGTACCAGCATTATAACTTTCTGCTTTATAACATCATGTTGGTCGTATTTTACTGGCCTCAACCGGTACTGTAACATTCTACTGACTTTAACCTGTTTTGTAAATTTTTACTGATTTTGATTAGTCATGTAAACTTTATTTTTAGTTTAACCAACATTCTAACAGTTTGTTAAATTTAGTGTATTTTTTGACTTACAGTTATGCCAAACTTGTTTTTTCAGAAGAAAATCTAAATTTTAAATTTGATTTTTATATAAAAATATACTTGGAGATACCGTATCGTGACATGGAGAAATAGTGAAGTGTATCATTAAGATGAGTCTATATATATGTATGTAATGATCACTGGGTTAGAATGTGTATATTCTTTAAATTATCGATATAGTAATGTTGGAAATAATACTACCTTGTAAATTATCTTATAGGCATGCGTCTTATGAACTTCATGTTAATAAAGTAATATGACATGAACAGTTGGTTGTATCTTATGAACTTCATGTTAATAAAGTAATATGACATGAACAGTTGGTTGTACTTTATTGAATGTGTTTTCAAGCGTGAGGTTGAATAGTTCAAGAAAATGAAGTTAGATCAAGGTGGTCTCGAAATGCATGTTGCTTTCACGGAAAGTGTTCAAATGTCTTATAAATTATCTTTGTTCGTAACTCTGTAATAGCATCAACGGATTTCGAGGCGTCAGTTAATTGGTAATGTATAGAATAGAATAAGAGTTTGTTTAAAGTTTAAGCGTATTGTTTTGATGTTGCTCTCTTGATGTTTAGGGACAATCTTTTCAAGGTTTTCCCATAACATATATTCCATAAAGAATTGAAATAATCTTGTTTCATGTGTATTCCAAAAGGAAATTCAAATAACGCTATTTCAATGTGTATTTTGAAAAGATGTTGAGATAGTTATTTCACGTATATTCCCAATGGGGCATAATATGATGATGTTTTATGCGTGTTCCTAAAGGAAACAGAGGTAATGTTGTTGTTCGTGTAAATCAAATGTAAACAGATAATATTATTTCATGCATATTCCAGTTGGGAGCTGAGACGTGTTAGGAGGTTGAATAAAAACCGAAACATTTATATTCGTTTAAATATTCCAATGACTTAATATTATGAAAAGGTTTCTTAAGAATTTAAGACTTACGCACGCGTCGGGTTAATTTTAGCAACCGAATATTTTCTCTGTATGTTAAGATTGAATCATAATTTTCATTTGTGGTTATATTGATGTGGTCGTTTCAACCATCAATAAGTTAATGTTGCTTTTGTGACTAATGTTATCTTCAACAAATCACATGGCTATTCTCTGTTAGTTTCATTTCGATAAACACGTACAAGTTGGAAGATCATTTATAACCATTTTAATTAATGTTGTTAACCATAAAAATTAATACATAGAAGAAGACAAGCAACACATTAGTTAAGGAGACTATCATTATTTAGTAATGATTACTGTACATTGGTTTCTCATATCTGCATGCAGGGAAACATCACAGTCAGAAGAAGTCATTAATCACAAGTGAACAAATTAAGAAAAATATATTATAACTTAATAACGCTTTCAAGTAACGAATGACTGACATATTAACAAAACAAAATGCTAACAGTTTACCACAACAGGATTAGAATCGATGACCAACATGTTAAGTAAGAAGTACTTCTGATATTATACTAAACTAATCTTTTAGCGAGTGACCCGCATGTTAAAAAAGGATTAATGCTGTGGAATAGCGATAAGTGAGACATGTAGGCTTAGGCCTACCACGTGCCCCTCAAAACTGGTATTTGAAGTGTGTAATATAGGAGGAAAACACGGAAAAGGTTTGGGTAGGGGATCTAACAGAAATGTTTACTTTAAGGCCCTTTCAGGCCTAGTTGCCCCCAGTGGCTCAGCGGTATGTCTGCGGACTTACACGCTAAAATCCGGGTTTCGATACCCGTGGTTGGCAGAGCACAGATAGCCCATTGTGTAGCTTTGTGCTTAATTCAAAAACAACAACAACAACAACAGCCCTAGTTACTCCATTGGTTTAGTGGTAGCTTCGTAATCCATATTTTGGATCAATAATCCACGAGTTTATTACCACACTAAAATTTTGTAGACGATACAACTATTTTAAAACCGAACTTCAAAATACGGCAGTGATGTTAACAATAATAAACAAATGGTATCACGTGTAACAGCAAACTTTGAGACGACAAGTCTGTAAGTGAAACGTTAAAATAAATTATTTGTGGCTGTGAGGTTTGGTAAAGTACGTATAAATGTAATTTTATTTGAAACGTTACTACATTAAGTTTTGATATATGTGGACACGTTTTTTATTATTAGTAGTAATCATAATAACAAAAATCGATGCAATTACTGTAATTCAGCATGATATTTTTGTGTATTTTGTTGTTCTTAAGGAGTTAGTCTAAAAACATCCGCGGTAACATAACGTGAGAAATTCTGCTACACGTATGTTTTCAAAGGTGTCGTGGTATTATTGCTGCAGAACTGTGTATTTCTTTCCTTTCAGCTCGTAAATATACACTAAACAACTTCTTAGTGTTAGCTGTGTTGTTGTTTTTTTTAAATTCTATGACTATACGTATACCAGGAGTTTCAAAAAGTTCATTGTGCAAATTACTCGGTAAATTCTTTAAAACTGCTTGACTATGATGTTGCACGGTGGATTTTATAACCGTAGATACCAAGAAATGTGACCATGATATGATTATAAAACCATACGACTATATACGTTGTCTTCCGGATGATCGAATTGGTCTATATACAGTTTAACAGCCTTGTGTCCATCACTTTACTAAACAATTTCACCTGAATTTTAGAAACACCTTGTATATATATACACACACACAAACCGTAAACAAATAGTTGTGTGGGCTGGTATTTGAAGAATTCAGAGCTTACCAAAGTTGGGCCCCCCAGTGGCTTAGCGGTATGTCTGCGGACTTACACGCTAAAATCCGGGTTTCGATACCCGTGGTGGGCAGAGCACAGATAGCCCATTGTGTAGCTTTGTGCTTAATTCAAAACAACAACTACCAAAGTTGGACGTAATAGTTACCTTATGAGTAAGATGAATTGTACAGTGGGACAGATTCGTCCTGTATTATATATATAAAGATATGTATGATAAATAATGATTTTATGAAGAGACGTAGATGGTTGTGATTTCACAGATATTTATAGTACGTTTGTCCACTAGCTTCAGAAACTTTACAGAACTGTTTATTATCATAGAATGAAAGTGTTAAAGTTTCATTGGAGTTCTTATTGTCGTTCAGTGTTCACTGGGTGTGTATTCACAAAATAAGAGGAGTAACACTTTGTATATCTATGTTTGAATGCCACTGTCTTTCATTCCTTCATTAAACAATTTGGTGTATATTACATCTATAGAAGTCGCTCAACAACGTTAAGGGAAATTCATAATTGTTGTTGTTTTGTATTAAGCGCAAAGCTACACAATGGGCTATCTGTGCTCTGCCCACCACGGGTATCGAAACCCGGATTTTAGCGTACAAGTCCGCAGACATACCACTGAGCCACTGGGGGGCCAAATTCATAATTACATAATGCACCACGTTAAGGGTAATTCATAATTACATAAAGCACCACGTTAAGGGAAATTCGTAATTACATAAAGCACCATCAGAACTTCTCATAGCACCGGTAACAAATTAACCATTCAAATCGCGGAAAGATCACTTTCAACATAAATATAGTCATATATTAGCACTAGTAACAAACGAATCTTTCAAATCGCGGAAAGATCACATCCATGATAATTGTAATCATAAATTGGCACCAATGAAAAAAGTATCATTGAAGAAACATAGTTCGATATTTAAAACGTAACCGTCACTAGTGACGTAAGTACGGGTACAAAGTTAATTGGGTAGAAGCTGTAAACTGCACGTCTCCGTCATAATTGTTTAGACGTATGCAATTGCTTGCTCTCCCCCTCCTGGTGGGACAGCGGTACGGCTTCGGATTTATAACACTAAAATCAGGATTTCGACTGCCATCGGTAGACACAGCATACAGCCCGATGTGGCTTTGCTATAATAAAACATACAGACACTCTATCAGGTTTCCAACAAGAATTCTTTTGAACTAACAGAGAAAGAAAGCACGTGGTAGTAAACCACGTGGTTCTCAGTCTCATAACGTAACTTAAATGTTTAAGCATAAGCACCTTGATCCAGAATTATGTGGTAGAAGGTTAAGCCTAAACATCAAGAGTCACATACATAAAAGTACATTCAATTTTTCCTTAGCACATTGATTACTTGACATTCTAACCGATTCATTTATATGGAGGAGTGTTCACGAGTTATGACAATGGTAGAAAGATGACTGACCGCTTAGGCTATAAAGTCCCTTCTTCCACTACTAATGAAACGACACTGGTTATGAACTTTTGCTCTACTTTATATTTTCTACTGCAGAAAACCTTTGCGCAATGTACTAAGATCATATTTCCGTTGTCCGTCGACCTTGCACGAAAAACGATTTCCGATAGCCGGTCTAAGAAATCCAAAACCCTGAACCCACTTTTCTTTCTTTTTTTAACTTATTTACTTCCAGCAGAATAATTAGCATGTTGTTTGTTAGGGCTACTCTTTTACCAACGAATAGTGGAATTGACTGTCACATTATAACGTCCCCACGGCTTAAAGGGCGAGCATGTTTGGTGTGAGAGGTACTCGAACCCGCGACCCTCAGATTACGAGTCGAGTGCCTTAATAACCTGGTCATACCGGGCCGTACATTGACTTGGTGTTTTGATGAGCCATAGTTTACCGGAATGCAACGTGTACAAAGATGGTATTTCATTACAATTTAATAGTAGCGTGATGGTCTCATATTCCATAAATAGTTCAGATCATATCATTATTATGTTGTTATTGTTCGTTATGCAGGTGATAATATCCGTGTTGAGTACATGCCTTAGGAACACATTCAAAGCGTTTCTTCATCGGCTTCCTTCAAAATTTGCCTTTTGAAACAGATGTTGCAGGAACTTTTATAAAACGAACTTGGGGTGATTAGAATTTTACGTATGGAATGATAATTAAAGTATATTACCTAACAGTTGTTGGACAGCGCACGTGTTATGACTGTGAAAGTCGGGTTACGTGCAATTCGCTTAGTTTAGGCTCCCTTGCCGCTTTACATAGGTCCGGCATGGCCAGATGGTTAGGGCGTTCGAGTCCTAATTTGAGGGTCGTGGATTCGAATCCCAGTCACATCAAATATGTTCGCCCTTTCACTCGTGGAGGCGTTATAAAGTTACGATCAAACCCACTATTTGTTCGTTAAAGAGTTGGCGGTGGATAGTGATGACCAGCTGCTTTCCATCTAGTTTTACACTGCTAAATTAAGCACGGCTAGCGCAGATAGCCCTCGTGTGGCTTTTCTCGAAATTCAGAAACAAAACAAACTCTTGCTTCTTGTTATTGGGCTTTTCACGATACTATCCAGTTTGAATTATAAGTAAATTTGGCGCAGGCCAGCTTAATTAAACTATCAATTCGGCCAAATTAGCCGCTGCATTGTGGCGCCATGTAGCGAAAATATGCGTTCGTTAATATGTGCGTAACAATACATGCGTGTTTCCTATTATATATTTGAATAAGTTTATGTATATTTAATGAAGTTTTGATTTGAATTTCACACAAATCTAAACGAACCATATCTGCGCTAGCCTTTCCTAATTTAGCAGTGTAGGACTAGAGCCAACTCTTTGGCTACTCTTTTACCAACGAATAATGGGATTGATCGTAACATTGTAATACCTCCACGGCTGAAAGGGCGAGCATGTTTGGTGCGACGGGGATTCAAACCGACGACCCTCAAATTATGAGTCGAGTGCCTTAACCACTTGGCCATGCCAGACCATTTAATGACGTACATGAATGTAATATAAATAAGGTCATGACGTTTCAGGCTAATAAAATTTGTGTTTTTCTTATAACAAAGCCACATCAGGCTATCTGCTGAGCCCACCGAGGGGAATCAAACCCCTGATTTTAGTGTTGCAAATCCATGGACTTACAGGCTAATAAAAGAATGAGCTCAAATATGGATGTGTGATATCCAGTGAGTAGCTTAGGCCATAATAACGGTTTATTCTGTGTTCTCCTTAAAGTAAATAAAGAATATATGTATATATACAGTTTGGACACTGAGACAAAGGCATGAAGTTGCCTTAGATTCACACTGCACCAGGTGACAGCATGGTAGACCCATTGTTTTTGCTAATCACGCTAAAGGAGATTTTTTCCAGTTATGCTAATTGAGATATTGGTAGTCTGCTTATTAAAAATGAAATAAACATACCAAATCTGTAATTTTTAGCACTAATGGTTCGGAAGTAGGTTTGGTTGGTGTATATCTAATTAGTTCTGAAGTTTGGGGTGATATCAAACCTCGATACATTCTTCCAACAATGCATTTTATGTAGCTTTTTGTTTTTTGCTAACTTGATTTAGTGTTGGGTTTATAACAATTTCTGGGTTCAATACATGAATATTATTTCTCTGGCTGGATTGATTTTTTGAAGTCAGATGTGATTTCACTTATTAGCTCAATATTAAATTGAACACGTGTCAGAAAATAAATCGTATTTGCGAACAAACAGGCTACAAATTTTACAAAAGGTTTCAGTCTACTGCCGCTGATGATTTCAACTCTGAATATGAAGCGTTTTATTAAAATTCTCTTCCTACCGAACTCTGGTCTTTGTATCAGTCACAACCAGACAACGATACTTTATATGACAGATGTAGTGTGGTCTAGTTATTATTATCCACTCTTCTGTACTTTCGTTAACGATTTCTCATTAATAATATAGATAATTAAAATGCAAACACACTAATTACAAATTTTCTAATTTAACTGTTAAAATTTAAGTTTATTCTTCGAACAAAAAGAATCAATTTTGTACTTGCTTACAATAACAGCAACTAAGAAATGACGAGAGAAGTGCTAATAAACGTTCGAAATACAATTTATTTATTTGAAGTTGGCAAGATTTTTATTCTGGTATTATTATTCCTGTATCATCCATTTTCACAACACTCAAATTACGTTTTGGGGCCAGACTTTTCGTTTTGACATGTATTGTATTGTCCAGCGGTATGTCTCCGGATTTACACGCTCAAATCAGCGGTTCGATTCCCCTCGGTGGGCTGAGAAATTGTCCTCCTGGTTGGGGGTTGTGCAGTTGGCTAACAACCTACTCACTTACAAAAAATATGCCTGTTCAAGTAACCGCAGCAATTGCGGCCCTGTGTTCCTTAAGGAATGGGGTGGCATTTGATGTATTGTATTCTTAATTTAATTCTTCTAGTTGGCATTGTGCCAGTGTCATGGTACCTTCCATGCTTTCTGTAAAAGAGGACAACCACATCTTTTGGCCTGTAGTTTAAAGCTTGGTTTGACTTGATCAGTTAGAGGGATGGTGGTTTATTATAAGTTTTCATCATTATATAACTAATTTAGATTATATCTATGAATAAGGAATAATACATATTTTTTTCATATGATTTTGTGCAGATGTTCTGAATGTAACTGCTGAAACATGCATATTCATAAACCTGTGCAATAACTCTTACAAAGGTAAAGGTTACAACTTTTGTAACGAGCTCTTGTGTGAGTGTTTCTGTAAGGACATTCGACAATTGAAACATGTAACTCGGACGTCAATAAAATCTGGCTTGAAATAAGTATAACCATGTACATAGAATAGTGGTTTAATTAAGGATTGCAGGGTGCTGCATTGGAACAAGGCCTGAATATAAAAGCTGGATATCAATTCGTTTCTTGTTTATGTTCTCGTGGTTTTGATCTCTTCACCCCAGCAGCAAATTCAATTTTAAGACCTCCATCTGCTTGTTTGTCTTTGTCTGAACTTGGATTTTGTAGATGTTTTTGACTTCCTTTTCAACGTCAGTGTATCGGAATACCACCATATCAATACGTTAGTCTGCTGCATGCTGAATTAACCTTGACATATTTTTCGACTTTCTGGATGTAAAACGCACTACATGGTTATAATATTAAACAAGCTAAGTTCCTTTGAAAAATGTTCGCGAAACACTGTTTTATTTCAAATATATCACTAACAAGAAAATGTATTATCCAGACGCTTGTTTCGTCCAGTGTGATAACATATTTTTAAATGTCAAATACCAGATACTGAATATTTATCTTTTGAAATATGTTTTTGTTAGGTGCTTTATTTGTTTGTTTTGGAATTTCGCGCAAAGCTACACAAGGGCTATCTGCTCTAGCCTAATTTAGCAGTGAAAGACTGGAGGGAAGGCAGCTAGTCATCAACACCAACCGCCAACTCTTGGGCTACCTTCTTATCAATGAATAATGGAATTGGCCGTCACATTATAAAGCCTCCACAGCTGAAAGGGCGAGCATGTTTGGTATGATGAGGATTTGAACCTGCGACCCACCTGGCATTGCCGGGCACTAGAAGAAAAAGTATGAGGTTATTTTTAATTTTAAGTATTTGACAAATATGTGAATTGGAAGCTTATTTTGTAAATAGGTATAACAATAGTTTTATTTGGAACAGTAGGTAGTTGTTTCAACTCAGATGTAACACATTCGGAAGAAAATGACGACTTGTTTTTGTTTTTTTCCTAGAATGACATCACAACCGATAAGAAGAAAAAAAAGTTTATTTTGGAAAGACTAGACATTGATTATTTTTTGGAATAAAATAACTTCAGTGTATTTAATATTTTGTGTTACGCTGTGTAAATGTGAGGATTTATTTTTTTCCAAAAGTGGCAATTAATGGAAATAAAAACTTACTTTAAAATACTCGACCCTCAGATTACATGACCGTGCTGGACATTAGGTGCTTCGAGAGAGCGTTGTGAATACGATACTTCTAGGGCTTCATCAAGATTTTTAACAACCTAAATTTATATACTAAAATGACCTCTGCCCTTCCTCCAAGCAAACCAGAATTAGTCTGTTAATAGTCTTCAGTTTTTTTTACCCCTCTTTGGAAGTTTTGATGTTGTAAAATGTAATTGAGAACGGTTGTTTTGGTGGGTAATATTTGAACGCCAAAAATTAAGAAAGAGTGCAGGAAATTGAAGTTGTTTACAGGCTTAGTGTGGTCTTAATTCACTCCTACTAAGTCCGTGCGAATTCTCTTGTTTACTGTTTTAAAAGATGCTCTTAATTCAGGTTCAGTAGACTGCTGAGAGACTGGGTTATTTTGGACGACAGATCGCTTACCTTTCTTCATTACCTTTGATGTGGGACTCGTAGCGGTGGTGTAACAAACTCGTATGTTATCTTCCTAGTGATTCAAAACTCTTCTTCCTTTTCGTTACGCGTTCTCTCACGCATAGTGTCTCAGCGACAAGTCTGAAGGCTTAAAACTCTAAAAATCGGATTTCGATACTCGCAGTGAACGCAGCACGTGTAGCTCGTGTAGAGTGTGTCTCGTAAATCAATTTCCTTACATATTTTTTGTAAAACATAAAATTATACTTACAATACGTTTTTATACCTGCAGAATAGGACAATTGTTGTTGTTGTTTTGAATTAAGCACAAAGCTACACAATGGGCTATCTGTGCTCTGCCCACCACGGATATCGAAACCCGGATTTTAGCGTGTAAGTCCGCAGACATACCGCTGAGCTACTGGGGGGCAGAATAGGAAAAAGTCGACTGGGAAAGTTCCTTAGTATGACCCTTTCAGGGGACGTTAATTTTAACTGCCATCTGCTCTTACAAATGAATATAATTTAACAGAAATACGAAAAAAAAACTAAAGTTCTTAACGTGTATATTTCCAGGAGTTGTGGATAGCCAGAGGGAAGGTGAATGTTTATTTCATTTTCTATATATATATATTGCAAATAATTAATATAACTTAATTACCAGTTACTTGTAAATAATGTCCAGTTCAATCAATCACTGGAAGAGTTCCGTGTAGCTCATACAAATACAACAAATCACAAAAGAACGTTTTTATAACAAAAAACCTAATGAGTTTCTAGAAAATAATAGCACGTTCAGCCCCAGCACAATAGTATGCTAATTGTAAGATATAGGAAGGATACCCACATTAAAACGCAATCCTATTTTACATTTAATAGAGCCTTACGTGGCCTGGTGGTTATGGTACTCTACTCGCTATCTGTGTCTCAAATTCGAATACTCTTCATCGAATATGCTCAACCTTTCAGTCATGGGATTGTTTTAATGTGACGGTAAATCCTACTATTCGTTTTTTAAAAGAGCAGCTCAACAGTTTGGTTAGTTTTCCCCCTCTCCAGTCTAGTCTTTCACTGCAGAATCGGGTAAGGTTCACAAGTGATGGACAAGGCCAAGCGATTAAGTAACTCGTCTCGTTATCTGAGGGTCGTAGGTTCGTATCCCTGTCACAACAAACATGCTCGCTTTTTCAGCCGTGGGGGCGTTATAATGTGAGAGTCAATCTTACTACTCGTTGGTAAAAGAGTAGCCCAAGAGTTGGCGGGGGGTGGTGAAGACTAATTGCCTTCTCTCTAGTCTTACACTGCTAAATTACGAAAGGCTAGCTCAGATATGGTTCGTGTAGATTTGTGTGCGAAATTAAAAACAAAACATTTATTATTGGCGATAGTTATCTCTTACGAGTGTATTGTTATAATGGTATGATTATTGTTTTCGTTTAGATATAACAAATGCTCTGAAACATTTCCTAGTGCTGGTATTATATGAACAAGTAAGCAAAACAGTACATTTTTTGTTTGTTTAGTTTGGTTTTGTGTATTTCAAACTTTCTCTATAAATGATGTTTGAGCTGTACACGTGTCACTTTGATTGGTTCACGTGGAAATGTTCGCCCTCTTCGTTTTGTGGAGGATTTTTAGGGGTGTTGAAAGAAAATCTGGTGTTCTTTCCTAGATTTAATCTTTTATGAACATCGGTACCCTAAAGTAAAATAGGAGCATTTCACATCTTACCTTTAACACTGTGTATGGTTAATCTGCTGGAAAGCATAGTTGTAGGGAATAAAATATTTCAAATATAAAGAATATGTGTTTATGCTAAGCATAAAAAAACAATATAGTATGTTGAAAAACATATGTTTTTGTAGGGTGTAAAATTAAATCTCTATGAACTTCATACATGTTGATAAGCTCGAAGAACTCGTGATATTAACTGAACGGAAACTATATTTTTTGACTTCACTACATAACTTAAGTTGTCTGAAAATATAAACGAAGATTCTAAAATGAATCGCTTGACAAACTGAAAGCAGTTCAACCGTAAAACCCAAAATTTTACACAGTATTAATATTATTGCACGAAGGTGCGTGTACAGTTAGTACAATCATAAATCAAAGGTTTTTCCATTTGCTTTACATGACTCTGCTCTTTGTTTTCTGAAATATTTTGCTTCTATTGCAAAAACAACAAAAATAAAACACTTTACTAAACATTCGAAAAACTTCAGCCAGATTTCAGTGGCCAAGCTTCAGTTTACAGGGATCTCAGGCAAGAATCCAAAGTTTGTCAAGCTTCTCTTAAGTGCAATTCAAACCAAAGATTATTTCAAATTGTACAATTGAAGCTATGCAGAGTTGTATGCAATACGGTGAGGTAAAGTAGGTATATAGGAAAGTTTTTAGGCTTATCGCTGTTTGACTCAGAACACAATGTGTAAAGATACATGCGATATTCTGATACAGAGTAGAATAATGCATATATATTGCTTATCTCAATTAAAACTAGGGCAACCTTAATTCGGTGCATCATTCACTGTGTATTAATTTACTTTTTTAGGCTTATCACGATGTGAAATAAAACGTCAAAGTACGTTAAAATTGAGTGCATATTTACTATTACATAAACCAAGAAAGCGTATGATAAAACTGAAAGTTTGCTGTGATTAACTTAAAACTCAAAATCACTGCTTACATCACGTTTTCATTTCTTATTGTCACCACCACAAGTTCATAAGAAACTAGGCCTCATTTGATACCGTTATGTACGAGTGAATTTTGAGTGGCTGTTGAAAACAATTGCATCTGATTCGTCAGAATAAGCAGCATTACAAACGCAACTGTTGTAATCAAAGCTGAGAGCACTTAAACTTCATCACCATAGAAACCACTCCTTTTGTAAAGAACTCGAGTAGGTTACGACTTAAACGAGGCTTAGAACGAGAGTACACGACAGCTCTTGTGGTTAACGTTCTTTAGTATTTTTTATCCACGCTCTTGTTTCGCCTCTCTTTAATTGTTCCCTTGTATAACATTCAAGTATCAC
This sequence comes from Carcinoscorpius rotundicauda, assembly GCA_011833715.1. Taxonomy (NCBI): domain Eukaryota; kingdom Metazoa; phylum Arthropoda; class Merostomata; order Xiphosura; family Limulidae; genus Carcinoscorpius; species Carcinoscorpius rotundicauda. Next base: position 151,092,850 of record CM022392.1, read on the forward strand.
CAATACTTGTGTTTCGTAGACAACAGAAGGCCAAGCGCGGTCAAAACCACGATGCACACGAACCGCAACACACTTCTTAATTACGATAACGTTGTTTTCAACGTTTTTAACGAAATTTTTCGAAGTACAGTGATGACTACCGATTCAGTACTCGCAACGTGTTTCTTTAGTTGTAGCTACGGTTTCAAGATCCTAATTACAAAGATGAAACATATCTCGAGATGTGAATCACAGAAACCCAAACCTAATTAATGTACACCACATTGGACATAGCTCTGTTTAATTACGTTTACTGAATTATAACCAGTGAAGCAAGAAGCTGCGCAATGAGGCAAGAAAGAAAATACAATTTGATAAAAAACGTTTTAAGCATTCTACGTTTATCGATAATTCTTGGTAAGAAAGGAAGTGTATATGTAAGTTAAACTTGCAAGCATATATATTCATACATGTGTATCTCTTCGCGTACGTACGATCTGTCACTGACTCAGAGAAGAAATTGTACCTGAGAATCCAATAATTTTATGTTTAGACAGTAGAATATGATGAGGTTAGATTACTGTAAGCGAAACGTCTAGTTGTGACTTCGTTTTTACACATTTTAGCTATTCTTAATTAATTTTCGTTTTCATTATATATGTATTACGTTTATTCACGTGCTTGTAAAACATAGAATCCGCTACAGAGAACTAAGTGACTAAAATAAAAGCATAGAAACTAAAAATGTTACTTGTATATGTATCGTAACATGAGGATGAAGATGTGTGTGGTGTGTGTATACGTGTAGTAACGTGAAGATGAAGATGTATATATACGTATAGTAACGTGAGGAATGAGGATTTATGTATATGTATAGTAATGTGAGGAATGAGGATATATGTGTACGTATAATAACGTGAGGATGAGGATATATGTATATGTATAATAACATGAGGAAATTGTACACTTATAGTGTATAGGTATAGTAACGTGAGGATGAAGATGTATGTATGTATATATTAACGTGAGGATGATGATATATGTATATGTATAGTAACGTGAGAATGAAGATGTGTATATATGTAAAGTAACCTGAGGATGAGGATATATGTATGTGTATAGTAACGTTAAGATGAAGATGTGTATAGTAACGTTAGAATGAAGATGTGTATATATGTATAGTGACGTGAGGATGAAGATGTGTGCATATGTATAGTGACGTCAGGATAAAGATGTGTATATACGTATAGTAAAGTGAGGATGATGATATATGTATATGTAAAGTAACGTGAGGATGAAGATGTGTGTATATGTATAGTGACGTCAAGATGAAGATGTGTATATACCTATAGTGACGTGAGGATGAAGATGTGTGTATACGTATAGTAACGTGAGAATGAGGATATATGTATATGTATAGTAACGTGAGGATATATGTATATGTATAGTAACGTGAGGATATATGTATGTGTATAGTAACGTGAGGATATATGTATATGTATAGTGACGTGAGGATGAAGATGTGTATATATGTATGGTGACATCAGAATGAAGATGTGTATATATGTAAAGTAAGGTAAGGATAAAGATGTCTATGTATGTATATATATATATATATATATAGTGACGTCAGAATGAAGATATATGTCTTTATGTATTAATATTAATGAACAGTTATGTAAACAGATTGTTGTCTTTGCTTTTCAATTCACACTAAACCAAACAGTGGGCTATCTGTGATGTGCTCACCCCGTTTGTCAAAACGCGGTTTTAGCGTTATAAACCTTCAGATATACCGCTAACACCACTGCATCTTATTCAGAGAGTGTTGGTATGAAAAAATAACGACAAACCTTGTGCTACGGGTACATTAAGTTTTCACTAAATAAAATAGTCGTCATGCGACTTTCTTCGTCTGTTGTATTAAGTGTTCACATATAACAACAAATTTACTTCCAAATACCCAACAAGACAGAACAGCCAATGAATATGATTATTGTCACGTTGCCGTATTATCCATGAAATTTATCATATAGAATGGTATTAATGGGGGATAAGTAGGTTCACTGCTGTGCCACCTTACACCCGCCGTTCTCTATTCTTCACATGTATTCGGTATTATGATATATTTAATTGTCCTTTCCACAATGATGTGTATTTAATAATGTATCAATAAGTTTCAAATTACCGAATTGTTTATGTAACGGTCAGTATCGGTTGATTTACCCGTACTGAGTGATTTGCTGTTTTTGTAACGCCAAGTCTAAAGTGATTGAAAAAATTGGGTAGAATTTTTCCTTTTCTTTGTAAAATACATACACGTTGTTATCATTCGCATGATACGATTGTCTCTGATGTTGGTGATATTCCTGCTTGACTTTTGTGTGTTGTTGTTCTGAATTAAGTACAAAGCTACTCAATTGGCTGGCTATCTGTGCTCTGCCCATCACGGGTATCAAAACCCGGTTTTTAGTGTTGTAAGTCAGCATAGATACCGCTGAGCCACTGGGGGCACTTTTGTGTGACTCATATGTTTTTTACCAATTTTTAATCAACAAACTCAATAGCGTATGATGACTTTATTAAGTAAATATTTCAGAATAATGTGACTACAAAGTCGATGGGTCCTGTCTGTAATTCTATTTAATGCCAGAGTCCACACACACAATTTCTTATTTAACTACATTTATTCACTCAAAGATATAAATTCCTGTATCACTAGATGACGGTAGTTATGTTTTCATCCTTGTGCGCGTGTCTTTGTCAGCAAGATTTATCAAAAACAGCCGAATGGATTTTGACGAAAGTTGGCATACATTTTGACTATGAAACAACTTAGAAGTGATTAGTTTTTGGATGGTGAAGGTGAAAGGTCTAGGCCACAGTGAGGTCACCAATATTTAAAAAAGAGCAATATGTTAGCATTCGGACCGGTTTTTCACACTATTTTTGCTTTATATATCAATTAAAAATGATCGTATTTAAAAAACAAACAAACTTGGAGAATATATGTAGAGTACAAATCATCATGCCAAAATGTTCCGTGTCCTTTGATGTGAAAAAAAAATTGTATTTTCCGAGAGCCGAAAATGAATAAAGTTACGTGATGGAAATATGCGTTCTAACCAGAACCTCTCTATATAGGTAATACAGTGGTGATTATACAGTGTGCTACGAGGGATCTTTCCAGCGGAGCTTGCTCATATGTGAGAGTGTGCTGTATTAAACGTAGACTTGTTCGTACGTCTACCATACAGACCTACTGCAAAACATATATTATTGTAATCATAATGTAGAAACCTTGTGATATTTTGCAAATAATCTTGAAAGTAAAATCTACTGTTCTATTTATATCAATTTGAGTTTTAAACGTCTGCTATTATCTGTATACCAATAGTGTATTGAATGTCTTCTTGTATTTTTAGAGAAATACATTGTATGAAACATTCTTATTGTCTATACATAAACCTGATTATAAAACTTTTACTGTATTTTAAAATTTGAATTTTAAAAAAGTAATCCAAAGCCAGCTAGATAGTCCAAATCCTTTCCACGAAAGTCATTATGCAACTAATATTGCTGGATTTGTAGCGCAAAGCTACGCAATGGACTCTATGCTGTCTGTCCACTGTGGGGAATCGAACCACGGCTTTTAGCTTAAGTTAAGAAATTTAAGGTTGAAACAATAGAAATTTACTGCATATATTTCTTTACGTTACACCGACACAAATATGAAAACCAAGGAGGCTGTACACTTGTGCATAAAAAACAGTCATTCGTCACATGTCCGAATTAACTGTGTTATATTTTGTCATTTGCTCAACAGGTGTTGAAGAAAAATGCCGAAAGCAGAAACCGCGTACGCTGGGACTCTGCAGAAAACAATGTATGCGTATGAATATTTGCAGAAGTTAATTATAGGAGGAGTTGTTGTTGTTGTTTTTGAATTAAGCACAAAGCTACACAATGGGCTATCTGTGCCCTGCCCACCATGGGTATCGAAACCCAGATTTTAGCGTTGTAAGTTCGCAGACATACCGCTGAACCACTGGGGGGCTGTAGGAGAAGAGAGCTTAAAGATCCCACTTTTGTTCCTTCTTATCAATTTCACAGATCGAACAAAGAAACAAACAGCTGTTGTTGTGGTCTGAAGTCAGTCAGTATTTTACAAAATTGCCTGAAAGGAAACATAAACAAATTTCGATTTGTTTTCAATGATAAAATAATTAATTATCAAAACTGAACTATAATTCCGTTGAAACTTTTGTCCTTTATATTTGCGTTGCTCACAGTCCAGAAAGCCTGCATACTTCTAATACGACAAATGTCTATTATATTGTCTTGTGTCGAACAAGACATTTGTAATTATATTTATCAATTTATAATTATAAACATTTATAATTTTATAAATGGAGCTTAAAATTATTTGTCATAGCTTAACTAAATGAGCAAGTTTTTCATAGTTCAATATGTTCTGTACATTTCTCACAACTCAATACGTTCAGTAAGTTTGTCACAACTTTGTGTGTTCCTTAAATTTGTCACTACTCAACGAGTTCAGTAAGTTTGTCAATAATTTTGTGTTTGTTAAATTTTCACTACTGAATGAGTTCAGTAAGTTTCTCACAGCTCAGGACGTTTGTCACAACTCGACACGTTCAATATGTTATAGATGTTGGTTAGGTATAGGATATCTATGTGAAAGTTAATCTATATAATAATAACATGCAGCAACAGCAGTGTTAAATACGGAATTTTAGAGCAAAATGACATTAGACTATATATGATTTTATACCTAAAAAATTAAACAATTTTAGAAGTGCATCAGACGATCAGTCATATAAGACGGATCTACAATACGTTATGTGTTGAGAAAAGTTCCTAAGCCATGGCTGTTTTTATTTAATATGCTTTTAAGTTTCGTTTGAATCGTCAAACCTGAGTTACTTCACAATTAGACAGTGTAGACTCACACTTTTATTCCTTGTTCTAGTTTCATAGGTATTAAGATACATTTCACGATGCAGTAAGTTTAAACCTAAACACAAACTGTAGAAAGAACGAACAAACATGCGCCAACTTTTGCTTGTGAAAATTCAGCAAAAAAGAAAAAAAGTGAAACATTTGCTCTAAGAAAACCGGGTTTCATCAGGTGTTTTAAATAAAATTCAGACCAAACTCTAGCTGTACATCGAATAGACTACATTGGAAATTTACCCACAAATGCTGGAATGGAGGGCGTTTTATATTAACAATTTCTATAGGTACAGACGAGTAGATCACGGACATATTAGACTGATTACATTAGAAACGGATAAAAATAGATTAGCGACAGACCAGATGGTCCCGTTTGGTCATAAACAAAACCTGGAAATAATGTAGCTCGATGAAGAATGATTTTGATTACAAAATGGCAAGTCCTTGATCTACATAGTAGACTTACATGTAGTACTTCCTGATGATATACTTTTTTGTAGTACATCCTGATAATAGGCTTACATGTAGTACATCCTGATAAAAGGCTTACATGTAGTACGTCCTGAAAATAGACGTATATTTAGTAAGTCCTGATAATAGACTTATATATAGTATATCCTGATAATAGACTTATAGGTAGTCCATCCTGATAATAGACTTACATGTAGTATATCCCGATAATAGACTTATATGTAGTACATCCTGATTATCGACTTACATGTAGTACGTCCTGATAATAGACTTACATGTAGTACGTCCTGATAATAGACTAACATGTAGTACATCCCGATAATAGACTTACATGTAGTACGTCCTGATAACAGAAATTTAATAGTTGTTGATCTAAATAGACAAACTTTAGAATGACGTGAAACGTAAACAATACCTTATGGTTTAACTTCGTTTTTCTATAACTTAGTATTCTTATAAAAAAAAACTCACTTTAATTAATTCATTGTTTAATTATTAGGACGTAGGTCGAGTTCTGTGATTATAAAAAGCTCATTTTAATTTTTCTGAATCCACTTTTACAAACTCAGTAATGTATACGCCTAGTTAGGACGTGCCACGCTTTTAACTACTCAGGGTATATCCTTTATTAAATACTTAGAGTAAATTTATTTATTTATTAAATACTTAGATAATACCTTTCATTAACTCATTAGAGTAAGTTCGTTGTTTAATAATCGCATTATATACTCCGTTAACGCATCAGAATAAGTCCGTTGTTGAGTGCTCGGATTATACGTTTCATTAGCTCATCAAGTTATATCTATTGTTAAATTCTCGGTGTACACTAATATTAACTTCTACAGCTATGTCTATAGTTAATTCTTCAAAATATAATTCCTATTAACTTGTTGGAATAAGTTTTTGCACAATTCTCAGGATAAAGCACCTACTAACTATGCAAGATATGTACGTGTGAATTTGCCACGATACAAGCATTATTAACTTGTGAGTGCAATGTAATTGTTGACTCTTTAAAATATGCCCTTTTAATTCAACAGGTTGTCTGCAATGCTCACTCTTAAGTAATAGTCGTTCCTTAAACCAGGGGTTAACAGGGTTTTGTATTTAACATACTGTTTACGAAGGGCTAAACAGGACAGTAAGAAGCAGTGGGGCAAATAGTCAAGGCGGAAGTACTATTTTGATTGTCACCAGCTAATTAACGTACAGGAATACCAAAATACATAAATGAAGTTAACATAAATACGATACATTCTTCCTGGAATCCGAAGCCATGATCAATCAGCCAAGTGCCTGTTTTGTATAGAAGTACTGTACTATCTCAGGAATATCTCTGGCAGAATACGAGAAAAAAGGTCATGTTGAAAATACCGAAGATAGGTGGCATTGTTACTGCAGGGTCCGTAGACCAAGAAGAGGTTCTCTGTCCGTAATGTTGCTTGAGGCGGCGCTAGTGAAGAAACGAATTCTTAGACATTGTTAGTGAAGGACAGAAAAATACAGTTGGTTTGTTTTTTTACTTTTAAAACAACAAACAGAAAAACAAAACTCTTTCTTGTAGAAGTATGACGGTCGTGTTTAATGCTGGAAAACAGCCTGAGGCTTGAAAAATTACCAAAGATTTTAGAAATTATGTCATCTTTATTTTGCCAAATTTCTCGAAAGCGTTGAATGTTCCCAGGTCCTGTTACTAGTGTGTCTCCTACCGACCCACCCTTTGTAAAACACGAATAATGGTCATTGACTCTTGAGAACAAGTTATTTACTCGGATTCTTCCTGGTAAATTTGATTTTAGCATATCAAGGTATTGAAAGAAAACGTTTAGTCTGCAGTTATTCTAAATAATATTCGATTATTTTATTTTGAATTTCGTGTAAAGCTACACGAGGGCCATCTGTGTTATAATATTTGAACTGACGCTTTTAACTTTCTTTTTCAAATTATTTCTTAGTATAAAATTAAAAGAAGTTCTAATCTCCAGTGATTCATTCTTTGTTACTTAGTTTAGTAAACTCAATATGATGTAAATGTATCTCCCTAATTTCTGTTATTTCTATTGAACTATATATCGTGTTCGCTACAAGTAACGTCATGTGATCCCTGTAGTGACGATATGTGCAAACTACTGTATCAACATCTGGTGATGTTTGTTGTGAGATTTGACATATAGTAGAGATAGGCCTGTATCAGCTTATCATTTTCACCACAGCGTATTTGATCGAGATATTTTGCTAAAACAAAGTACAGAAATATAGATAAATATGTTACTAATACTTAAGTAAGGTCTACAATGTTTGTTACTAATACTTAAGTAAGGTCTACAATGTTTGTTACTAATACTAAGTAAGGTCTACAATGCTTGTTACCAATACTTAAGTAAGGTCTACAATGCTTGTTACCAATACTTAAGTAAGGTCTACAATGCTTGTTACCAATACTTAAGTAAGGTCTACAATGTTTGTTACCAATACTTAAGTAAGATCTACAATGTTTGTTACTAATACTAAATAAGGTCTACAGTGTTTGTTACCAATACTTAAGTAAGGTATACAATGTTTGTTACTAATACTAAGTAAGGTCTACAATGCTACACTGTGAAGAAAAACGTCAAATCTTGACTTTGTTTAGCCACCTATAAACAATATCTATTGTTTATGAGATACTTGTGAGCGAGAGGTCGCTTGCAGAGAAAGTGACAAACATTTTTACTCACTGTAACAATAGGTTCAGAGTTAAATAACCGTTCTCGAGGGCGCCATCTGTCTTATTCTACATTATCCCCACGAGGTTTAAAACATCTCGAGAATAATAGCCGCACGTGAGGCACGCGCCTCAAGTGTCACAGCAGCGTTTCTTCACGTGTGGTATACAACTTTTTTGCGTTCAAATTAAAGTTGATATAGCTTCCGTACGTGTACGAACGTAATGAGTCACACACAGATAGGGATGTTTCTTCTCAAACATATAAACACTGTTTGGAAAATTACTTTTATAAAACCAAGGACTAAAAGAGATAAAAAAATACATCTCATTATGATTGACGATAAAGATTTTGCATCAACAACATAAAACATGACTTCACTCATGAATGAAATTTTCTGTCATTAGCATGTGTTACAATTATTACTTATGTTATAGAAAGATAGTGTAGTACTCGAACGTGTATGGATGGATAACAATTCATTGTTGTTGTTTATCATGTGCTGCAGTGATACTTTGTATCAGCTATGTTGTAAATAACAGTATATTCAACAAAGACACGTTTTAGTATTCAGTAGGAAGTAGTGTTCGCCCCTAGTGGCACGGCAGTATGTCTGCGGATTCACACCACTAAAAACCCGGTTTTGATACCCGTGGTTGGCAGAGCACGATAATCTCCCATGAAGCTTTGTGCCTAATTTTAAACAAACAGTCCTTCTTTAGGATACAATTTTCTAATTCCAGCAGGTCATTACAATTGCTTTCCAAAAATAGTTTACGTTTAAGTTTGTATTGTATAAGATAAAAATGTTGTTTTTTAACTTTTGGAACAATTAAAATAGTTTTAGTTTAAGGCCCTAATCTTTCACTGTTGAATTTTTTCCAAGAAATAATATAATCTGCTTTGTCAAAAATTTTAATTAAATTGCATGATTTTTAGTGTTTTTTAGAAAAATTATATTTTGGTCAAAATTACAAAGCCTGACGCTTTTTAAAAAAATTATATAAATTGTCTTTTCATCTTATTTCTACTGAAAGATCCACTTTTTCACATGGAGCTCGTTTCATTTAAACTTCGAAGATTTTGTTTTGTCTTTAATACTTTGGCTAACTTCGACTTTACCTCCGAAGACAAACAATACAACGGTTTTAAAAAATATAATTTTCATTCACACACCCCATACTTAGCAGCTCATTACAGCTTCTTTCAGAGTTAGCCTACCTTAAGTTTGTCTTCAGTCTGGATATAAGAAAATATTATTTTTTAGCATACACAACAATATTGCGCTTAATCAGTGATTTCACTTTATTTCTCTGAAAAAGACAAACAACAGAAGGGCTTCAAAAAGAGAAATTTTCAATAACATTTCCTACATATAGAAAATCATTATGGTTTCTTTCTAAATTTATTCCGTCTTCAAGTTCTTCTTTAATTCAGATATGAGAAATATGTCATTTCATAGTTCTGGGATGTACTATGTATATATATATATATATATCCGAGCTAAAGTCCCGGTATTCTGATATTGAGTTTTCTTAAGAAATGGAAACTATAGACTCATTTAATTTTGCCTGAATATACTCACGGGTCCGGCATGATCAGGTGGGTTAAGGCGTTCGACTCGTAATCCGAGGGTCGCGGGTCCGAATCCCGGTCGCATCAAACATGCTCGACCTTTCGATCGTGGGAGCGTTATAGTGTGACAGTCAATCCCACTATTCGTTGGTAAAAAAGTGGCTCAAGAGTTGGCAGTGGGTAATGATGACTAGAGCTGCTTTCCCTCTAGTCTTACACTGCTAAATTAGGGACGGCTAACACAGATAGCCCTCGAGTAACTTTGTGCGAAATTCAAAACAAACCTTTAATAAACTCACTGTTTTCGTGTTTCAAAGAATATATTTTTCCTCAAAATCACAAAGGCTATATCCTATCTGAATAGAAAGCTGCGCTTAATTTACGTCTTTCAAAGTGGAACTTTTTAAAATTAAAGCTGGCAAGGTTTAACTTAGGCTTTAATTTGTCATGAATTTTTCGGCTAACTTCCATTGTACTTTACTTCTGAAGAATATACAAACAATATTAATGTTTCAGAAAGATTTTTTTTTTCAATCAACATGGCCCGGCATGACCAGGTGTTTAGGACACTCTACTCGTAAGTTGAGGACCGCAGGGTGGAATCCCTGTCACTCTAAACGGGCTCGCCCTTTCAGTCGTGGGGCGTTATGACGCGACGGTCAATCCTACTATGTTGTTGATATAACAGTAACTGAAGCGTTGTTGATGGATGGTGATGACTAGCTGCCTTCCCATTTGTCTTACACTGTCAAATTCGGGACGGCGAGCACAGATAGTCCTCATGTTGCTTTGTGCGAAATTCAAAACAAACAAACATCTTGAAGATCAGTACAGCTTCGTTTTTAATTTATTCAGTTTATCTTTCTTATCTTTTAGCTTTAGAAAGATATTCCGACTAACATAGATTTTTGTTTTTACTGCTCGAGAAATGACAAACAACATAAGGTCTTCAAAATCAGGCATTTTAAGTAACATTTCCTAGATCCAGCAGGTAATTGCAATTTTTTTAGAAATTTACTTCATCTTTAAGTTTCTCCTTATTGTGAATAAGTTTGTTTTGTTTTTTGTTAAGCTTTGAAACCAAGTTAATGTGTTTACTTTAAACACGCAATATTTTAGTGTTGAGGTTTCCTAAGGAACAAACAGAAACGGATGTTTTACACTTAATTTTCCATCAAAATACGCAATTTTTAACTTCTTTGAAAAAAAAGTTATTTGGAAAAAATAAAATGAGAAACATACAGTTGATTTAATCTTTACAAAATGGAACTTTTCCCGAAAATTTCCAATTTTCATGCTTTGACTCGTCAAGAATATTCTGACTAGCTTTGATTGTACTTCTAAAGAAAATACAAACAACAGAACGGCTTTAAAGTAAGTATAAAAAGTGAAATTCCAAATCAATACAAATAGATTTTTAATTAGAGATTTCACTCCACCCCTACACAAATACACCAGTGTCTCAGTTGCAAGTCTGACGGTTTTTCATACTCGCAGTTGGTAGAGCTCATATAGCACGCTTTGTTGTGAGATTATTCTGTTTGTTATTAACTGATATTTGTGATACATAATCTAGCTTTTATTTGATTTCGTGAATTACAAACTTTCTCTAAATGCTTATTACTCTTTATGTATCTAATCCTAAGTTATTGGGAAGAATACGACGAAATCATATTTAATGTTATTTATCTAATCCCTGGTGTACGTTTGTACGAACAAGTCTAATTCGCTTGAACACTTATCTACTCCCTGATGGCTCAGAGGTATGCTTGAGCTTATAATGCTCAAATCTGAGGTTCGATTCCCCTTTGGGGAACAGGCATGCTATTTTATACCTTCTCAATGAACAATAAACAACTTAAACACTTAGCATCCATGATATACTGACATGTAATACCTTATTAGTTCTTGAACTCAAAAGCAAAACATTTTGATACTATTTTATATACACAATTTTACCCAACGCACTGTGACAATTAAGTTGTACTTTGTTTTTGAGATTGGAACAGAAAACCTCGAAAAGGGTTAATTTATACTTCGTTATTGAGATTGGGACAGAAAGCCTTGAAAAGGGTTAAGTTGTACTTTGTTATTGAGATTGGAACAGAAAACCTTGAAAAGGGTTAAGTTGTACTTTGTTATTGAGATTGAAACAGAAAACCTTGAAAAGGGTTAAGTTGTACTTTGTTATTGAGATTGGAACAGAAAACCTTGAAAAGGGTTAATTTATACTTCGTTATTGAGATTGGGACAGAAAGCCTTGAAAAGGGTTAAGTTGTTCTTCGTTACTGAGACTGTAGAACAAACCTTGAAAAGGGTTAAGTTGTACTTCATTACTGAGACTGGGAAAGTAAACCTTAAAAAGGGTCAATTGTACTTCGTTACTGAGATTCCATTTGAGTACCACGAGGTGTGGCATTAATCAAAGCCTATTTTTTGTTGTTAACTCTTTTCATGTTTGTACCAAGATTTCAAGCTTTAAGATTCAACTTAGAGTTTACACCATAGTATTACTTCACCACTTTTCCCAGTATTTTCCAGGTTACCCGTCAAATACGAACAGTACGTATTTGGGTTTATGGCGTAACGTAACACGTTTATATTACTTCTCATCTAATTTCAACGCTTAAAACACAACGAAAATTGGTTTGGTCTTCCATTCGTAGATAAATGCGCTTTAAACCTACTTACAAAGAATTCAGTGTTTACAGTTCATGTAATGGTCCGAAGTTTTGAAAGAAAGTTATGAGTGATAGATACTCCATTACACCAGGATTTCGTTTCACAACACTTTGGACAGTTTGTTTGAATCATGAAGTGCATTTAATTGAATTGAAATTTATTATCAGTCAAAACAGTCCTGTGTCCAATAATTACAATCAGTTTTTTACCGATGGTATGTGAACTCCTTTACTAGAAGTATCTTAACTTCCACTCAACTTCACTACACAATAGAGCTCATAACAAATACCAGCGGAGAGTGACCGAAGTGTGCTGTTCTAATATGATTTCACTCTCCCTACTGCTTCTGTAGGAATGTCTTAATTATATAGTCAGAAAAATCCGCCCCAGTCATTTTTAAACTAAATTGCTTTTAGATCCTAATAAGTACTTTGTCAAAATTACGCTAATCAATGAAATCCCAGGTAGAATGTATGTCACACTTGGATCTTTCAAGAGCCAAAACCCTTGTTTGTTGGAGATTTATAACAAAATGTTGAATGCAATAAACTATATTGATCGTGAATACACGCTGGAAAGTACGTATTTGAGACTTGTCAATGATTAACTTAGAATGACTGACACGTGTGTTCTGTTAATCAAGATGCATTAATAATGGTTTCACAATGACGTGTCGAGTTAATAAAGTCCACTAAAAGTGATTCACTGCAACTTATCACACAGATTTGTCAATGATTAGCCCGCACTGAATGACAGTAGTATTATATTCATCGAAGTTCGCAGCCACGTGTTAACTGAACCAAGTGAAAATGCGTTTACAGTGTCAGAACACCCACCAAGAGTTAACGCAGTCCTGTAACTAGGGAGGAAGACGTGAACAAGCAACTACTGTTGTACTGGTTTTATTTTGTTTAAACAATAAGGAAAAACAACAACAAGGAAAACTGTGAGATATAACAGGTAATATCTCATAGAAGTGTAGTAAATCTCTAGTCAGATTTTACCCTACAATCCAGACTATGTTAACAAACTAAGAAAGAGGAGCTAGATATTTTGAACAATATTGGTAGTGAGTTTCAAGTCCTTTATTAAAGCCCGAAACAAACCTTTTGTAGATCATGACAACTTCACTATTATTTAATCGCTCGGCCCGACACGGCCATGTAGTTAAGGCACACGACTCGTAATCCGAGGGTTGCGGGTTCAAATCCCCTTCACACCTAACAGCCTTGCACTTTCAGCCGTAGGGTTGTTATAACGAATGGTCAATCCAACTGTTCGTTTGTATTTTGTTTTTTGAATTTCACGCAAAGCAGCATAAGACTAGAGGGAAGACAGCTAGTCATCACCACCCACCGCCAACTGTTTTACCAACGAATGGTGGGATTGACCGTAACTTTATAACACCCACACGGCTGAAAAGGCGAGCATGTTTGGTGCGACGAGGATGCGAACCCGCGACCCTTAGATTACGAGTTGTACGCCTTAACCCACCTGGCCATGCCCGGCCCTGTTCGTTAGTAAAAGAGTAGTCCAAGAGTTGGCGGCGGATGGTGATGACTAGCTTCCTTCTCTCTAGTCTCACGCTGGTAAATTAGAGATTGTTAGCGCAGATGGCTCTCGTGTAGTTTTGCACGAAATTAAAAACAAACAAACAAACGATTGTTTAAGAGCTACAACTAGGCAATATCGCCGTGCCTAACTGAAAATGAACATACTGTCAGAAAAAGAAAGTGGTAAATGTTATTTACTGTTGCTAGATAATATAGGACTACAACAGTGTACAACTGAATATGAAAATACTGTAAAAAGAAGGTATCTTACTGGAACTAATCTTTCACCTAAATTCTCCTTAAGATAATTTGTTAAAAGAAAACCTAAAAAAAACTAAAAATACCTGTAACCAAAAACCTAAATACCTGTAATAGATAGATAAGGTGTTTTCTTGTTATGTTAGAAACCTGTAGTCTGTATTCTAACTTAACCTATATAACTATTTCGATGTTCCATAGTAGTGACAATTCCAAGGTTTTACTAAACATATTTATATTCTTTTACAATTTATAACGAAGAGTTCTATTCAAAGAAATGTACAGACGTAACAGGCCCCATACAGTTTCTGAGTTAACATTTCGAACTTACCCACCACATTTATCAAAAAAAGGCTTAGTTTGAATTTCGCGCAAATCGATACGAAGGCTATTTGTGCTAGCTGTTCCTAATTTAGCAGTGATAGCCTAGAAGGAAGGCAATTAGTCAATGTCACCTACTGCAAATTCTGGAGCTACTATTTTACCAACGAATGGTGAGATTGACCGTCACATTATAATATCTCTACGGGCAAGCATTGTCGAACTTAATGATTATAAAAGGTGGTCATTGCAACACGCAAAGAGACAGCAGTTTTATATTATATAAACCTTAAAAGCTAAAACTGTGATAAACGCTTATCAATCAGGAACTTACAGATATTTGACGAGGAGCGTTTATAGCTTTTAAATATTATAAACGGTTAACCTTCACAGAATTAATTTCGGACGTTAGTGTTTCTACGAAGAACTGTATCGATATCAACTCAAAATTAATTCGCTTATCGTGAACTGTCAACAAAATATTTAATTCCAGGCAAGATAGAAGACTCGGTATTGTATGTAAGTTTCTAAAAGTTTTGTGTACATATCATTATTTGTAATAACCGGTATTATAAACATTATCATTGTTTATATAGTAAAATATATTTGTATTAAGGAAGAAAACAGTGTGTATCAATCGTGTTGGCAAATATAATAAATTTGATAAATATTGACATTAAGCTAACTTCTAAACTAGAATTAAAATTTCAGGCTATTTGAAATTGTAGCACACAACGTACGTAACATAATAATATTCCAGACGGACACTGGTCTGGTAATACATAACATTATACGTATTCGCACTTTAACAACTAACACGAAGTTGAATTTTCACTAAAACTTCTGGATCAAATTGCTTATTTTATAATGAGTGTTTTAAAGTTTATTTCGATATTCAGGTAAGAACTGGTTTTACTACGAGTATTGAATGACTAATCTTACTAATAACACCAGATTGTTTGTTTTTGAAATTCGCACAAAGCTACTCGAGGGCTATCTGGGCTAGCCATCCCAAATTTAGCAGTGTAAGATTAGAGGGAAGGCAGCTAGTCATCACTACCCACCGCCAACTCTTGGGCCACTCTTTTACCAACGAATAGTGGGATTGACCGTCACATTATAACGCCCCCACGGCTGGGAGGGCGAGTATGTTTGGCGCGACTCGGGCGCGAACCCGCCACCCTCAGATTACGAAGCGCACGCTTTAACGCGCTAGGCCATGCCGGGCCAACACCAGATTTAGTATCGAACAAAGAGGAGAGTACTATATTTGATCAATTATCTGAGTTCCTTTAAGGTTAAAACAATGAAAGTGGATAAATACGAATAAATGAAAATATCTTTATAACAAAATAAAAACAAAAAGAAACTTGCACAAACGAAATCACAATCGATTATTTTGAAGTGAGTTTAGCTCTACAGATTTATTTCTGCCCCTGAGAAATAATCTCAGTGTAACTAAAATATTATACTCTTGAAATACTTCTTCTCTTGATGATATGTTATTATAACTAGTTCGAAAAGTGTAGAAGAAGTCAACGTGACTTTTGTTTTCTCGTAGCATTGGTTGGTTGTGTCGTTCAGATAACGCCAACTTGGCCACAGAAGGATACTACTGCGCCACTCCTTTTAACCAGGCTGATACATGTTACTGTAATATCCTCTTGAACAAAATAGATATTACCTACTATTGAACAAAGTAATCTCAACGGGTAGCCGAAATTACAGCTTAGAAACTAAGTAACAAAAAAGATTTAAATTACTCCTTTCAACTAAAGCAGGTAGAAAAATATATGATATGTATATATGCATACCACATATACACACACAAAGAAACAAGAACAATTGTAGTAATTCAAACAGAAGAACGTGCATCTTTTCAACTAACACATTATAGCCATATAGTAATCGATATATAGCAATCATACATATTTCAAAAAAGTGAATATGGTAATAGGTTCGTATTCCCAACGTTATTCCAAAACCGTTTATCTAAAGATTTCCTGAGAATATAACCACGAAACACCCATTATGAGTATCAAAACTTGATAACCCAGAATAACTATTACAAGTGTTATAAGCTGAGGACAAAAAAGGATCATTATTAGCTTCATGAGTTGATAACTAGGAATATTCATTATTAGCTTCATAAGTCGATAACTAGCAATAGCTATTATTAGCTCCATAAGTTGCTAACTAGGAATAGTTATTATTGGCTTCATAAGTCGATAACTAGGAATATTTATTATTGGCTTCATAAGTCGATAACAAGGAATATTTATTATTAGCTTCATAAGTCGATAATCAGCAATAGCTATTATTAGCACCATAAGTTGCTAACTAGGAATAGTTATTATTAGCTTCATAAGTCGATAACTGGGAATAGTTATTATTAGCTTCCCTAAGTTAATTAACAGGAATATCCATTATTAACTTCCTAATTTGATAACAAGAAATAGCCTTATAAGTTTCACAAAGCTAGTAGTCAGGAAGAAACCCAGAAATGTTTTTGTCATTTCTATATGTTGAAGAAATAAAAAAAAAGTCTTAATATTTTTACTTAGACAGAGAACCAATACACGTGTATTTCTGAATGAAAATTTTCGTCATCAATGATTCGCAATACTTACTACGCAAGCAAGTGTACGTTTCTTTGTTGATGCTGTTATAACAATACGAGACTGATATATAACGATACCCCAGCATTACTGGTATCGCATATGGCATAACCAAACTACTGTTTTACGTAATAAATATGTCACTACTGTGATGTGTGTCAGACTGAATTACGTCGTGTGCATCCGTGAACGTGATTTATTATAAACATGTTTCTCGTAACAAAACATGCAGCAAACTATTAGAACCATCTGTGTTTCAACAGAGATCCATTCAGTGATTTATTTTAAGTAAATGATATTACAAAACAAAAGCCAGTTCTGACGCTCATACGCCGCAACACCGCCAGTACGGAACAACAAAAGCGTCCTCACGTGTGTGTGTGTGTAGAAGCTCTATTGTTTCTCTCTCTTAGTTTTCAGTTAACAGGCGTTATGACCAGAATTGAACGAGATGTTATCTTATACATCCTCAATGGCAATTATATAATGAGGTGAAGTATATTAATATCTATTTAACTGTACTAGTCAAGCTGCTATTATTCTCTGACAGTGACCAGATGTGGCCTCGACATTTACAGATGCGAATTTCATTTCGATTAATTTACAAGTAATCTGGATTGGCCTACTGTAAACGGAAAATTACATCAAATAATCAAACAAAAGATTGTCTAAGAACGACAAAGTAGTCTACATATTTATATATAATCACACAGAATAAAGTGAGCACTGGAAATTACCTTTAGATTTAGTGTTCACTTGATTTTAATAAACGGCAAAGCGTTTCTGATGAACTAAGTCGAAACGTATACGCATGAACATGTTTAACAAACACTTAGAGAGAATATCATTCTGTTAACGTCCCATGGTCCAGTAGAGTATAGACTAGAAAAGATGAAATACAAGATATATTTATTAGGGGTTCTCAACTTTCGATCAATGTGTCGTGGGTTCGAACCTTGACATCGAGGAAGCGAGGCTGTCTAGTGTAACAGACGTAGCCCGAGAAATGACGGTGGGCATGTCGACTACCTGCCTTCTCTTTGGTCTTTCATTCCTAAATTAGGGACAGCTGGTGCAAATAGTCATTGCGTAGCTTTGCGCGAAATTCCACAAACGAATCCTTCTTAGAGTTGGATCTGTAGATGATAGTCTCCAATATGAGTTCGTTCCTCATCACTATGGATTAGAAGTTGGTATGTTAGAATACCGAGTGGAAAACATTAAATACGAACTTGCTTAATTAGCGCTAATGAGGTTGTATGTGACTTAGCATATGCAACTGGTAAGCTTACCCTTATTAGCGCCGTTTTGTTAACTGTTTTGTTCAGTATATTGAATGGGAGCACATGAAACGTAAGTTTCTTCATATTAACGCTTGTTCAGTAATATTATTCTATGCTACAAAAGATTAAGTCTAGCTTTCCTTTCATTATGGTATATTAGGGAAAAAAATACAGATGACAGCAAAGTTTCTCCGGTTAGTACATTTAAAAAGTATATGTTGTTTGTTTCATAGTGTCGTGCAAAATTACAAAGTGGTCTATATATGTATATGAGTAAAGCATCACTAATTTAGAAACGATTTTCAAGAGATAAGGGAGCCAGCTAGCTAGTTGTCTGGTTCTGCACACACTGACAACTCTATGGTTATTCTTTTTTGATCGAACAGTGAGATTTAACCGTTGCTAACGAATTAAAAGTTTGGTTTTACGACAATAAAATGCAAATAATTAATCCTTGGAACAACAACCTGAAGGCTTAGCCCGGCCTCAAGATGGAGCATAAACATATAGTAAGCTTCTCGTCCTAGGTAGTTGTTAGCAAATAATATGAGGTATATTAGTAAGCCTTCCGGTGGCTTAGTGGTAAGTTTGAGAGCTTATAACGTTATAAATTGGGATTCGATACCCTCGAAAGACACAGCGCAGATAAAGTTTTATTATATTTTCGCATGGTTGCCACAAGCTGTCAGTCATTATGAGGTTTCAACTCAAGAGGAAATAGGAAACCGTCTAATTAATACTTATTATGTATATGTGTGACGTTAAAATAGCAACAACAAATGGATTAACTAACCAGCCATAATAAATTTCTTTTATGGTATCTGTGTAGTGTTATCTATGCAGCTGATAAAAAATGTCATCTAAATAACTGATAACAGTACGGCCAAATAAAACAGATGATGTTCAAATGTATAAAACACTCGATTTTGTACACTAAAAAAAGACATCATGGTCTAAAAACTAAGTCAAGGTCGTCTACTATTTAATAATGAAATGTTTGATAACAAAAATAAATGGCTAATTTGTTACTTTCTACTGATTTACGAATTAATTATAGTTTAATGTGTTTCGATGTTTGTCAAGTAGTTTAGTAAGTGGCCTGGCATGGTCAGGTGGGTTAAGGCGTTAGACTCGTAATCTGAAGGTCGCGGGTTCAAATCCCCGTCGTTCCAAACATGCTCGCCCTCTCAGCCGTGAGGACGTTGTAATGTCACGGTCAATCCTACTATTCGTTGGTAAAAGAGTGGTCCAACAGTTGGCGTTGGCTGGTGATGACCAGCTGCCTTCCCTCTAGCCTTACACTGCTAAATTAGGGATGGCTAGCGCAGATAGCTCTCATGTAGCTTCGCGCGAAATTCCGAAACAAACAAACAATTTAGTAAATTTCGTAAGAGAGCGCTGACTTATATTTCATAGTATAACTCTTAGATTTAATAAGTAGACTAGCCTTTACCAACAGAAGGCAGCTCGACATTTAATGTTTTCAAAGGTACCAACATCTACTGATGAAGGAATATATAGAGAGGATAAGCTTGTATTTCAAACTTCCTGCTAATGTTAACAGACTATTTATAAATGGAGCATTAATAGAGGCAGGCAAGCCTATATTAACAGACTATTTACTAATGTAGCATTAATAGAGTTATACAAGCTCATATTAGCAGTCTATTTGTTAATGGAACGCTAATAGAGGTAGGCAAACTTCTATTAACAGTCTATTTATTAATGGATTGCTAATAGTGACAGGCTAGTTCATATTAACAAGGTATTTACTAATAGAGGTAAACAAGCTTATCTTAACAGACTACTTAATCATGGGGCGCTGAAAGAGGCAGACAAGTTATTCTTTTAATGTTTTCCTTTATCAATGTTACTAGACAATGGAACTGATAATTTTATTAGTAAATACTAAGAAAGACAGTGGCGTTTGGGAATAAAGCGGTAATAGAAGGTATATTGAGTTCGTTTAACTATGTTAAGAGTGTTAAACATTTGATTTTTTTAAAGTTAAATATGTTGATAAAAAGAGCAGCTGTGTTATAACAGTAAACCTATAACCAAACTACAAGTGTTCTTGTTATATTACAGAATTTAAATTAACTTTGACAATATCATAAGTTGCAAATTAACAGAAAAATCTAACTTGCAATTCAACAGTAGTGTATCATGTTTTAATTTAAAACACGAAATTATGCAATGCACTGTTTTACTGCCTCGGGGTTGAATGAAGCGCGTATATGTTTTTTTTATTATTTGTTTTGACAATTCATTTGTTAATGGTTCAGAAAAATACAATGCGTTTTCTGTGTAATTAATCTCTGAGATTAAAGTTCAGAATAAAAAAAAATCCAACATCAATAAGTTCTGAATTACTCTCTTATGTTCATTCTAATATAAATGAAGTATTTGGAAGAAACATCTGTCTTTAAAAAATATCGAAAACTAATATGCTAACTTTGTATTTAATCGTGTTTTCCTGTCTATCAGTAAATAATACTTCCAATCACACCAGTACTAAAAACCTAGAAGTACCAAATCAAAAAATCTTATTGCTTTGAAAACGGCCTAAAATACACAATTTTAAACACACCAATTAACAAGTTAAATCTGTATAAATAAACGTCAATATGTGCGCGCGTGCGCGTATATCTGTTGCTTATAATTTTCCACATTTCTTGATAAATCAGCACCAAGCTTAACATAGTGGTACCGGATGGCGTGACGTAGGTCATGAGGGGGGGACTGGACCTCCCATATAATTCTTGAAAACAATTGGCCTTTCCCTTTTAGTACTGGTACCTTTATGTAACGTTGAATGTTTGTAATAAACATTAAAGGTGTAATAAAAATGTATAAAAGTACCAGTACTAAACGAAAAGATGATCTAACAATAATGGTTATGTTATAATATAATACTGAGAGATATACAACATTGGGGGAGGTCCAACACCCTTCATGCTATCCTGTATTACTGGTTCGAATTTGGTGTTGATTGATCAAAACGTGTGGAAATGTCTAAGAAACAAATACACACATATATTAATGTTTATTTATATAGATTTAACACTGCATATTTTTTTTTTCTGAAATATACCATTCAAAGAGAAAACAAACGTATAAAGATGTGAAACAGTTGATTGATTTATTCTTTATTCAACCCACTCTTTGTTTCAGGCGGTTCAGTTGTAGCCTTGAGAGTTTTTGACTCTACTAAATATGAGGGTTTGATCGTTTGGATGAGCACAGCAAACATAGCTTATTCTAACAGCTTTTATTATCCATATGTTCCTATAAGATATATATCATCAAAGCTAATTCCAAAAGTATAGGAAAAAAACCTGTTATAATTTTTTTTTCTTTTCCCAATTGAAGGTTTGGTTGTTTCTAAGTAACCACCTAGAACTATAAAACCTATAATATTGGTGGTTAGTTTAATACTCTGTGTTTTAACTAAAAGAAAAATTCTTGTAAATGTTTTATTTAAAATAACCAGTTAGAAACTAGTATTCAAACATAGCTATAATTTTAAGGATTTTATAAAAATAAGAAAAAACAGACGCTATGTTTAAATATTGTATTTAACAAAAGATATAGCAGTTTCTTACACCACGGCAATGTTACGTAGCTAATAAAGTCAGACCGGTCCCCTCGAAATAAGCGGATTAACCTGTATGCCGCATACGCTTACACATAAACACACTTTTTATATATAATTATCTATATCTAAGTTCTCAAACTCGTTCTGTGTGTTATATATATATATATATATTGTCAGTACCTTGACATGAAGTCCATATATATACGTGTGTGTGTGTAGGTATGCATGTGTGCGCGTTCAATAAAATATTATTCCTACAGACGTTTCAGGGAGAGTTGGATTAGGCGACAAGGATTGTGATATGATGGGTGCTATGTGTCAGTACAGTAGAAACCTAATAGCAAACAGAACCTTTATGATGGGAAGACCTTATAGAAAGTATCTTTCTCTGTCAATTTCTGTGGCTCAAACAATGAATGTAGAAAAAATGGAATGCTTATCGAAGATATTAATATCACGATGGAGGACTCTTTGGGCAATGGTTGAATATTTAATGTGACGTTAACTTGTAAGTATATGTTTATTACTACAATGTTGTCTGGCTGGTAACAAAGATAGCATCAGCTGACATTTTACAAACACAAGCATCTTAAATTTTGGAGCTCGTTATGTTGGTGTTTAAGCGGTATGGAGAAATAAAAAAAACAACCTTTATTTCTTATTTATAACTTTTGTAAGTGAGTTAGAAATACAAATGTAATATATAGTTGGTTTGCGCGTGTTTCCCACCTGTAAAATGCCACCTATACAAAAGGTAGTTTGACTTACAAAATGAAAACAGTTCTTTATTATTACAGCACAATCTTTGTTGACATCAATGTTCTCTGTAACGATTTAAAACTTGCAAGTAAACAATAATCATTATTCACAGTGTAATATAAGACAGGAAATAGTAGGTAAATAACAATTCAGATTCATGGTATAATATAAAACAGAAGAATGAAGATGGATAACAGTTCATATTTATAGTCTAATATAAAAAGGAAGACTGTGAAACACCTATTTATATTTTCAAATAGTATTCACTCTTGAATGACCATGCTATCTAAAGCCTGTATTGCCAACTTGATTTAAAAATATGTTCCTCTTGTCGTACAATGCGTCTGTGACTTGTGGGAAAAAAAGGAAATAAACGAACCTGATGGTTGATTATTTTATGGGTTAAAATCGAAACAGCTTGTTTTCATAATAAAACATTCGGCTTAATAACCTGTAGGCTCTTATACGTGTATACAAAGTTTGTATTATATCTCACCACTATTAAAGTTGCTTTATTCATAACACAGAAACTGTAATGTTTTAAAGGTCATGTCAACCACCTAAAGCAATGTCGTTAGTGTTCACTCATTTCATACATTTTGATCATGAGATCTTGCGTACGTCGTCTGAGGAGTTTCAGCTAGCCCCAAAACTGTGTGCTTGATTATATCTCGTAATTTCATTCGATCTGAGATATTTTAAATTACCTGTTAATTTCACTACCTAGTTTCCAGCTAGCACTCTCCATAATTCAATTCGTCCTTGCTAATCTGTTTATTGCTGTGCTAGATATAGAATATGAAACACAGAGACTCATTTATTGTATTCATTGTATGTTCTTATGCTATTTATAATGTTACATTTCTAAATTTTCGAAAGTGCGAGGTGAGCAGTTATTGTTTGTTATTAAGCACAAAGCAAAACAATGGGCTATCTGTGCTCTGCTCACTACAGTTATCGAAACTCGGTTTCTAGCAGTATAAGTCTGCAGACATGACGCTGTGTCACTAGGGGACGAGATGTGAGAAGCCTTAATTGTAGATTACGTTGTAAACCTATGATTTTGACAGCAAACCTATTGTACTGTTGAATCTCAAGCCATTAATGATTTATGACTAGAAGGGATTTTGATGTTGTCATTTACCTATGTTTGGGGGTAAATAAATACATTTTCCCATTCTGGAATCTATCGATACATTTTGATTCAATAATATTAATAAAGATGCTAGTTCAAGTTTCTATTTCTTACATGCGATGATAATTTGACAAAAAATAATGACAGAATAAACAAATAAATTTAAGATGTTGGCCGTTTGAAGATGCACAGTAAAAAATAATATTCGGTCAAGTCCGATAATGAGAACTGAGTTTCACTCTTAAATAAAACACGCTGATACTTTATCCATCTAAACAGAATTGTTTGTACGTCTTAGATGTCTACTTTCAAGGCCTGGCATGACCAAGCGCGTAAGGCGTTCGACTCGTAATCCGAGGGTCGCGGGTTCGCGTCGCGCCAAACATGCTCCCCCTCCCAGCTGTGGGGGCGTTATAATGTGACGGTCAATCCTACTATTCGTTGGTAAAAGAGGAGCCCAACAGTTGGCGGTGAGTGGTGATGACTAGCTGCCTTCCTTCTAGTCTTACGCTGCTAAATTAGGAACGGCTAGCACAGATAGCCCTCGAGTAGCTTTGTGCGAAATTCCAAAACAAAAAAAGTCTTCTCTCATGTACATTTCTGTGTTTATATTTTGTGCCGAAACGGTATGCGTATTTTTCAATATGAACGGTGCCTTAAAGAGTGAGTGGTACAAAGGTTATAAATTTCAGGCCAGATAAATAAATACGGTTTAGGCTGCAGAAGTTGAAAACCATTTCTAATATTGAAGTACTGACTCCAAGGAAGATAGTCAACCAGCAGCACCCACAACCTCACGATTTTCTTTAAATATTATACAGTATGATCAGTGTTTTAGTTTATGTTTCAATATCAGGTTTTGACTACACATTCAGATTACTTGAAGCTTGACAGACTAGAAGGTCACGGAAAAATGTAACAACTAGTTGGTTGCTATAAATTTGCGGTCAACTTTTGACATCGTGTAAGTCGTTTCAAGTTTGTCAGTAAAACGTGGAAATAAACGTCGATACGTTTGTTGCAATTTTACGAACCAGTTTCGGCATTTTCAAGACTGTAGCCTGCTTCTAAAAGCGTATATCAGATGTCCATTCGTTTCCCACGGGCACATCACGCTGGCTGTACTCTTTACCTGTCTAATCAGTCTCTACATCTTGTCTCGAGGTTTTATCAGTAGTTTACAAGTAGAACCTCCAGTATCCCAACAGACGATTGGCCGAAAGAGACAAGATTTATGCTGCAGTTGGTAAAACCGAGTCGCTGTCGGAGAGAAAATGGCAGGTGTATAATACGATACTTACATAGTTGTATGTTTATGGATGTATATAATAAACGTGGGTCTCACTTCTAATGGAAACGGTGAAAACTTATAGATGCATAGCAACGTGATATCAGTAAGGAAAAAAAAACACATGTCAATATCAAGTTGAATATCTGGCGTTTTAAGACACTTAGATATTTTAAGGTTTAATCTTTATTTGTACACAGTCTAAAAGTTAATGTTTAAATAAGTATTTATTGTAAAGATGTTATTTATACCTCTGGTAACTGCATAACATTGAAAATTAACAGTAGCTGTCATCACCAGAAAAAGTGTTTCCAGTAGACATTATTATGAAATACTTTCTTCACAAATGAAGTCAGATCATGTGTACAAGTATAGTCATCGTGAAACAACTTCATCACAAATGAAGTCAAATCATGTGTACAAGTAAAGCCATTGTGAAATACCTACCTCAGAATTGAAGTCAGATCATGTGTACAAGTACAGTCATCGTGAAACAACTTCCTCAGAAATGAAGTCAGATCATGGGTACAAGTATGTTCACTATGAAGAATAGTCACCACTTCGGTCCATAACAGATGAGTATGAATATATGCTGTAAGTTAAAAATTCAGTTTTCAGTGGTCGCTTGTGTTCCCATGCAGAATGTTACGCATCACAATTTCAAATAGCTGGAAACTAAGTTAAATTGTAATTTATATTGAGATGTTAAATGAATAGAAGTTATTATGTTCCATATGAAATTAATTCACACAGTTTCTTTTTTTAATAAATACAAATATATTTAATATATTTCAATGTTCGAACAATAATACAATTTACAATAATGGTTATTACAAATAGTTATCTATGCACAAAAGTTTTACAAATTTATAAATAAAATTGAGCCCTCTCTCTGGCCTGGAACTTCCTTGGTGTCTTATCGAGGGTTCACGATGAGCGAATTAATTTTGAGTTGACTTAGGTACAGTTCACTTAACAAGGGAGCTAGCTAGTTCTGACTTCTTCGCCGATCACACATGAATTTTCACAGCTAAATTTATATAATGTCTTCATAAAAATACTAATGTCTGATATAAATCCGCTAAATTTAAATGGTTTGTAATGTTAGAAATGTCAAAACGTTCCAGATCAAATATCTGAAGTTTCCGATTAACAAACGTTAACCACAGTTTTAGCTTCAGAAGTTTATAGTATCCCAACTACAATCAATAATTTTCTTTTGGTGCGTCAGCCTGGTTACAATAGGTCTGAGGAGAGTTTCTAGACATTTTGACCCTCACAACAATATAAACGATACGCTAGTGTTTACGTACACACGTATATATTGTTGATTCTTACACTTAAGAATCTATTACAACTTTGGTGAATAGGAGGGAATTTCGCAATACAGATTTAATTGAACAAGTTATGTGCATTTATAAATATAAATCTAACTTAAGCAAATTTAAATATCAAAAATGATGAATTATGGTAAATCTTTCACAAGAGAAAGTGAAAAACCTCGTCTCCACCAGAAATAGAACGAGTGCATCTTCAGATCTCTCGTTAGTGTGTGAAATAAGAATGTTTAATTTTAAACAACACTAAAATCAGGTGAATAAGAAGAACTCGGTCCAAGATACGCATTATAAGAAATTTTGTTATTAATTATGGAGACTTTATTATTAAACGTATTATCTGGAAGTCTCATCTATCACTGTAATAAAATTGTAGGTTCTACAGTGAAAACATTTTTTTAGGAGAAAATGATTTAAAAGTACTATTGTAGCTCGTTTGTTTGTTTTGAATTTCGCGCAAGCTACTCGAGGGCTATCTGCACTAGCCGTCCCTAATTTAGCAATGTAAGACTATACTGGATCATCCATTTAACTTTCTCTTTTTAATAAATTTTCATATTTTACCTGTTATTTGTTCTATTCATATCTAAAAAAATACTTGATCAATTTAACAGACCTTGTAACCACCACAATAAAACACAAAATAAATCAAAATTACCATTTTTTTTTTCTTTCCAGAACTACTTCATACTAAAGCAGGAAAGAACATTTCCTTAGACTAAATAGTTTAAAACTTATTAATTTTATACAACTGTTTATGGAAGGCAGCTAGGCAATCACCATCCACCGCCAACTCTTGGGCTACTCTTTTACCAACGAATAGTGGGATTCACCGTAACATTATAACGTCCTCACGTCTGAAAGTGCGAGCATATTTGGTGCCATCGGGATTCAAACCCGCGACCCTCGGATTACGAGTCGAACGCCTTAACACACTTGGCCATGTCGGTACATTATTGCAGCTAGTGGATGTATTCCAACAGACATATTGTTAAGAGATAGAGAATTATGGAAGTATTAGCAGGTGCGTACTTAAAGAATGCAGTGGCGGTCTTCGTAAAAAGTAGTAAAGAATAAATAAAAATTGTGAAGTCAGTCCAATCTGTTGGATTAAAACCTATAGGCAATATGACAAAGTAACCGCTGGATGCCACATTTCTTTTATTTTACTGAGCACGAAGAAGGACCTCAACCGAAGTGAGCCCTCAGTTGTGTCAAAGTCGAGATATTCAATTCAAACAATTTTTTTAGATGTGGTATAATAAAATCATACATGTATATAATACAGATATGAAATATTTACACCAACCGAACGGCATAAAATATATAATCATCCAGTTTTATCGCTTTATGTGTCTTTTCTGTTCATCTTACTGTCTTCAAAATATTTTTTTTAGTCAATCGACGAAGAAAGTCCCGGTTTTTAGTGAATTCCTTCACATAAAAAGAAACACATTTGTTTTAAATAAGCTATTTTCTCAGACTGCCCGTTCAGTACATATGCTGACTGACGGATCAATGTTCATATCGCTTTGAAAATTTATGATCTTCAAAGTAATTAACAATTTTTGTGTGGTGTAGTCTTTAAAATAAGCATTTTTATTATTTTTTCGTGTACATATAGCTCGTTAGAATACTCTAACACGTACTTTGTCTCAGTGATTCTATAAGTGATGCCCTCAATGGCCCAGTGATATGTCTGCGGACTTACAATGCCAGAAACTAGGTTTCGATACTCGTGGTGGGCAAAACACAGACAGCCCATTGTGTACCTTTGTGCTTAATTTCAAAAAACTATCAATGGTTTCAGAACTTGATGCCAATACTATGTTCAAGTATTTCAAAGCTGTATACATCTCTCAAAACTACATGCCAGTTCTGTGTTCAAGTATTTCAAAGCTGTATACATCTCTCAAAACTACATGCCAGTGCTATGTTCAAGGAGTTCAAAGTTGTATACATCTCTCAAAACTACACGCCAGCACTGTGTTCAAGTAGTTGAAAGCTGTATACATCACCACACTGTGCCAGCCTTAGGAAATAAAGTAAATATATCTTAGTGCTTTCCATAAAATCCCATCACTACGAGTACTTACAGTCTTCATCAAGCTGCATTTCAGATTTTGTTAAATTACTTGTCGTACTTCAATAGACAATATTTCAGAATTTCGCCTTAAAATATTTACCCAACTAAATGTCGACACTACCAACAAACCTTGTAAGTATTACGAATTAAAGAATACCATAAAATATATTTTAATACTACCTATAAATTTTATAATAATGCATATGAGTACCTCTGGTAGACGTTACCAAACTGTTTGTCAGTACAGACTACAGACGTTATTAGAGTACGTTTCAATAAAATGTGCAGGTATTAATACGTGCAGACATTACTGAAATGTGTGACAGTACAAACTGCAGACACGTGTTAGTATAATCAACAGATATTATTGGAGTACGTTTTAGTACAATCTATAATTATGTCTTCACAGAGAAGCAAATTGTTTTTTTTATTGTTTTCTTCATCTTCCGAACACTTTTCCGGGCTCGGCATGGTCAAGCGTCTTAAGGCGTTCGACTCGTAAACCGAGCGTCGCGGATTCGAATCCCGGTCGCACCAAACATGCTCGCCCTTCCAGCCGTGGGGGCGTTATTATGTGAAGGACAATCCCACTATTCGTTGGTAAAAGAGTAGCCCAAGAGTTGGCGGTGGGTGGTGATGACTAGCTGCCTTCCCTTTAGTCTTACACTGCTAAAGTAGGGACGGCTAACGCAGATAGCCCTCGAGTAGCCTTGCGCGAAATTAAAAAACAACAACAACACTTCATACTTTCACATCTACTGCTTATCAACACTTCATGTAACCTTTCCTGGGCTTCTTCTCAAGTATTGTATTCTACATTTCAATAATATCTGTAAATCAGAGGGAATTAAATTATCAATACTGACTACGAAGTCTAAAAAGTAGGCCCTAAATATTATTGAATGATGTGTCAGCACTGCATATATAGCTGTGGCAGTTGGAAACTGACAGCATTTTATAACAAGAGCATTTCTTTATTTATGTATATCCAGGTAAATATCTTTGAAAACATGACGTAATCAGTACTATTCTGGTCTAATCTACGCTTCGAAAAAGGTTACATACTACAGTGGTTCTTTCCTTTTCTGATCACCTTCTGTTTAGGTTGTTCCCCCCCCCCCCATTACCGGCAATATGGGCAGCACCGAAGTGGGGGACGAGGTAGCAGTGCGAAACATTTAGTGGAAGCTCAGATTATTTTTCCTCGAATATAACGGAAGATTGAAGTTTGTTGTAAGTAACTTATTATTGTGGGATACCACACTACGACTTTGGTCTGCAATACTAGCACATTATTTTCTGCCTTCATTATATAAACACTTCTTTCTGAGTAGTCAGTTGAAAGCTGTACGAAACATCATCCACTGCACAAGTACAACAGACATTTAGAAAAGGAGGACCTCACTCACATACTGACATTGTACAGCAGTAAAGACACCGGGAGTAAATACCTGTCTGCACCATCGTTTTATAGTCCTTGTAGTGACTGCGGTAACTGGTGTAATTTTGAAACAATCTCAAGCAAAGCAACAACAACCAACATTGAACAGAACTGTTGAAAAATAATTCAGTATTACAGGCACCATCAAGTTTATATAGAAATATTCACGATGAATCTACTACTGCGGGCACCGCCAAGTGTTATATTGTAGCTGTCATGGTTTCGTATAGAACAAAAGAGCTTCTAAGGCTCAATTACCATGGTTACATTATCACTGTAAGACAGACTCTCTCTACGTTAGACTGTGCCCTAAAATATCAGTAACAGCTACAGACATTTTCAGAAATGAGTTATTAGTACATATGAAGTCTTCAGAATAATTTACATTTAAGGTTTTACTGAACTACGTATTAATATCAAACACTAGAAAATCGTCTATTAGAAGTGGCTATCGACATTATTCAATAACGTTTTCATCGTTACAGCCATAAACGTTTCTGTACTGATTATTAGAACATTCTTACAACTGTTTCAGAAATTCGTGTCTAGGAGAGAAAAATAAATAAAAGGATGGCAAACAATGAAACAAACGTTATACTGACATTAAACTCTAACAAGTTGAATGTAATAAAAGTGCACACTGGATTCACATATTACTCCATGTAGTCGACTCGTTTAATTAGAGTATACTAATGTGAAGCTATATTCGTATTTTGATGTAACTAGAGCATACTAATGTGAAGCTACACTTGTGTTTTTATGTTTTCTTGGAAACAAATACAATGTCTGTCATGAGTACGTGTGTCACTGGTACAGATCTATTCTAGACGGTTTCGTGCGGTGGACCCCCTGCTGGCTCGCGAACCCGATAGTCATCGCTGCCGCCGATCTATGGCTCCGTAAAACCCAGCACCCCAAACGACGCTCAATGCTTTGTTCTGTTGACTTTGCTTTAGAACAAGATCAATGGACATTTTGAAAGATTTTATGTCGTCGACTGCAGTGTCCGAATAAAAGTAGGTATTGTTTCTATCTACCGCACAAGTTAATTTGGACCATAACTACAGGTTGCATGAACGTCACGTTATATTTGGATAGAAATTTAATTTCAAAATAGAAACCATTTAAAAAGCTCTATTTCTAGACTAAGAAAAATACGATACCTAATTTGGTATCATATTCAAGAATGAAGCAAAGGCATTCCCTGATAAAAGTTTTAAATATTTCTGTCGATTGTGCTGCCCGAATCTCGTTGAATGCATAACAACATATTTATTTTTTATACCACATCGAAGACTGACTAAATATACTGTGTGCAAACAATACTTTAATGCTTATAAATTTATCGTATTGTTTGAAATATCCTTGCATTTATTAAAGTATTGTTATCAAATAGTAACACTAGTTTACTGTCCCAATTGGCTACATTGTTTAAGTTAAAAGTATGGCAATACAGAAAATAAGCTTATCAGAAGGTCAATTAAAAAAACCCAAAAAAAACATGAATTTTGAAATGAAGTAGATATCGTTCTACAAAAAGTATTTAAACAATAATTAAAACCAAAATCACAAGTTTATAAGATGCATTCAGATAATTCTATTAAGCTGCAAAAGTAGAGAATAAAATTTATAAATTACTAAATTGTGGTTTTAATTTCTGTTTCATTACTTTTTGTAGCAAAATCCCTACTTCATTTTATATTCATATTTTTAGCACTCTTGTTTCTTTATTTTTTATTATATGCCTGTATAAAGTATATACTTTACTTTTAAAAACTGTTACACGTCTCTCTATCAATACGTAGCGTCATCTTTTGGGTTCATCTGGGCTGAAAAGGTTTTCAAGGACGGATTTGTTTGTTTGTTTTCGAATTTCGCGCAAAGCTACACGAGGGCTATCTGCGCTAGCCGTCCCTAATTTAGCGGTGTAAGACTAGAGGGAAGGCAGCTAGTCGCGACCACTCACCGCCAACTCTTGGGCTACTCTTTTACCAACGAATAGTGGGATTGACCGTCACATTATAACGCCATGACGCCTGAAATGGCGAGCATGTTTGGTGCGAAGGGGATTCGAACCCGCGACCCTCGACATCTGGCCATGCCGGGCCTTCAAGCACGGGCATGACATGTTTACAGTTTATATTATACCTATACAAAAAACAGATAGCCTACAGACCAGTCAAGTAAGCTGGAGAAATTTTGTAACGATAATCCGAGCCGTTGAGGCATTAGCCCCTCTGATATGATCAGGTAGGTTGGTAATAGGAGAAACAAATTGCTGTTTTAGACATTTTTCAATTGTTATACTGAAAATGTTACGAACATTTTGATCGTATTATTAGTATCTATGCGCATACTATATCGTGCACAATACTTTAAGTGATCGTTTTTCGCTTAGGGTTTCCATTGGATAGTTTTTCGGTGCATGAATTATTTGGAATCTTTGTTAATCTAAGTGCGGCAGCACTTAAGATGTTTCTGTTAGTCTTGCTGATTAAGTGTAGAAACTCATCATACTGCTTTATTGATTTTACCGCTAATGCTCCTTGGGCGAAAACAAGACTTACCCAATTTACGACAGAATCTTAATTTTTCTACAGACAGTGACACCTGATGTAAAAATGATTTTCCCAAACACATAACATTATTTGGCATTTTCAAACCTAGTGGTATCTTATGCGACACATACATTAAACATTCATTGTCACGATTATAAAGCCATTCAAACTGAAATTGCGAAGAATGTAAAAGGGCACAGGGAGACTCTAACTTTGGATCTTGTAATCCGCATTCCATTATGGTAGCCACTTGGCTATACCTATCCCGCTATAAAACACTACCTTGAAGTTTTTTATTAACAGAGCTATTCCATTAAAAATACAATCATACAATAAATGTAAAATCTATTTCGTCGTTTGATCATACCTGAAATATAACGTATCGTTTTTTTTCAGTGGTTGCCCGAGTGAAAAATGAATTAACTTGTTCACTGAGCGCTATCTGCGCCGTGTCCACCGCAAGGATTGAAAACCTGATTTTAGAGTTATTCCCTTAAACGTAGGGCTGAGACACCGAGAACAAAAATAAGGACCCTGAAGTAATATTATTGTTTACTATATCTATAACACTATTTTAATGAACTTAGTGTCCGCGCTATCAAATTAACACTATTGTTTATTACAACAGTGCTTCAGAAAGTGTGCAGACAGTGCTACTTAAGTGATATTTTTGCTTCCTACATCAATAACACTATTTTAGTAAGCCCACAAACAACGCTAAGTAACATTATTCAATGTTGTTTTAATGACTCCACTGACCGCACTATCGAAGTAACAATATCGTTTACTATATTACATTTCAGTGACTTTACAGACTGTTATATCTAAGTGACACTATCGCTTACACAACGTTTATCAATGTTTTTAATGTTTTTACAAACGACGGTTGTGAGATATAGTCTTACTAAAAATAGGTGAAATACAATCTCGATTTCTTGAAATTAAAAACGTGCATACAGAACTGAAAATTACATCTATTGAAACCTGTATAAAAAAAGGATGTGTGTGTTATTACTGGTACATACTTAAAGGTCAGACCATAATTCATTCTTTGCGTAGCTTGTTTCATATGAAGTATAGAATTGCCAATCGTTTGTTTCATACAAAGCTACGCGAGGGTTATCTGTGCTAGCCGTTCCTAATTTAGCTGTGAAAGACTAGAGGGAAGGCAACTAGTCTTCACCACCCACCGCCAACTCAGAGCCAACTCTTTTTACCGATAAATAGCAGTACTGACTGTCACTTTATAACGTTTCCATTACTGAAAGGGAAAAAGTGTTTGATGGGTTTTAATTTTTTGTCTGATTCATTATCTTTCTTTATATTATTGTTTTAAGTTTAAATAAAATACTAAACACGTTGAGGACGTATATTTCTAAAACATAGTTATTGGAACGAAAAGTAAAATATAATATTTCGAGTAGAACAGAAAAATAAAATACTTTATACACCGGGGCATATTCGAGTCTGATACCCTTGCAGTATTAATATGAGTACGAATAATTACTGCGTCGATGCATACTGGTCTTTCCTTTATATTTTTCACCGTAGACTATGCCTAACCAATGGGTATTTTTCTGGGAATGAGAACCAGAAGATTCCTATTCGAGGGCCCGTTGTCACATAAATGCGTTGCGCACCCTAGAGATCTGAGGGTGACGCTGAAATCTCAGTTTTAAATCAGACATTTGTATCGTAAGATTTGGCGGTGAGTATTGTTGACTAGCTGTCTTTCCTCTAATCTGTTTTCTCATATTATTTGGGTAAAGCTGAGCATGTATTCTTTTTGTGCAGCTTCGCGCGAAACATTAGAAACAGTTTTGTTTGTTTTTTGAATTTCGCACAAAGCTTCTCGAGGGCTATCTGTGCTAGCCGTCCCTAATTTAGCAGTGCAAGACTACAGGGAAGGCAGCTAGTTATCACCACTCTCCGCCAACTCTTGGGCTACTCTTTTACGAACGAATAGTGGGATTGATCGTAACAATAAAACTCCCCATGGCTGAAAGGACGAGCATGTTTGGCGCGACGTGGATGCGAACCTGCGACCCTCACATTATGAGTCGCACGCCTGATCGCGCATGGCCATCCCGGGCCATCAGAAACAGACATTTTGACTTTACACAGATTGCAGCTCCATTACGGCAAAAAGAAAGGTTGTTTTTACAAAGACAATGATAAATGTACAGTACACTAATTAGTTTAAAGGTTTACCAAATGTCTAGTATTTTCAAAGTAAGCTTTTATTTCCTTTAATCGCCACTTTGGGGAAAAAAAAAAATCCTCGCATTTTGCACAGCATAACACAAAATGTTAAATATACTGAAGTTATTTTTATTCCAAAAAATAATCAACGTCTAGTCTTTCCAAAATAAACTTTTATTTCTTCTAATCGGTTGTGGTGTCACTCTAGGAAAAAACAAAACAAGTCGGCATTTTCTTCCGAATGTGTTACATCTAAGTTGAAACAACTATCTACCGTTTCGAAGAAAACTAATGTCATTCTTATTTACAAAATAAGCTTTCAATTCACATATTTGTCGAATACTTTAAATTAAAAATAACCTCATACTTTTTTTTCTAGGGGCCCGGAGTGGCCAGGTGGGTCGCGGGTTCGAATTCTCCGGCGCACCAAACATGCTCGTCATTTTAGCCGTGGGGGCGTTATAATGTGCGGTCAATCTTACTATTCGTTGGTAAAAGAGTAGCCCAAGCGTTGGCGGTGAGTGGTGGTTAATAGCTCTTTTCCTTGTAGTCTTACACTGCAAAATTAGGTACAGCTAGCGCAGGTAGCCCTCGTGTAGCTTTGTGCGAAATCAAAACAAAACAAAACTGAGGTGAGAATAATAAAGACTATTGGCGTAACAAAATATTGTTAATGAGAAAAAGTAACATAGATATAAAGAATTTTTTAATGGTGAAGTGTTGTTTTTTCTTATCTAAGAATATGACAAAGAAACTTTCTTTCTTCAACAAGTGCCCTCTAGTGGTTCAGCCGTAAGTAAGAATGCTTATAACGTTAAAATCCGGATTTCGGTACCCGTGATGAGCACAGCACATATAGCCTACCATATAGATTTGTGTTTAACAGTAACTGTTTAAATAGATGATTTTTAATGTGTTTCTAATGCGTAAATCTCCTATATCCCGATTATTTTTAAATAAATAGTGTGTGTTTATGAATAATATATAAAATAATATATATATATATCCGCAAATGTTACATTGATGCCAGCGACACATCAGATGTATATATTATCTATTTATGAAGATTTTCAGCTTATATAATGTAAATAAGGCTACACAAATTAAGAATATAGAATATTTTCTTTTTCCAATAAGTAACCCATGAAATAGTCAATGCTGATTAATTAAGAAAACAAATTAGATTAATCTGTTTAAATCGTACACCGTGTGAGTCGTATGTTAAAAATTTAGGTCAAGATTTTCTCCGGATAATAACTTGGAAGTACCAAACTATGTTCTAACTCCCTAAGCTGAAAACTGTCATCGATTATAAACGAATACATCTGAAACAAGTCTGGTAAAGAAAAGAAAAAACTCAGCAAAGAAAATATTCACCTTGCTTGAATAAAGACATTGAATAAGTGCATAGTTTACTTTGGGCGTCTTGACAAGTGTGTCAGACGAAAGATTGAATGGTTAGGGTGGGCCTAATGCTAAGTCTTATTCCAGTTTTTTCCTTAATCACTGTTTTATTTAATTTAAATGTAAGTGAAAGGACTGGGTAGTTCGTTAAGAACGTTTTTATATTCCATCCTTAAACGGTACCGATAAAGTAATAGAATTATATAACTTAAGTCAGCTTCATAGTGGCCATTTTAGTTACAGTTAACATTATTTATGTATTACAGAACTGTACATTTGGGTTTGGAGAGCTTTTCTTTTTTAATAGTGAATGATTCCACTCGTGTTGAGATGTCAAAACTGTCAGTAGTTGTTTTCAAGGATAATATTGACAGTTTGAATTTGATTGCAACGCTTAATGAATTGTTGAAAATTAAACGCTGCTTGGAAAAATTTTAATGTTATCTTACTTATTTACTAATTAAAAATCAAACTATTATATCGATACATAATGTGTTTTTATTCTACATGTATCAGTATGATTTCATTAAGGCTTAGAAAAATACATACATGATAATCTATATTTGTCATACACGCCCATGACTTTCAAAATTTGGGGGGCTGAGGCCTATTCCTCCCAACTACCTGCTTTTCTCCGGCGGCATACTGATTTGAGTTTTATTGGAAGATAAGTGTAACCACACTAGTTGTTTGATAAAAGGCATATAGGAATATAGAATGTAGAGGGGACTTGTCCCCCCACAACTCTCAATTAATATATACACTAGTCTTATCAACTATTTAAGGCTAATTTTTTGCTCTCACGTTGAATCAAAGTTGTGCATTACCCTATTGCAGGGATAGGCAACTCCATGGCCACTGGTCACGAGTGGCCAGTAGATAGCACAGTTGCGGCCACCTCGAGTTTCCATTATTTATATTTTATCGCAAATTTGGTAATCAGCAACTGTACTGCCTCACGTCATCGCTAATGTTACGCGCTTCATCACTGCCACAGACTCCGCCTATTTTGTAACGTCAGTCTGGTTACGATGTTTGTTATCTAGTGTACGTTGTTTTGCGTGCACTTGCAAACATATTTTTATTGTGCAAATTTCAAGTGTTTAAATATATTTTTTTTTTAATCCCCTAATATAGATAAGTAGATAATTCGAAAACGAAAAAATCCAGATGATGGTGAATACAATGAAAATAAAGACAATTTAATTGATTCTGGCAATACTGCCGAAAAGAACGGCGCGTGACTGGAAAAACGTGAAACTTTAATTTAATGAAAGATAGGAGTTAAAATTTGCAATGATTGAAGCAAATAATAAGCCAGTGTGTCTTTTATGTAACAAAGCTTTCAAGAATAATAAAGTATACAACCTTAAGCGACACTTTAACAATTTTCACAACGAATCTGATGTAAAATTTCCAGTTGATAGCAAAAATCATATGAATGAAATTAGCCGTCTGAAAGCACAACTTCACGAACAAAAGGGAGGCCTGAAACGATTTTTATCATTGATACAACTATTTATGTTAACTAGCTCTAAATTAGCTTGGATTCTGGCTAAAAAAAATAAAATAAATCATTTTCTGATGATAAACTAGTAAAATAAATATTGATTGTGATCATTGAAACTCTGTTGGAGAATTATGACTCAAAAATAAAAAAATGATCTTCTTCTAAAGGTAAATAATTTGCAATTAAGTCAAAGAACAATTGTCCGCAGAATGCTAGAGTTAGTGAAAGACATAGAAAATCGGTTGCTTAATCAACTAAAAGATTGTTTGTATTTTTCTTCAGCACCAGATGAGTCAATAGATGTTAGTAACACTACACAGTTGATATTTTGGGATCGATATGTAGTTGCAGATATTCAAGTGAGGGAAGAAATACTTGGCCTTTGTGGAAAAAACATTTTTGAAAAATGTTTGAAGTGTCAAAAACAATTCAATCTGGATTTTAAAAAACTGGTTTCTGTCACAACAGACGGTACTCCCACCATGACTGGGAAGGAATTAGGACTTGTTTCTCTTTTGAAGCAGCATTTAATTGAAAATAATATGAAGTCCACGCTGTCATCTTTCCATTGCATCTTGCATTAGGAAAATTTATGTGCGCAGATGTCTAAAAGTGATGAACTTAATAATTTGATGGACATTGTTGTAAAAATTGTGAATTATATTAGAAGTGGAAGCTTTCTCATCCATCGACAGTTTGTTGAGCTTTGAGAAAAAGCGTTGACTGTACTTTTGATGAACTTACTGATTTTGCAAACGTAAGATGATTAAGTAGAGGAAAAGTCTTGGAACGATTTGCTTCCTTTTTTCCTCAAATAAAAGAGTATCTTGTTGAAAAAGGAAAGATTGAAAATTTCCCTGAAATTGAAACTTTGTCATGACAGTGTGATTTGCACTTTCTGTACAACATGATGGCTCACATGAATAATTTGAATATGAAGCTTCAGGGAAGAGGTAAAATAATAAGCGAGCAGTCACAGTCTATTCATGAATTTCAGTTAAAGCTAAACCTCCTTGTGGAATAATTACACAAGAATAATTTGATATATTTTGCAAAGTTAAATAGTTTTCTTGAAAATAATAAGGACTATGACCTCTATGTAAACTGATCAAAAATCTATCTCAAAAATTTGAATCACGTTTTTCCGAATTTAAAAATTTGAAATTGATATTTGAATTTTTGCATGTTCCATTCAAATTTGACTTAGAAAATTTCAGTAAAAATATTACACTTTTTTATCTTTCTATAAGTGTGAATTTGAAGACGAGATGCTTGCCCTGCATAAACATAAACATGTCGACAGGTCATCGTAAGAAACTCATGATCAGTGTTTCTAGGTCAGTTTTAATTAACACAGAAAGCCATGTATATTAACAGTTTAGAAAATGAGTAACTTGTATAAGAATAGACAACTATTTCACGTAATGGAGAAGAAAAGTGATCGTTTAATTGTCTTATGCGTTAAATCTTTTAAAATAATAATTATTATGGTGTTCATTTCTAGGACTACAAAGCGTTAAGACTAATCCACAGTGTTAACTTCTTTAACATGCATGCAAAAAATAAAAAGAGGTTAGCTTACTGGCTCCTTAACGCCTTACTACCAAGGTGATCTATTATGAGTGTGTGTTAGTAATCATCACTCATGGGTGGCTGCCTCTATTACAATAATTTCTATATGGTAACAGGAAACTGTTGGACGACTTGCACGGAATACTTTCTTTATTGGATCTTTCTTCGAGAAAGAGGTAAATGAAGACCCTAAAACAGAGCATATTGAAACTTTTTTATATACCTTTGGCTTTGAGTTTAAAGACATAATTATTTAACCAGTTAAATAGTTCAGTTATTGTCTTTCACGGGAGAGTGTATGAAATTAGGAGCTAATGAGGTCAATAGACAATTAATAACAAAAGCAAGGAAGAGACGCATTGCCTAACATTGTCCTTTAGACAGTTTTTTACTTCCTAGTATGTGTGGCAGTAGAGTTGTTTTCGGTATTACATTATGAACAACAACTGAGTTTGGTTTATCGGTTTCAGCTTCTCTATAAAAAATATGTCCACAGAAAGGAATCGAGCCCCTGATTTTAGCGTTACAAAACCTTAGACTTACCACTGACCAGGTGGGGGACAACAAAAATACAACAATAGAATTTTGTCTTCGATAATAACTTTTAAGCACGTGAACAACAACCGAGTTTGATTTGGAATACTTTTGAAATACCAAGTTTATCCCACAGTCTTTGTTGTTGTTTGTTTTAGTTTCTATTTTGCAACTGAGTTTAATCCACAATGTTCGCATTTTTAATCTATTTATAACATCAGTCTTATTACACTGCTGTTGTTTTTAATGGGCAAACAACTACAAAGCTAATACAGTTAAAATCTTTACAAATAAATGAAATAATTCACAGTTCCTTGTTGGATGTCATCACATCGCGTTACGTTAATTTAAGAACAATGTGATTTTTTGTCTTGCTACTTCAACATTATTTCTTTTAAACTGCGTTTTAAGACTTATTTTTAATTTCCTTTAATCGTTTTTTCCGTTTTAAATGCTTCTTATATCTCGTGTAATAAAGTCTTTAACAAACACACACACACAATAAAAAGTTAATATTTTACCTAAAGTGTTTCGTAGCACAATTTTCAGTAATCACGTGCATAATAACTGCACATTAAAGAGCTTACTTGGGGTTCCAGCTTGCTTGTTGTTAAGCTTCTACACCCTACCTTACCTCCTTTTGTATGCAATTTCGCCAGTTTTCCCACCGTCTCACCGCCGGTGACAGGAGGGCTGAGCAATTCTGTCACGCTCGGAGCGTTGAAAGGAACAAGGACAGGAAAAACAAACAAACATTTATTCAATTCAAGACCACTCCGGTTATAACAGTTCACTTTAATATACGTGAAGATATCGGTGAATAAATAAATAGAAATCTGTCCGTATGTTTATTTAAGTGTTCTCCGGGAGGAATTGAAGGCTTTTACTGATTTTTAGACCCAGTATTATTTCTTAGTTTACCACTAGACTCATGTACGGTAAGAATCCTCTGAAGGTTGGATAGTGTTTATACAGCCGTCGTGACAATAAACTATCTAACAGAGAAAAGGTGACTAGTTTTATTTATTATATAAAAATGATTTATTTCATTACAAAACTACTGTTTAAGGTGTTTTTTGTTTACATTATGTATATATTTATATATGCTCTTGTTAAATTTTGTATTCTAAAAAAAAAAAAAGACTGCTTGTTTGTCAGCTCACCTATCAACCTCGCTAAAAGTTGAATCGGCGATTTGAAAGAAGTGAATGATACGGGAAGCTGTCTTTCTGTATCTGAAAATATCCCCCAACAAAACCGCATTTTAAAAGAACTTCTTAAGCCGTAGAGCTTTGCCCTAATTCTTCTTTTCAACAAAGAGCTAAGGATAATGATATAATGCATTGGAAAGTAAGTTATATTTTAAATAAGTGTTAATTGACACATAGATTTTATAAATATCGAGCTAGAGTGAAAGCATGTTTTATATAAACACACTTATTTGGTTGCATACGTACGCAAATGTACACAATACGATAGGTTAACTTTTATTACTTTATCTACGTAGGTAGATTCGTTTGACAAACAGTTAATTGCAGTAAAGAAAATGCAAACATGGCTTAATTGTTTTGCTGAAAACTATTTCTTAACAAAATAGTAATAGGTTTTATAAATTTTAAACAAATACTCGATTTCTTTGCAAATGATGCACTTTCGAAGCGAATACTTACGCGTATTTTTCAAGGTTCAAAACTAGGTCAGAAATCGAGTTTGTAGCTTATATTTGTTCTTATTTTGTGACCGATAAAGATTTATCTATTTATTATTTATTTTCATTTTTGTTCCGATTTATGAAAAAAAACTCAAAAGACCATTTAATATCCTGCGGCGCCCTCTGTTATTTTAGATGCCAAACACATTTTAAGAAAGAAAAATTCTGTAAAGAAAATAATGTTATTGCATAAATGGCACGTATATTTAATTTGTAATTCAATCGAACATTTTGTGAGTGCACTACTATGTCATGTGTTTAATGCTGAAATAACTATATAATAGATTGGTGAACTGGTAAACATTCAACTAAGCCTAGACACGTTTAATGAGAGTAACATACATTTCTATCACAAGCATCTTTTATATCTCTTTTAAGAATTGAGAAGTCGGATTTGTTGGTATACATGTGCTGTTCTGAGTAGCTGAGATGCTAGTTGTACAAATTAAATCCACTAATACTGTTTATATTCACATAACATACCTGTCAAAGAAATCTTGACTTTGACACGGCATGTATATATTTACAACATAGCTGAGTGTATATTATTAAAAATATATTATAAACATTTCACGAATTGGAATAACAGTTACTTTATGGTCAGATATTGTTGTTTGGATGTGCTGATTTGAAATTGTTATTAAAGATATACAATTTGATACTGATTTTAGTACTGTGACTACATATGTATTTTTCGTTTGCTGAAAACGAGTTACTGTTGTGCGCAGGGTCTTAGTTCGGCCACTCGTTTCAAGTATCGTGGGTGAAAACGCACGTGTACTGATTGGTGGGCGCGATTCTGAGGCAATACCATATTACAAGGAGGCTATTAGAAATCTGCGGAAGTCTCACGCCCCCAAAAGCACAAGCCGATCGATCATAGAACAACAGGAATTATTCATGTCCTGGAAGATGTCTACCTAAGTATAGGACGTTAATCTCGAAGTGTCACTGTGACATAGAAAGAAAGCACAACATATTTTGTGTTGGTAGGCTGTGAGATCGTAGTCCAGGTATTATGTACAGGTAAAAATCGTACAATATATATAGTTTATCACACAAACGTAGTGTTACGTATTATAATTTATCTCGGGCGAGATTCCTATTTATTATATTAGGTATTACGATTTAAAATAGCCTGAAATTTTAACTTAGAAGTTAATTTAATGACGCTCTGTATCAAATTTATTATATTTGTCAACAAGACTGATACACGCAATTTTCTGTATATGTTAATATACAAACAACAGTATAATTTATAACGGTTATTACAAGTAATAAACAAAAATTTTACAAACTTGCAAACAATTGCCTATCTGGTATGGAACTGAATATTTTATAGACGGCTCGCGGTGAATGAATTAATTCTATGTTGAAACACATATACACATTACTTGACAAGAAACTAAACTGCTTATTCACACGTGAATTTTGTTCTTGCTTTTTCTCGTTCAAGATATACGATGTCTTCGTAGAAATACTAGCGTCTGAAGTTAATTCACTGAAATTAAATAGTTTCTAATGTTCGGAATCTATAAATGTTTTTGGTCAAATATCTGTAACTTTCTGATCAATAAGCGTTTATCACAGTTACAACTTCCGAGGTTTATAGTATGCTAACTGTAGCAAACCAACTGTATTATACTCTCTCTTAGCGTGTCGATCTATAAACTTTAAGGTGAA
The DNA here is from genome assembly GCA_011833715.1 of Carcinoscorpius rotundicauda. Classification (NCBI taxonomy): domain Eukaryota; kingdom Metazoa; phylum Arthropoda; class Merostomata; order Xiphosura; family Limulidae; genus Carcinoscorpius; species Carcinoscorpius rotundicauda. Next base: position 151,136,090 of record CM022392.1, read on the forward strand.
GTTCTCGAAAGTTCAGTTGGCAACGATACTGACAATCACTAGTATTTCGCATAAACACAATGTATGTTCTTGACTCTTACGCTCGAGAATCGTCTACAAATTTAGAGAATAGACGTGACTTTTACAATACACATTTAGCAATATAAGTTGCGTGCGTTTCTAAATATATATTTAATTAATAGAAATATATATATTAAAGGAAATATATGAGAGTAAATTCGTTACAATAGACATATGATATGACTTTGTAGCTCATATATTACATATACTCTGAATATCTTTAGATATCGAGTAGACTATATACTCTATTGATATCAAGTGTGTGTGGCTACATACACTGTATATAGTTGAGGAAGGGTATATCTAGGCTACGTAAGTCGTATTTATTTAAGTATCATTTGTACGTAAACTATAAGTGCTTTATCTCTTAAGATATAATATATATGTGTCTACACTACATATGTTATACGCAGGTTAGATATATCGAGCACAATTAGTTCGTGCTCTGTGAAATTAAGATATTGCATACGCTTTACGAAGCCAATACAGAACGTATGCAGGTACACTGCTTATTATATACCTGTAAGCTAAACAACATATTTGCATGGGAATAAAAACCGAATAATGTGAGTTTGCAGGAGCTCGTGACGTCATTTTGCTAATTATAATTGAAGCTCTACCTGTTCTAACAGTCTTGAAGTTATTGGGAATTTTTAGACATAATTCGTTAATTTGTTGACTTGTTTGTTCGTCATGGTGTATGAAAGTCTGGTTGATGAAACTTGTACACAAACAAATGCTAGATCATCTCAGTTATCCGCTGACTTTAAAATTAAGAATAAGCAATGAGTGTTTTTTATTATAGCAAAGCCACATCGGGCTATCTGCTGAGCCCACCGAGGGGAATTGAACCCCTAATTTTAGCGTTATAAATCCGAAGACTTACCGCTCTACTAGCGGGGGGCTAAGCAATGAGATGATAACGCTTCCGTTAAATGGTTTGTATTTACATCTGACAGTTTCAGTTAAATACGTTTTTTTGTTTGTTTCTTTGTTCTGTTTAAATCTGCGCAAAGCTACACAAGGGCTATAGCTATCTGCGCTAGCTTTTTCTAATTTAGCAGAGTAAGACTAGAGGGAAGCCACCTAATCATCATCACTCATCGCCAATTTATGGGCTCCTCTTTCACCAACGAATGATGGGATTGATCGTAACATAATAACGACCCCACGGCTGAAAGGGCAATCATGTTTGGTGTGACGAGGATTCGATCCCGGGACCCTCGGATTACGAGTCGAGCGCCTTAACCACATAACCCAGTTAGGAAAGAACTGTAGTAGACAGTATACTTTAAAAATTAAAAAAACAAACACTGATAAGCGGGTAATGATTAGCTAATTCTGGAAAGAAGTGCAGGAAGAGAAATTGAAAATGTGCGTGGGGGTTTATTTTGACGGAGCGAAGCAATAGAATGTATGTACTTATTACATCCGGGGTTCCAGAGCTCGCGCTAGGGTACTGGAAACTCTTAGGTTTTGGATTAGGCTTTGTGCGTTCTCCTACTTTTCTTGATAATAGCTCTTCTAATCTGGATACTATTTTTTTTTTAACTGGGTGAGACTGAAAAGTAGCCGCCATAAACGTGCTTTCTAAACCACTGCTCTATATCCGAGAATTAACCCAGAAAACTTGTCAATTCTAACTAATTCGATTATTAGTTACGTAAAGAAGACCCGATTAGAGTTCCTTACCCGTATATCACTGTATTAGTAAATTATAAATAAATGCTTCATTCTATTATCAGTGTCTGTTATAACAGTTTATTTATATCTACAATTCACCGTAATTAATTAGACTTCGATTTCCCCCTGGTTTGTTTTATTTGTTTTGCGCAAAGCTACAGAAAGCGATATCTACACACAGCCGTTCTTAAGTTTTGAATCGATTTGACTGAAAAGGAAGCAGCTAGCGAAAGCACCCACCGATAGCTCTTTGGATACTCTAACCACGTGTGAGTTTTGACCATTTTATAACTCACTAATGGCTACAAAATGGGAAATTCGTTTCTGTGGCAGCGGGACAGGAATCATGGGTCCTCTATTCATAGTTCTATACGCTAATAGACTGGCCAAGCTGGGCCCATCTTCTTTTGGAAATATAAAATCAATATGTAACCAATTGGTCGAGAGATATTTAATATCTTAATTTTATTCAGTCCAACCTAACGGAGGTTATGTTTGGAGGAGAGGTCTAGTATGGTCGAGTGACGGCTTATAGTTTCTGTTCTCATTCTGTGGATCCGAGATATCAAGTTCGCGTTTCGTACTTTTAGGTTAAGGTCACGTGTAACACCAACGAACAGTTACTGCTATTCAGTAAATAATATTGAATAGCTACAGTTCTGTCCCTCTGTTCACTATGTTCATAACTAGAGACAGTTGTATACAGATAGCCCTTCGTGTAACTTTACGCGAAAAGTCTAATGTAAACAGTTTGGATGAGTTATATTGACCAATGACTCAGTGGTAGAACTAAGGGCTTATAACGCTACAAATTGGGTTTTGAGTACAAATAGCCCATAATGCAGCTCAGTTACTAACGACCAACAAGCAATATGTACAACTGTACAAACACTGCATCGGAACTGTTAAAGACATAAAGGTAATATCCTGTTGTAAAACGTTTTTGCATTGAAAAAAAATTAAATATTTACACACGTGTTTCAGTTGCCAAGAATTCATGAAACCCATGGAAACAAGGAGATATTATCTCTATGAAATCCTAAGATACTATTGTAAACAAGCTTTTAAACATCGTAAAGGAACAATCTATTATTGATCCCTAGATCCAAATGACACAGGTAAAAGCAGTTCCCCACGTCAAAAAGGAGAAAGACGAGCGCTTAAGAAAAACAGAAAAAAGAAAAAACTTGCTCACACACAGAGAAAGATAAGGATCATTTTTGTTTTTCATGTTGAAATACATGTCATATTTAGAATAGCTATAAATTTATTTCTATCATAATTAGCATAGAATTTATCTTTACTCAGATGTGTTTACTGGTTATTTTTTTTCTAAGTTTTCGAGCAGGTATCTTGTTTACAGTTATGACATCCTCATTAGCGGGATTTTAAAAGACCGTAAACGTACTAATCCCTTTATTTCAGTTGAGACTGAACACTTTAAGGGCTAGTAACATGCACTAATTTAGAACTGTGTCTGTGACCACTCTTATGGGGAAGATCGAGCCAATTTCAAGGACTGGCACAGATATTTGTACAAAAAGGTAAAGGCTAAGGCTTTCTGCCTTGTAAATTTATCACAGTCAATGGCGTCGAATCCAGCGTTGGATTCTAGTATACCGCACTTTATTGTTCGATCTAAATATTACACGATATATACATATGTACATATTAGTGTTATTGAGTCTGTTTTACGTGAAAGTGAAAGAAACCAAACTCTCTGGTGAACAGACACTTCACACAACTGTGAATAGATTTCATTTATTTATTTACTTGTCTTCCTTTCATTTGTTTATCCGTATTAAACTTTATTCTGTAGTTTAACAATTCAATGTGCTTTGATTAATAATCCGTACATTAAAAATGTAGTTACCAATGTCATTTTCTGTCCGGACTTAGAAAATCTGTTCCATAACAAACATCGGGATTGTGACAGTTTCAACAATGAAAAATAAAGGAACATTGTTGGGAAACAGAATAAAAAGGAACGTTTGTGCTGGGTTTTTTTCAGAAACGAGAAACAATGTTTTTCATCAAATGATATTTTCGTGACTTAAATGACCCTAAAAAATTAAGAAGTCTACGACAAAGTGTTTAAGAATCCGAAACACGATATAAAATATTAATAAAAAATACCGTCTTATCTCAAGTGTAAGATGGTTTAAAACTACATAAAAATGGAAGCTTATGGTGAAGAAGAACAAGTAAGAAGAAGTTAAGAAACATCTCTTTAAAATTACTTTTTCCAAGTGAAGTCACACATTAAATTACAAAGAGAAGAGTTAATGGGGTAGTAGGTGTATTACGTAAAGCGTTTTAATTCGCGGACAGTTGTAATTAGGATTATGGGCTTTAAAACGCAGTATAATGCGACATAGTCCGCATACATTATTGGACAATGTTTTTGAACAGTGTGAGGCCCGGCAAAGCCAGGTGGGTTAAGGAGTTTGACTTGTAATCCTAGGGTCGCGGGTTCGAATCTTCCGTCGCACCAAACATGCTTGCCATTTCAGCCGTGGGGTCGTTATAATGTTTCGGTCAATCCCACTATTCGTTGGTAAAATAATGCCCCAAGAGTTGACGGTGGGTGGTGATGACTAGCTGCCTTCGATCTTGTCTTACACTGCTAAATTATGGACGGCTAGCGCAGATAGCCCTCGTGTAGCTTCGCGCGAAATCTCAAAACAAACAAACAAAGCCAACACATTTCGGGTTGGTGCTACGGGCATTCGAACCCGCAATCCTCAAATTACGAGTCGAACGTCTTAACCTATCTACCCATACCGGGCAGAGAGTTGAGGCAGTGAAGCGTTTTCTCTACTATTTCTTTACTTACTGGAAATCTTATTCTTTACGTATCCTACTGAACACTTTACTCTACAGATGTTATGAGTTTTAGCATGTATATTAATTAATAGTTCTTTAAAACAGTGAATGATGTATATAGAGTTGTGTAGATCCCAAACATCTGACACGAGTTATATGAAACCTTTTCAATAGACGATTAAATGGTATTAGTAATTAATATCATTATATCAGAAATATCCTTAGAATAGATAGTTTTGTGACTCCAAGCATGGAATCTTGTATAGTTGTAACAGATTAGCTTCACGTAATTTTGTATATAGAAGATTTTAAAGCGAAAACGTCCCCACTTATCAAGGTTTAATAAGTTAGATTGATAATATTGATACTGTAATTTATTACGGTGAATAACATTCATACCACCTGGTACTAACGTGACGTTTGAAACAGATTTATTATTTTATAACAATACAGTCTTATCAGCTATGAAAGCTATAGATCATCAGCAGTCTCACGTGTTTGTGTATGTGTGAGCTGGATGGAATGTTTTAATCACCAGTACTGAGTTACTTTTTTAAGAGGGTACTAGTACTTGGATATATATGAAAGGCTTCGGGGTTTTTCATATTTACATGATTTTTTTTCCTTTTCAAAAGCACGTCTACTTCACACAGCCGAGTACTTCTAGTTCCTTTCTTCGTTTTTTGAGAATTTCACTCCTGATTTTAATTTGGTTTGTTTTTGAATTTCGCGCAAAGCTACACGAGGGCTGTCTGCGCTATCTGTCCCTTATTTTACAGTGCAAGACTAGAGGGAAGGCAGCTAGTCATCACTACACACCGCCAACTGTTTGACTACTCTTTTACCAGTGAAGAGTGGGATTGATATTATAACGTCTACACGGCTGAAAGGGCGAGCATGTTTGGTGACGGCGATTCGAACCCGCGACCCTCAGATTACGATTCGAGAGCCTTAACCATTGCTAGGTCCTTGGTTTTAATGCTCAGTACCAGAATATGTGTCATCCAGGAAATTCGGGACATTAAACTTCGTATAGAGCCTCAGCAGTAACAAAAAAAAACAAACTACAACACTAAAATCAGGGGTGAGCAGATAACCCTTTGTGGCTTTGCTATACAAACAACACAACACAAAAAAACTGTCTCAAAGATTTAAAAAAAAAATACATAACTTATTGTTTTTTTGTGTTTCGGTGTAATGAATGAATTCTTTTATAATAAAGCAGTATTGTCACCAAAAATATAACACGTGCAACGTTTCTTCATAAAAATTTAATCTCAGAACAATTTGAAGCAACGTTTTAAAATGGCCGAAACCGTAGTTAAATCGTTCAAATATTTTACCCCTGTTGTTTTAAAAATTCCCTTTTTTTTTAGAAGATTTACAATAAGAAGTTAAAGCACACTAATGACTTATAAATGAAATTAAAACAGCGCCCTTAGTTACATTGTTCAGTTCTAGTGTGACAAGATAAGCATTAGTTTTTAATCAATACAAGTTATAACGTGCTTTGTTTGGTTTCTGAAGTATTGTGAAACTAATCCGCTTTATTTAAAAATTGCGTCTGATTTTGGTTTAGGATATCGATTTGTTGATGTTAATCTACGCTTATTTGCCAACGAACTTTACATGCAAAATAAATTTGTAAGACAAGTTAACTAAAGTCACACATTTCATTGAGCTTAGGACTATTCTTTTGGAAAGAGGAATACAGAGAAGTTAAAAAGATCACGTGTTCTTCAAATACATTTTAGAATTAAGTTGAATAGATATACAAAGACCCATAGCTGGGGTTTTAGGGCTACGTATGTTTACTGTAAATTCAGATATAATTATCTGAACAGATATTTCTTCTCTGTGCTGTTGCTTTTTTACTTTATTATCAATAAACATAAACCTATTATTCTCTAAATGTCTGAAATATATGCAATGGACGATTTACCACACAGACATCCTACTTTTCTTCTTTGTTTAAAAGGCCCGATGACCCTGGCAGATAGCCATCTTATTTTCCACAGCTGCCACCAGGTGCTTCAAAGCTAGAGTCAATAAATTCTGTTATGGCGTTCTTCTGAACATGCAGTTTTCTTGTTATCGTTCACACGCGATCACCAGAAATGAGGAGCGGTTGGAACTTAATGTACACAAAACACGCAAATAAAAGTTTGTTTTAGGGAAGAAGTGACGTAGTGGGTTTGTCTTAACACGAGCCCTAAGGAAACTTTTTCAGTGTAATGATTAGGTGTAATACGTTAACAAATTATGTTGTCTTTATCCTCTGCATTTAGGTGTAATGTCTTATCAGGCTGTTATTGTACTCTAACATTTCCCTCTAATAATATGTGTAATATTTTATCAGGCTGTTATTGTACTCTAATATTTCCCTCTAATGTAGGTGTAATATTTTATCAGGCTGTTATTGTACTCTAATATTTCCCTCTAATGTAGGTGTAATATTTTATCAGGCTGTTATTGTACTCTAACATTTCCCTTTAATAATATGTGTAATATGTCATCTCTATTATTACTTTTACCATGATCCACCACTGTAGGTGTAATTCAGTGGGGTAAATACGCTACATTAAAATGATTTTGAATATGTAAATCAGTAAGTCACGCGATACTTTACGGTGGAATGGAATTGTCAAAACTACATTTCAACATTGTTTGATGTATCATATAATGGTGTAATGCTACTGAAGTGGTTGTTTTTGGGTAGGATATACTCTACTGAAAATGATGAATTTCAATAGGATCCTCCATTGTTAAATGTGATGTTTTATCATTTTAGTGTAGTTTTTAAGTATGATATTCTACTATTCAGTGTGATATTCTATCAGGTTTTTATTATCTTTAAATATACGCCTACACTATTACCAGCTTTTCCATTGTCTTTAAAATAATCATTCACTATAGTTTTAGTATTGTATTTCAAGACGCTCCGTCACATTCGATGTAATCTTTTATCATTTTTGTCAATAAATACGACCTTCCATTGTTTAAGTGTATTATCTCGTCAGTTGAGTACTGTTTTTATATAAGCTCATTCACTGTTTAGTGTTATTATTCAACATACATTTCCATTGCCAGATGCCATTCATTATAACTTTACTGATCCTTAAGTATTTAATATAATATAACAATATTTAATATGCTCCTCCAGTGTCAGTAGTAATAATTTATCACTTTCCTGTGGTCTAAACATGTCCTCTAGTATTAAGTCATGCTTTTCCAGGTGTTATATTTGAACAGTTTAATGTTGCCTTTTTAAAACTATTATCCACCATTAAGGGGTGGGGGTTGATTCTGTGGTAGAGCTCCGGATTTCCTGAGTTAACGAGCCGAGCTTGAATCCGCGCGATACCATTTTGTACTGTGAATACATTGCAAGAATGACAGTAAACCACTTAGGAAGATGAAGGGTGGAAAGGTGCTGCTGAGAGGCTGATAGCCTTGAGTAGTTTTGCCACAAATACAGAAATACGAGATGTACTTCCGTAGTCCCCGAAGGTGTTCTGTTTCAAAAGTAAATAAAACAAATTTAAGACTAACAAATATTTTTATTTGCTGCTTTTGAAGGTCATATGTGATGCTGTGTTTTAGCCTAGAGAGTACACATGTTTTCTCGTGATTCATGGAATACGCACGTTTTACTGACCTCACGACAGTAGAAGTCGCAACGTTATGCACACTTTATGTGACATCATTTTAGTGTTTACTGAGAGACTAACAAACAAAACACTTCTGTATAATAGTATGAGTGGTTAAAACAGGTGAGCCCCTCCAGGCGGATTTTGGGCTCCTCTCGAGTAAACACATGTGCCGTTAGGCATAATCATTTTACCAATTTACTTCTGTCTTTTAAACTGTTTTCCTTAAGTGTAAACATTTAGCCATTAATTTGCACATTAGTGGAATAGAGAATTCTTATCGTACACTACATTCTCTTTTCAATAAGAACATGATTAAAGAAATTGACATGCGATTTCAACTTGTAACCCTAATCAACCTTGAAATGATGAAGCAGGGGAATATTTTAAAAGCTTAGAAGACTATAGTAAACGTTACTAGTCACGTAACAACAAAGTGCATCCAGATAATCATCAAATGGTTTTGGAAAGACAAGTGAGATTGGAACTCGTCAAACGTTATTGTACCTCACTTTCATTTGTACATTTTTTTCATTGAATTCTCTATTTTTGTGAATCAAAATTCTTAATCTCAAACACGCTAAGAGCTAGTGTCATACTGAGACAATTACACGCTATGTTTATAAGACGAAGATGTATTATAAAAGAGATCAGCTACTTTTGTCAATTTCTCTAACAGTAAAACATAAAGAGAAAATTAAATGACGCTGGCGTTGTTTGTTTGTCTGTGTGTGTGAGTCAGTACTACCTCTAAGTTAAATCTGCTATTTTTTAAAACTAATTTAAATGTTACCTGTTGGTTTGTACTAAACTACGCCGAATTTCTTTTTGTGTATAAAACATTTCGCTTATAGTTACACAGTAACTAGTTATACAAAACTTTTGCAAACTAATTGTAAACTGAGAGGCTAGATAACAGTTATCTCGTCAACAGCATCCGCCGCCAACACTTGGGCTACCCTTGTTCGATTACTTAGTGGTATTTTACCATCACTCTTATAATCCACCCATGACTGCAATGTGCGGAGCGAAGCGCGTTTGTGTGGCAACGGAAATCCACGGATTCACAGTCCGGGCGCTAAACTACTAGTACACACCCCGCTCCCGTATTAGCAAATGTAACCCTGGAAATAAGTTGTACGAAATCATAAAATGTTTATGATTAATTAGCAGTATCAGTAGCCATTGCATTTGAGTTTACACTTATCAAAAGTTTTAATCTTTACATTTAAGATTTAGTATATGAGACACGGACGACGTAATTAAGTGACATTTTTCAACAACAATCTGGGAAATAACACATAAAATCCTGTCGTGTTCTAACCAACCAGAAACTTTCAAAGAGCTACATAAATCAGAGAATATCTTCGAAAGATAAAACTTTGAAGTGTATCAAGAAACATTACTTATTTTCAACAATGATAGTTTATGCTGTTCATAAAATCAAATGTTCTTGTTTTTTATATCTTAATGGATTCAAAGCGGTTTTAATGACCTTTAACTAGCTTCTTTGTGAGCATACAACAGAGTTCATGTGAGCATGAAACTGTCCGACCATGAACAATGCATATGATGTATGTTCTTACTTTCCACCTACCCGCTGAACCGTAACAATAAGAAACAGAAAACCAATCTTATACTTTCGTTTGGTGGGAAAAACTGTCATAGATGCGATATTGGCCTGATGAGCATCGAGAACACACTGTCACTTTTTACTCAGAGACAAGTTTATGGTTATCTTTGTTCATGGTGTCGATGCTCGAAATACATCCTTATATAAATAAACTGATGTCTCTATTTTTATTTGTCAGTTAAGTAAATAGAGAGTAAGTTATAATTCTTGGTTGTCCACATCTAATGTAATAAATATTAGCATTTCTAGTATTATCATTTATATTTGGGTGAACAACATTTGATTAAATGTGTATATATAAACACGCAGAAAAACATTTAACATTTTCAACTAAATCTACACATATTTTGAATTATTTTGAGCTCTATTATGACTTATACATAACCAGTTAAAGAGAATTATGCAAAATGGATAAGGTTATAATTGCTCTGCATATAAGTCATTATAGAAAGGTTTAAGTAACTGAGTAAAATAAAAGTTATCTGTAGATACTGCATACGTAGGAATACGTAAGATTACAATATCTAACACAAATTTTGTTCCTGGATATTATGTGTTATTTCTTAATTCTTATGTTGTAAAAGTACAGAAAATGGCCATTATTTCCTATTAAACTTTGCTTTTGTGACTTCAACAACGAAATTTAAAAAACTTATTTTCTATGTAAACACGAGCAAATTTGCACAACATTGTTCTTTACATAAAGTCTCAATAAAACAACATATGAATCAAGATTTACATGTATTTTTACTAAAGTTATATAAAAATGTTTAGAAGTGAGTAGTTTTTCGAGATTTGCGACTGTAATGTAAATCACTTTCACGTATCAGCCCCTAAGTATAGTCTCTCATCATGTTTTCGTTATACGCTCTCAGGTCACAAAAGCACAGCTCGAAGAGAAAAATAGGTCTTTTCCATTTACTTTTAGCATAAGCAATTAGAAAATAGCACTTTCTGCTCAGTAATAAGAAAAAGTAAAAATTTTGTTACGTAGTGTTAATAATCCATGTTCAGGTGAGTTCAAATAATCATCTAAATTATTATTTACAAAAGTGCATGCGTATAATTATGTGGTTTACTTGTTAAATTATTCACATAAATAATTATGTTCTTATATTTAATGACTGAATAGGCTACAGTTTATTACGTAGCAGCTAAACTAACAGGTTTCAAAAGGCAAGTCTAAGCGTAACAGGTTCATAAAATAAAATGTGAGTGTTGCTCATACGGTATTATGTGCTGCATATCAGATTGGTTTAATACATGTTTAAAATACGAACAGCAGAGGGAAAAATAACAAAAAAGAACATATTTAATCACAGTAATCTTTTTTTATGATCTTGCTTGATCACTCATTTAAAATCAAGACTAAATGTTTGCCGCAGTGAAGAAAGGTTTAATATAAACATCTACATAGGACAAGGACAAAAAAACGAATAATGAAATACCATATTTTCCAGTTAAATAAGCCTTCCAGTGGCTCAGCGGTATGTCTGCGGACTTACACGCTAAATTCCGGGTTTCGATATCCGTTGTGGGCAGAGCACAGATAGCCAATTGTGTAGCTTTGTGCTTAATTAAAAAACAGTTAAATAAAGGTCCCAAGTGATATTCCACAATCCTTAAATTACCTACATCGATAACCATTCCAAATAATAAATGTGTAATTCCTCAAACCTCTCAACTCATCCTAACTTACACAAATATCTGTCATTTTTTGAAAGTGTAAATACGGACACAACTTTCAAGTGCGAACACAACCATTGCAGAGTAATGTTTTATCTAAAAAGATGACTGGTGTATTTTTACGATCTTTACACATCTGATTCTGGCCCCTCGCTAGTACAGCGGTAAGTCTACGGATTTACAACGCTAAAATCAGGGGTTCTATTCTCCCTCAGTGGGCCCAGCAGATAGCCCGTTATGGCTTTGCTCCAAGAAAAACACACACATACATCTGATTTATTGGAAAAAAACATAATTATATTCAGAACAAACTAAAGAAAAATATTTTAAAATTATCTAATCTACGGTATATTCTATAATGAAATAGTAAAATACGGTCGACAGCAAATATACTGTGTTGACAAATTGATAATTCATACTATTAACCTTATATTTTTCAACTGTAAATTGTACATACCATTTGTTGAATATACATAACAATGGTACATTGTTTGTTATACATATTTGATGTTCTTAATATTTCGCGATAGGCAGTTCGTAATGTTTTCATTTCTTTGTTATTTCTTGAAACTAACTTCTGAAAATACATAGCTGTGGCTAATTCTGGGTTTTATATCTTATTGAGGATGTTTTAAAACAAGTTGTGAAATGTACAGTAATAGCTACGATATGTAATTGTTTTTAAAAATAGTGTGAATAATTTATTTTATCTTACAAATATTGAAGAGCAATATTTTGGAGTCTTATAGCTATGTTATTCTGTATTTTATTGTATTTATCAGAAATACATATAATTATGTGGTTTAGGTTTTATCCGCTAATTCACATGAATTAGGTCGTCAGGTGTCTAGTTAATGCCAAATGCAGGCTGTTTGTGTCTGTTGGATCTAGGTGACCACCAAGCTGACCCGATATTGAACTCTGAAGATAAAGCAGTCACTAACCAAATTCAAATCATTATGATTGTCTTAAGCAGGCATGACAACAATTCTCATGCCAAATCAGGGCTATGAAGTTACTTTTAGACTAAACACATTCCCCCGCTGATACAACGATAAGGTTACTGATTCACAGCGCTAAAATCAGGGGTTTGATTCCCCTCGATGGACTCAGCAGATAGTTCAATGGGGCTTTGCTATAAGAAAACACACACACAAACACTGAACTACAAGACAGAACCTTGTACGGTCTCTTTAGGCATTCTGACAAAGGAAAATAGTTTTTGTATTTTAATTTATTTTTGCATGATTAACATTGTGGGTTTGTCTAGTGATGTGTCTTACATTTTCTGCTTTATATGTGTTTACTTTTTGTCTTTACTCGTTTAATATGGAATAAATAGTATATGATTAATTAATTATAAAGCTTGTATTTGTGGAATTCTTCTACTCATTTTCACAAATATTTATTGAACGAATTCACAAATTTGCCAATATTACGACTTTACCTCGGATCTCTAGGCTTACTGCAACCGCCACCTTCTATTTTCAAGCAGAATTAGTTTCTTTCCATTCTTTTATTATTTAAGTTCTTATTAGAATAAATGACAGCAGCGATCCTCCCGGTAGTTTCTATAAGTTTATGTAATTCTACAAATTTATACATGTAACTTACTTTGATATTCAAACTAATCTACGGATGAAAAAGATCAAATGAAAAATAAAAATATTTCAATTTTACCAGTTCTACTAAGCGTTTATTAACACTAGCATATAAGCATATTGTGAAGTATTTTGTTATATTTTCGATCTGAACTTTATTCAAACAGCCCGATTAGAGAATCCAACATTTTGCATTGCTAACCCTAATTTACAATTGTTAGCATACATTGCCAACGTGTCTGCTCTTAACCGAAGAACAATAGGATTGCCGCATTTATAACACGTGTGAAGCATTTTCATCTGCATGTGGCGAGTTCTAACTTTAGACCTGTAAATACGCAGCCCACCATACAAATTTCTGGACCCTGTCAGAAAAAGAGAATGTACAGTCAAAGTAAGCCGAAAATTTTAATGTTTGTGCCCTAGCGTAACGTGGATTTAAGGATTCTAAAAATAGATGTCGAATATTAGGCTTAAGACCAAGCATCGTCATGCGTTCTATCAATCTAACCTTTGAAACAGTTATTTTTTAATAGTCTCTCGATAGGACATCTGTAAGTTTACGAACTTACAGCGCTACGTACGGGGATTTGGTTCCCCGAGGTAAACAGAGCGCTTATAGCTAAGTACACTGTTTGTACTTAAACAAAAACTTTTAAAAATGAGAAAAAAAATATACACGTGTGTGTGTAAAAAAGACATACAGCTTAAAGTTTAATTCTATTACTATTTAAATCAAGTGTAGTATTCAACATATAATTTGTATTAAAAGCAGACAGTCACATTCAACATTGGTTTTTCATATGTTCGTTATTTAACCATTATTCTGAATAGTCTGAATTGCTTGCTATAAAATAAACAGCAACATGGCTTAGTATGATTAAATTTCAAACACTCACTTGAAAACACAATATAATTCAATAAAGATACTTCCCAATACTAAACAGAAAATACCGAACATTTTCAGTAGAGAAACATAACAATAACGTTAATCCATACATATAGCCTGCTTAAAAATGCTTAAAGTGGATTATCTAATGTAAGGACATTGAGTCACGTAAAGCGTATTTTACAGCAGTGTAGGTTTTACCCTGACCATTTAAATATTAGTGGTCTTAGTTTTTCACGTACTCTCTCAGGCGTGAAGAGTCGATAGGTATAAATAAGTCCTTCTTTTCCAATTATGCAAATCCTGACATAAAAAGAGGAATCAAGTTAGTCTCTTATACGCAGCTTTATTAAATCTAAATACCCGTAGTGAAAGCAAATAATAATATGTTACAATATATCAATCATACTGCACCTGTTGTATCTAGTGCCGCGAAGGCCTTTCCTCCAAATTATGGCTTATTAGGCCTTCTAGAAAACGACAGACATAATAGTGGTATATATATATATTATCAGTTTGCATGAACAACTGTTGTGGTATGAACCAAATTAAACAAGTGAATTCTAATTTTTATCACTTTAACTCAAGTCATTTTCTTAATCAGATCTTTAGTGAATATCATAGCGTTGATTATTTTAACTTTTAGCACCAAATATTTATTTGTTTATTTATTATTAATAATAACTAACTTCACTATCATTCACAAAAACTAGCGAATCATCAGGCTAATCTTTGTGTTCCCGGAGCTGGTCCAATAACCATAAAATCAACAGAAAAATCACATTAATAAATATAAGAATTCTTGGGTGAAAGCAAAGAGGAATTCTTTGAAATATGTCAGCCACACTACATCCATTGCCGAAGATGTCCTTAACCGGATGTCAGCTCTTACCAATCGGCTTGAATACAACATGGGAGTAGAAAGTGAATACACTTCTTTTATTCATTTTCTATAGTCTATTTCTTTTAGAAATGAGATAAACTAAATGATAAATAATTAATCTTAAAAAGATTTTATTTTCTTACTAGCCTTTAACTGATTCATGATGAAGCAATGTAAATAACCTGTGTCAGTACACTAGTACAAGCAATGTTTCTGGCCAGAATATTTCTCAGATATAAATATTCAAATATTTGCATAGAGTATACACAGTGCGTGCTGCGAATTACTGTGGTTACTTTGATGCGTACCACAATCAATTTTCGAATCACCAGGTCAGTCAGTTAAATTATGTATCTTTCGGTCAGACGTGGATTTACAGCACTTAAAAAGGATGGTGTAAGTTTTATGTTTTACGTTTATGTCGCTGAAACAAGTTGAGTGATTTTTTTCTGAAATCAGTCTTTAACATAAATAATGCTTTAGCTTTCATACAAATGCTAGCTAAATTATAACATTTTAGGTTTCTAGTATAGGAAACAAGTAGGTGGGTAGGGGGATTTAAATCTGAGTATGGTAATTTTATGCAGATGCAAGATCTGAGTATGGTAATTTTATGCAGATGCAAGATCTGAGTGTGCTAACTTTATGCAGATGCAAGATCTGAGTATGGTAATTTTATGCAGATGCAAGATCTGAGTATGGTAACTTTATGCAGATGCAAGATCTGAGTATGGTAATTTTATGCAGATGGTTTCTCCCCTATCGGGGGAGCCATGAAGCTCCCTAGCTCTCTTTTTATTTTTTTCTGCGATTGACCAGTTAGTTAAAAGTAGCAGATGTAACATTTGTTACAATTAGAAAACTGCTTCTTCACTTTATCTTTACTCTCACCAGATGGTTAGGGTGTTTGACCGACAATCTGAGAGTTCAAGTCCCCGTTTCACCAAACATGTTCGTCCTTTCAATGCTACGGACAATCCCACTAACTGTTGATAAAAGAGTTGTCGGTGGGAGACGATGACTAGTTGTCTCTAATTCCTTTTAGTCTTTCACTGCAAATTTGGGACGGCGAGCACAGGTAGTCATCGTGTATCTTTGGGCGAAGTTCAAAAGAAACGAACATATCAGACAGCCAAACGACTTCTTAATGACATTTAAAACCATAAATCACACACAAGGCCATGTTTTAAATTTTGTATGTGCTATTTTATTTAGTAGGTATTCTCAAACGCCTAAAAATGTGTTTGAGAGGCAATTGTTTCTTCAAATTTCCGTTCCCGAATATGTTTCTATCTTTGTATATCGCACCACCAGCAAAAATATTGTTGTTGTTTTGAATTAAGCACAAAGCTACACAATGGGCTATCTGTGCTCTGCCCACCACGGGTATCGAAACCCGGATTTTAGCATGCAAGTCCGCAGACATACCGTTGAGCCACTGGGGGGCACCAGCAAAAATCATCACGTCTTTTTTTAATCTTTAGATTACGTCTAGTTGTTCATGTGATCAGGTTTGTTCTATCTGATTTATAAAGACCAAAAATTCTGTTTCCACGCTGCTTAACTGAAGTAATCCATGCAATAAATTAAATTCGGTTTGGTAATACGGGACCAAAATCTACTGTTTCTATTATCATTTAGTAATGCTGTAAACATAACTATTTTTATTTATATCTCACATGTTTTTGTTTGTTTTAAATTTCGCGCAAAGCTACTCGCGGGCTATCTGCGCTAGCCGTACCTAATTTAGCAGTGTAAGACTAAAGGGAAGGCAGCTAGTCATCACTACCTACCGCCAACTCTTGGGCTACTCTTTTACCAACGAATAGTGGGATTGATCGTCATGTTATAACATCCTCACGGCTAAAAGGGCGAGCAATATTGGTGCGACCGGGATTCGAACCCGCGACCCTCGGATTATCTGATATGTTACGGCTCATTATTCGGTTCCAGATAGATTGCATTTGACTTATGTTATACAAGCTTCAAATTCTATCATATTTGTGATTTGAAATTTGCAATTACTATTCTAGAGACTATTTTGCCTAAGTTACGCGTGTAATAAAGTTTGCTATATCTATGGTTTAAAACCAAAAACTACAGTTCAAAGAATCTCTCCAAATTATGACAACAAATATAAAACATGACATTTTAAGACTAGAACAAC
Source organism: Carcinoscorpius rotundicauda (assembly GCA_011833715.1). Taxonomy (NCBI): domain Eukaryota; kingdom Metazoa; phylum Arthropoda; class Merostomata; order Xiphosura; family Limulidae; genus Carcinoscorpius; species Carcinoscorpius rotundicauda. Next base: position 151,153,168 of record CM022392.1, read on the forward strand.
TGTTCCGAGCACACGTTGATCGGCTATGCACATACGTAATAAATTTTGTTAAAGTCTACATCGACTGTTATTTACCTGTTACTGTAATTACTTCTGAATACGTTGGTCGAACAGGTATTAAACACTGAAATGTGTTTGAGAAATTCTTGACTAAACATGATATAGGCTTTGATTATCGTTCTGGTACGAAATTAATATCTGAAATGACCGTTATCAAATTATTAAAAAACTACTTATTTACTTAATGCATATACATATATATTCACAACATACACCCTAAGATTATTGTCGTTTAGAATTATCTAATGTTAACGTAACAAATACAGACTTGTTGGCCCGTGGGGGCGTTGTAATGTAACAGTCAGTCCCACTATCCGTTGGTAAAAGAGTAGCCCAAGAGTTAACGGTAGGTGGTGATGATTAGTTGCCTTTCCTCTAGCATTACATTGATAAATTAGGCACGGCTAGCGTAAATAACCCTCGTGTAGCTTTGCGCAAAATTCAAAAACAAAAACAAACAATACAGACTTATTACGTTCACCCTCGCTTTACATTGTTCTGTGTTCAGCAGTTGAGAATATGTTTTGAAATCTACACAATATTTTTTTAAATCCGTGAAGTTTCTTACATGCTGCTTTAAGTACAATTAATTGAAGGTACGTCAGAGTGCATTACGTTAGTAGAGTAAAACTGATGGCACCTTTTTTTTCTTTTGTAACAACATAACGTATACAACTGCTCTTTCTTACCAATAAATAGATATACATACTATACATATGCATAGTTTTACTCGTAATAAGATCGATCAATGGCTCTTTAGACAGAAAACTACAACAATGACTTTCTTTTAATGTCAACATTCCATTTAGGTGAAGTCGTGAATGCCGCCATTTTCAGTTTGTAAACGTTTAGTTTTTTGTTTCTGAAATAATGAAACACGTGTTTCTGGACTCAAGATTGCTGGATAAACATGGAGTGAGGTACCTAGTCGTAGCTTCTGATCACATGTTACAAGAAAACTGATAACTGTTTGATTGCTTAGGATACTCGTCTGAAACTACACAAGTCTATTTACGTCAGTCGTCCCTCATACGTTAGAGGGAAAGTTTAGTGAACAGCACCCAGAACCTTCCCTTGAGCTACTCTAATTGAATACTGGGGGTTTACCATCTCTTTTTCTAATACATGCGTAGTCCCAAAGTTCGAAGCCGAGGACTACTTTCAATTTTGCAAGAAAATAATAATAATAAAATAATATATATATATGTGCAATAACGAAACGTTATCTCGCCTTCCAAATTTTAAAAACAAAAGAGACCTGTTTGGTTTAGATCTTTGCTAAAACAACTCAAGGACTATTTGCTCATAGCCTCCACTAATTTTGAACTGATTGGCTAGAATAAAGATAGATAATCACCAACATTTACCACTGAGTCTTGTCTAATCGAATATTGGGAGTTTGACCGTGCTTTTTTGTGAAAACAGGGCGAGAAGAGCAGAGCACCTTTCCGTGGCACTCTAACCGTTAGGTAACGTTCGGCCCGAAACACTAATATGCTGTGCAGTTTGCTCGTAGTGTCCGTAATACGATTTTAATGGCCGTTTTTCATCGCTACCGCTTGTCTTTCAGCAGGTCTTGATAAGTCAGCCAACAAAGCCACTGACAGCGTCCAATCACGCAGAACAGAAAACAAGAGAAAAACACTGTTAAACGTCTTGGTTTTGATCACAAATCACACAAGATGGAGTTTGGACAAGTGAAACTGACAAAAACGAACTGGGACATTAAAAATTTTAATGATTAAAAACCATAAAACTGAATATGTTGAGAACTAAATTGGAAAGCTGAGACTATAAAAAACGGAATTAGAACATCGAAAATGTTAAAGGTGAATTGAAAAAACTTAATATTTATAGATGATTACTCCAAGGCACTGAAGATGTTATAGATATAACCAGTTCAATGAGTAAAGACAACAAAATCAGAAATTTAAGACAAGAAAGAAACAATAGTCATTAAATCAAGCCTAAAATGTGCACGATGAAATTAGCATGTGTATCGTGTGGATAATAAAATCAGAAAATTGAAATTGTACAAGTTAAAAATTAGAATTCTAAGGTTGTTGAGATGTTGATCGGACGTGTAAAAGGAAGTCTGAATCTGTTTATTTGTTTTTGAATTTCGCACAAATCTACTCGAGGGCTATCTTCGCTAGCCGTCCCTAATTTAGTAATGTAAGACTAGAGGGAAGGCAGCTAGTCATCACCTCCCACCGCCAACTCTTGGGCTACTCTTTTACCAACGAATAGTGGGATTGACCGTCACTTTATAACGCCACTACGGCTGAAAGGATGAACATTTTTGGTGCGACCGGGATGCGAACCCACGATCCTCAGATTACGAGTCGCACGTCTTAACACGCTTGGCCATGTCGGGCCTAAGTCTGAATCTACTTTGTGCGTTGAATTGGTATTTTCAAAACTATTTTAAGGTCAAGTAAATTAAAAACGTATTTGTATTAAAGATTTGTAGTGTCTTTAAACTCATCATAAGTGAAGATGATTGTTTGTAAAGTCATCATTGTTGTAGTTTTCTGTCTAAAGAGCCATTGATCGATCTTATTACGAGTAAAACTATGCATATGTATAGTATGTATATCTATTTATTGGTAAGAAAGAGCAGTTGTATACGTTATTTTGTTACAAAAGCAAAATGGTGCCATCAGTTTTACTCTACTAACGTAATGCACTCTGACGCACCTTCAATTAATTGTACTTAAAGCAGCATGTAAGAAACTTCACGGTGCAAAATATTGTGCAGATTTCAAAACATATTCTCAACTGCTGAACACAGAACAATGTAAAGCGAGGGTGAACGTAACAAGTCTGTATTGTTTGTTTTTGTTTTTGAATTTTGCGCAAAGCTACACGAGGGTTATTTACGCTAGCCGTGCCTAATTTATCAATGTAATGCTAGAGGAAAGGCAACTAGTCATCACCACCTTCCGTTAACTCTTGGGCTACTCTTTTACCAACGGATAGTGGGACTGACCGTTACATTACAACTCCCCCACGGGCCAACAAGTCTGTAATCGTTACGTTAACATTAGATAATTCTAAACGACAATAATCTTAGGGTGTATGTTGTGAATATATATGTATATGCATTAAGTAAATAAGTAGTTTTTTAATAATTTTACGAAATGTTTTTCATGTGTGTTACAAAACTTGATAACGGTCATTTCAGATATCAATTTTGTTCCAAAATGATAATCAAAGCCTATATCATGTTCAGTCAAGAATTAATTGTTAACTAACGGTTAACTGTTAGTCATTTGTCAGAATGATACTTGCAATTTAAACATCACAAGTGACTATTGATAACAGTAAATTATGCCTAACACTTGTGTATATTTACATATGCGTAGACGTATAATCCAACACCTTTCAGATATTAAGTCCCGACTCATAATAATATAATGAGAAGGACCATAGTCTAAGCAGAGAAAGTACAAACAAAAAGTGTTTGTTTTGGAATTTTGCACAAATCTGCACGAGAACTATCTGCGCTAGTCGTTCTTAATTTAGCAATGTGAGACTAGAGGGAAGGCAGATAGTCATCACCGTCCACCGTTAACTCTTCAGCTACTGTTGTTAAATCAAGTATAGAAATTTGAAGATCATTCTTATAACGCATTTGTAGCCCCAGAGTGTTGAACTCAATGTTTAATGGGTTTTTTAAGTAATGGGATGTAAGCCCCAGAACCGCTAACCTCACATTATAATGTTTCTGCAGCTGAAAGGATGGGCATGTTTGGTGTGACAGGAATTCGGACTCACGACCCTCCGATTGCGAGTTGAACGCTGTAATCACCTGGCCATGTCATGCCTAAAAAAAATTCCTACCGAGGATGAGCTAAAACAACAACAACAAAAAAACATTGAAGGAAGGGAAACTTGTGAACTGGATGAAAAATGAAATAAACACACCCTGAAACGTTATATATGAGGAGAACGCAGAAACTCCAAATGATCGAACATGGAATTCACACTTGTGACCTTCTACGTAACAGAAATTTCATCGGCGAATTGGTCTTATCTAACACCAATACTGTGGATGAAATTCGTCCGCGAATATCTTAATAAACAGGTAAAAATACGAAACGTTTGTATGTGGTGTTTATTTCCAGTCTAAGTTGGTTGTTATTGAACACGAAGCTACACAATCGATTATCTGTGCTCTGTCTACCACGGGTATCAAAACCTGAATTTTAGCGTCATAAGCTTTTAGAATAACCATTGAGCCCTGGAAGGGCTAACTTAAAAAATATCTTGCTAGGAAAACTACTTTTGTCGGAAAGTGTTTAGAGAGGCAGAAAATGACAACAAAGATGAGAAACGAAACTATTTTAAGTTAATGTGACAAAAGCACTGTTGGTCAGTTCGCAGTATTAAGTAAGACACCACACAGCAAAAATATATTTGAACTAGACGATGCTTTAAAGTTTTATTATACTATCACGTGAAATAGCGAAAGTGATTAAAAACAAGCCAATAACTGCAGTTTACTCAAGAACTACGGTGGCATTAGAAATGACGAACAACGATTCTGGAAGTCATGCCAACGACACAAAAACAATAAAATCTTCCTAGGTTTGTTAAATATTTTTTTGTGTGTGTGTCTTTCTAGAGCAAAGCCACATCGGGCTATTTGCTGAGTCTACCGAGGGGAAAATTTTGTTCAAAATTGCAATAGAAGTACGTCAAAGAATTATTTTATACTTCAATATGTTAGCCAGCTTCCAGAGTACACGTTTCTCACCACTGAGCCACCGACCCATAACTAGTTCTGCGGCAGATGGAACAACAGCAGAAAGCTGTAATTCCTAATAGATTACATGGTTTTATTATCGTCTGGGAGAGATCACTTAACTCTCTCAGGGCTAAAATTGTTCATGCTTAAAGAAGATTAAATCAGGGTGTAGTGGATTTTAAAGATATAATCAAAGAAACGAAGAAGGAAAACAGAATCTGTGGGTAAAGGTTTGTGACTGAGAGGCGAAATGCGCCATTTAAAAAAAAGTTGGAATCCTTTAGTTATTTTGACTCTCGCAAGGGCAGATATTCTCAGGGTTAACATTTAAAGTATAGCTTTGAAAAGAACGCTGGTATACAACAAGCTTGTAGCAGTAGCAGTTGTGGCTACATCACAAACATTACCTCGCAATATACGGCAGTAACTGGGGATTAAGAAACAAGTTGACCCATGTATAGTTTATGTGCGTGTAAAAATACACAAAAATGGAAATATTAGTGAAAACAGGAGCTGCTAGACCAGTTCTTAATCCCAGTGTATCAGATAAGCCTTAAATAAGGCTGTTAACCGCTGTCGTTTTTTTTCTGGTGAATGGAGATACACTAAAAGGGAGAGGAACAGTTCAGTTACACTTCACTATCAACCAAAACTTGTGAAAACACAGGTATTTGTTGATTTTGACTCAAACATAGGTGTCTTAGGAATAAGGCTGTTGCAGAAAATGTCTATAAGAATGAATTACGGATCTTCAGAAAGATCACGAACTGTTAATAAAGTAAAACCCAAGAAACGTGGATTGGATGGAGTTGGAGGAATGAGTCAGTGTTCCTCTTAAAGCTGAAAATGAAGCTTGTAAAAACACAAATGGAATATCACGTATTCATGCCTGCAAACCATGTTAGAGGCTTATATAAAGAGGCTGCTGCCTCCCAAAAAACTGCAATTACTTACATTTTCAACAAAATACGGCAGTAATGTTACAAAACATTTGGACAAATAGCTATAGTATTACTGGCTGATTTAGTTTGTAGAAATTGTTTGCAAAAGAGAATTTAGCACAAACAGATGTAAAAACTGACATCATTTCTCATTCTAGAATAGAAACACAGATTCCAGAACAGATGTGTCAGTGGCAAAAGCTTAATAAAAAAAGTCAGAAAGATTTAAACATTCTGCTAGCACAATATGTTATCCATGTAATAGAAGATTAAATCAAGAGTCACTTAGTGACACATGGATACCTGTGACAAGTCGCCAGTCAGAAAAAAACAACAACAAACGTCTTACAGGCTTCTGTGGAAGACTGCAGGGAAACAGCAAATAGTACAATCGAGTGGGCATTAAAAAATGAGAACTTGTGTCCATTAGAAAGTGCATGCACATCACTAGTAGTAGGAAAATAAAGGAGAACTGTTGTTTCGTTTGCACTTCAGATATCTAAATGCTATAATGTTCATAATTCACTTTTGTTACTCATATCTGTAAATGCACAGATAATTTAGAGGGATTCCACTGGTTCATGATCTCATATATTTCTACCAGTAACCTTAATTTGTTGACCAAATCAGACTTCAAAGTCTTTTCACTGCTCGAAAAACATTTGAAGTTCTAAGTAATACCATGTAGATTTTTAATGTGCCAGTTACTTTTGAGCAGATTATTAAACTCTTAATAAAAGTAAACAAAACGGAATCTCTGAAACAACGAAAGTGTGTATTAATGTGCATAAATTCCTCAGATGTGTAGTTGGTAAGGATAGTGTGCAACGCTAGTCAAATCAAGGAAATAAAAATGTCATCAACTTAAGAAAGAAGATTGATGATTCAAGATGCTTCAACTTAGTGTCATGTTATTCATGCTTTATGTAAACATTCCAAGAGGCAACAGTGTATGGGTTAAGAACATTACATTAGGGTAGTTTTATACCCTCACTACACTGTTACACTCCATATCACCATATCCGGCCATCTCTTTGTGATACCTGTGATCCTAACTAAAGTCGTTTTCAGCAATCCAATTGCACAGATATCTATATTAACTGTGTTTAACCAGTATTTATTTGCATTAAATAGTATGAATATCTGTTTCATTCTCTAGCTGCTTGAGCTTTGAAATGGTTGAACAAGTAAGTCGTGAAACCAACTTGTGTACACGTCATTTGTCACTTCTCAGAAAAATATATCCTTCTTGATTCTATTGCATAATGTTGTTTGTGGCAAATAGAAAGCTTTATCCAATTATTTTGTGCTTGTGGCTTCTCATCTGTTACAAGATGTTACACTTTTAAGTCTCTTTATGGGTGGTTCTAGTACTCCAGATTGATCCACACTTCTATATTTTCTAATAAAATACAAGGGATACCATCGTCTTGGAAACTCTAAATCCTCGATTTGAACATACTCTTAGAATTTGATTGTACGAATACTTTGTGTTAGAAAGAACTGTTACATTCCTTTCCTGAAGGCTATAAATTTTGGGAGGTATTGCTCTAACTACAAAATACCAAACAACATCAAACATAGTTCTGGTATATGTCATTTCATCGCGACATTAAAATACGTTATATTTCTTACATGACTTTTTGATTTAAATATTCAAAATCATTTTAATACGAATTACTAAACGATCTTAACACTGTGTCATATAATTAAAACAAACTCACGCTTTAAATGGATATAAGGACGGAACATTTATTACAAATATTGAAGAAACTCCAGTTAAGTATCCACTCCTAGACTATCTGAGAATACGTTATCCATTTACACATAATACACATTCCAGTAACTTGGAATAAGAAGTGTTACAACATGTTTAAATTGCATGTTGATACAGCGCGTCTGTGTGTTTTCTTACAGCAAATCCACTTTGTGCTATCTGCTGAGTCCACAGAGTGGAATCGAACTCCTGATTTTAGTATTGTAAATCCGAAGACTTACCGTTGTACCAGAGGGAGACAGATGACATAGCAATATCATAAGCAAATCATGTGCTAACTTCTATGTAACATAATTATATTCTACTGAATAAAATACCAACTGTTACAAGGCTACGGTTGTAGTATTGGTTTAGCTGTCTTGTTTATATGGATGAGAATGGTTACTAAAATAGACCTTTCATCAGTGAATGGTTCAGTAAGATGAGAAAACATAAAGAGCTGCAATAATATAACCTTGTTTTAAAATGAAAACTGAGAAATTAGCGTAGAAATTTAGAAAGTCTTTCTTACAAGAGAATAATTAACACCATGTTCACTTGGAGAATGTCTAATATATATCAAAAATGCAAAGAAAAGTAAAATATCCCCAGTGATGGGTGAACCATAATGAAAGGGAAAAACATTTTAAAAATACCTTCAAGGAGAATGGTAAAAGGACAATAATACAAATTGAATACTAATTGCTATGGAGGTTGGCAAAGACAAGTCCAACACTGTGAGGTAAAGAAAGCACGAGTTTGTCCGTCGGTCAGTTATATGGGAAATTAGAGGTACAAGACAGAGAATACGATCATTTCTGCTGTTCATGATGACATGGCAGGGGCGCTGTGATCCAACAAGATCTAAAACAAAAATTCACCTACTTCACGCGACATGATACTTTAAAGAGCATGAACGTATTACATTATAGCCAGCTTGCTTTGCTTGATTGTTTATTGGTTTGTTATTTTTTTAAATTTTGCGCAAAGTTACACGAGAGCTATTTGCGCTAGCCGTCCCTGATTTAGCAGTGTAAAACTAGAGAGAAGGCGACTAGTCATCGCCGCCCACCGCCAACTCTTAGACAACTCTTTTACCAACGAATAATGGGATTGACCTAATATTTTATCGCCCCAACGGTTGAAAGGGCGTACATGTTTGGTGGGACGGGGACTCGAATCCGCGATCATCAGATTAAAAATCGAGCGCACTAACCACCTGACCATGCTGGGTTCCTGAAGCGATTGTACTGGCCATATTTCTCTAGTTATTATGAATGTTGATGTGGACATCATGGAGAGCGCACTGGTCTGAGCGAAAGATGTAATGAACACTTGTCATTTTCCTACTGCAACAGATCACTACGGATACGCTCCGTAACACAACATGGAAAACTGATATATTCGTTATAATAATGTGTTTCACAGTAGGGAATGAAGCAAACTTTCACACACATTGTTTTAAGTAGAGCCTGTGAATAAATAATTTGTCTAATCATTTGAAACACCAGAGGAGCCCCTATGAACCAAAGAGTGAACTTCAACATCCCGTTTCACTATTAAGTCACTCGTCAAAGTGAGTTGTATCATCATTATTCTTTTATTGACATTACATTTGTTGCTAAAGGAACAGAAGAGTATATTGCCCTATATTTTAATACCCTACAATATACATTCACACACATTAATCAAGCAAGCACCTGCCACTGTGACAGCAAGTTCAAACCACCTCTTGAAAATTAATGATTTCTAATGCTTCCACGGCTTGCAGTGTAGAGAAAGGATTATGGGCTTGCATTATAAACATGAAATGGCTCTGGATGAAATGTAAATTGAGCTCGGAGAGGATCCGAGGTAAATGACAGAAAGTTATTAATATTATAAGCCCACCCACCCAGAAACTAGTAGGATTCTTGATCGATTGATCCACAAAATTCAAGAAGCAAGTTTTCTCTTTACCATAAGATTACCACAGAGCCTGCAATGCTGAAGTCTTTTTGAAACACTCTCGTTTGTTCTGTTGTATTGCTATTTGTTTTTTTAGAAACTATTCTGGTGTGAATAAAATATGTCAGCGAGCAGAACACTGTAGTGCCAAGATATTCTGAACATGACTGGTTGTGTTTCAGTACCAACTTTACCACTGAACTGTATGACTTTTAAAAAGTATAAATGCAGCAAAACTGATACGTCGAGTGAAAGTTACTTTTAATTTCGTCAAAATTTTGTCCTGTTGTTGTTAAGTGTAAACTACATAATGGGCTATTTGTGTTCCATCTAATACGGGTATCGAAACTCTATTTTAACATTATTTTGGATATTAGCTAGCCGTAAAAGATTCTGCTACTCTATCACCTTTTTAAAGTTTTATTCCACATTACAAATCTTCACATCAGTGCATTTCTTATATAGATAAAGTATGGACTGTGAAGCTTTCATACTTTTTCAGACTTCAATCAATCAGTTAAGTAGTTGAGTAGGTAAAGATCTAAATACGTAGTTAGATTGTAAAAAATTTAAAACATTTAAGCAAATTAAATCTTACCTTACATTAGTAACGTCTGATAACAGTATGAATTAAGTATACACATGTGCACACACATATTCACATATATATATATACTTGTAAATTAAAATAGGAAGCCTGATGGTCGGACGAAGTATTCAGGAGGAAGAAAAAATATGAGCCTAATCCCCCCATCCCTTTGACCAAGATCCCGATACAGACATTTGATTTTTATTTGATTAAAATACTGGAAATCTTACTCTATTACCATCTAGTTTCAAAACACACTCAAAACACCGGACGACTCAAAGGTAGACAACGTATTTATGAGCGATTATTTTACAATTACCCGTAATATATACACGTATCACACTTCACTAAGAACACTCAAAGTAGTAGTACAACAACAGAAGTTGGACATAACTAAACAAAAAGCCAACTTATCAAACTCGTTACAAAAACAGAAGGCTATAGAAAACAAAGCACCAGGACAAAATAAAATTAAAAACATACTACTCAGAAAGGCCCTCTCAGATTACTAGAACTTTGGATATCGTAATAAAACTTATTTCCAAAAACAAGATACATACCAACCGCTTGGAAACCGGCCTATGTTTTTATGTTACAGAAGAAGAGGAAGTCAGCGAACAGCCCCTGAAAACCACAAACCCCTAAGTTTGGTTTGTGTTTTTCGCGCAAAGCTGCACGAGGGCTAACTGTGCTAGCCGTCCCTAATTTAGCAGTGTAAGACTAGTCATCACCACCCACCGCCAACTCTTGGGCTACTCTTTTTACCAACGAATAGTGGGACTGACCGTACCCATTATAACGCCCCACGGCTGAAAGGGCGAGAACGTTTGGTGTGACGGGTATTAAAACCTGCGACTCTCGAATTACGAGTCGTGCCTTAACCACGTGGCCATACCCGGCCTGCTTAAAAAGCGATACAGAAGGAGTTCTTGAAAATAATTATAAATAATAGACTCATAAATTACTTGAAACTAAATTAATATTCCTTGAAATACAAAATGGCGTCCAAAAAGTAAGACAAACAATAGATCATCTAATAGGATTAATGGAAAAATAATACATAGTATTAAATAAACAATGAAAAGTCATATGGTTTTTAAACGTTAAAAAAAGTATTAGATAAATTATAGTGCACTGGATTCAGATATAAGCTGTCCAAACTGGAAATTCACTTCCCATAGAAATTATTAATTCGTTTTTTAACTTCCCGGAAGAGAGTTAATGTGTGCTGAACCCTGGAGGCAGGTGTTTCTCAAAGAGGAGTACGTAGCCCTATAATGCTGATGAGATATGTCAGCAACATGCCTCTCAAAGACCCAAACCACTTTTTACTTACAGTTCGCAGATGATGTTGCAATATGGAGGAGCGTCCCACATGCAACAACAGCAACGTACAATATAAAAACACTTCTAAACAAAATATAATTCTGGTACAGTAAATGTAAACTTAAAATCAATACGCGGAAGGCACAATCATACAAAACAAGCAAATTGATACCACAGTTATATCAAGAGGGGACTCTTTTACAGGTAGCAACAAGAACGCGTTTGACTCAAAATTAAACAGAACACCACATAGTAAATAGCAAACAAAAGAAAACAAACAGAATTTATAAAAATAAAAATAAGTTATCTAAGAAGTCAGACTGGCAACACATAAGAAGATTCACCAGAAAATACAAAGATACGCAGAACATGCATAATATCGGGCGTAGTGTATGAATAATACAGATCAGTGTATCAAAAACACGCTACAATATTTCTGCACAGCTATTCAAACAGACTAACTAGAAATAACTCGCTTCGATATTACAAGAAAAATATGAACAAACTCCTCACGAGCCAGTGGGAAACATTTTTGTTTTAAAAAACTATCCCATCCGCTTTTTCTTAATTTGAATTGAATTTTTTTAATTGTTTTCATTAACTAAAACGAAGGCATTTGTTTTAGCGTTGGGATTGCAAAAAGTGATAAGAAGTTTTAAGGTGACTGAAATCTCTCAGTGCCATCACGACCTTAACAGTCAAGAACCAGAAATATGGAAGTTTCTAATTGACACGCAGAGGTATTCAGGAACCGTTTAGAACCACCTAGGTAGACATTGTACAGGCCCCCTGCTAGTATAGCGGTATGTCTACGGATTTACAACGCTAAAATCAGGGGTTCGATTCTCCTTGGTGAGCTCACCAGATAGCCCAATGTGGCTTTACTATAAGAAAACACAAACACACAGACATTGTACAGTAAGAACAAGTGTGGTATTATGCCTGAAGGTGCTTTCAAAGAGTTCCTTCAGTCTTCTCTACCGAATCATAAAAACATGGTAGCAGACAATAAAAAGTGTTTTTTTTAATTAATGATGCTGCAAATGGGACTTTATTGATATATTCTGAATTTTCTCGGAGAAGGTAAAACTTAGGACTAAATATTATACAGACTTGAAAATGCTGTATCTCACTTTAAATTTATCAATTAACAAACGATTTGTCCAAAAATTATATCGAAAAGACATGTTTACAATTACCCTCTTTGGAAGTTTCCGGATTGAACTCACTTTTAATATTCAAAAATTCTGTAGTGTAAAGACACCCTCTGGTTCCTGACGTATGTGTTAATTACCCTTCCTTTATAGCCTGGCATGGCTAGGTGGTTAAGGCACGCGACCCGTAATCTGAGGGTCGCGGGCTCAAATCCCTGTCACACCAAACATTATCGCCCTTTCAGCCGTGAGGGCGTTATTATGTGACGGTCAATTCCACTATTTGTCGGTAAAAAAGCAGCCCAAGAGTTGGTGGTGGTTGGTGATGACTAGCTGCCTTCCGTCTAGTCTTACACTGAAAAATTAGGAACGGCTAGTGCAGATAGCCCTGGAGTAGCTTCACGCGAAATTAAAAAAACAAACAATATAATATGCATTTCGAATTACCAAAAATCACAAATTACTGTGTCAGTACTACTGAATTCCTCTATATTTTATCAATCTTTGAAACTAAACTGTATTTATAATTTCTAACTCACTGAAGTCTTATCTAACTGTTTTAAAAACGAAAGAGTTTACTGCTTGAAAAAAAAAGGCTGGGGAAGCCACTAGGAGACGATCTGAGGTTTCGATTGGTTGTTCAGATGTCATGGACAAAAGTAGGTGTACGTAATCAATTTTTTCCTGAATGGACAGAGATTGGCAGATCCTCTGTGTTTGACTCGGTAAATATATCGATATCTGAGCAAATAGAAAAGTCAGAAGGTTTTTATTTCATATGCTAGCTTGTAAGTATGAGTAATTTAGGTTGCAAATTTGTATGAAACTGTACAATTTGTATGTGGGCATCACAAACATTTAATCTAAACCAATACTGCATTCAAAATACCCACGTGACACACACAAATCGATATTTAGGAATTTCTTTAAATATTTACTTTTTCATTAAGGAATTATTTAATCAATGATAATAAAATTCGAATTATAATCTACAATTTGGTACTAAAGGTATTCATATTTATAGAGCTGTAGTTTAATAACATTTTGATTGTGAGTCTACAAACGGGATGACATGAATTTGACCCGCGACCCTAGGAAGACCCGTAAAGATAGGGTTAATAAAAATGAACTGAACAAACTAGAGTTATGTAATACATGATGAATCAAGCCCTAAGCATCTTTCCCCCTCTAAACATCATAATTTAGAAACTTACAGGACGAACAACGCTAGAGCAACTGAATCCTGGACACAAACGCAGCACCAAAAAACTGAATCCCGGACACAACGCAGCACCAAAAAGATATGTTAACTTAAAACTCCAAACAATGAACAAAAACTTAGTATACTGTGTGTAATACAAAAACGTAACAAGGATTACTAGTTAGGATTTAGTGGCAAGCAAATAAATTACTGAGTGGATGGAAACTGGACCTTTCCCTCCCTGGTCCAAAACGAGGACTAAATCCTAATAAAGAACAGTAGAAATATTAAACAGTTACTTAAAACATAACATGATCTCAAATATAAATTTATAATGTTTTCTGCATTAATACTGTAGATATATCTGTCGTTTTCACTCATATATTATGTTTGTTCCTCCGCTGGAACAGAGGTAAGTCTAGGGATTTACAAAGCTAAAATCAAGGGTTCGATTCCCATCGGTGGACAGAACAGATAGACCGATGTGTCTTTGCAGTAAGAAAAACACAAATATTATATCTGAATAAAACTTTTAGTTTATGAATATAGTGCTTGTGTGTCGTATGTTTTATGTGTGCTTAAATAAATTGGTGAGAATCAAATATTAAGTACTGAAAAGTCAATCGTATGTTATATTGTAAAATGCACTGCACACAACCAGTGGTGTAACGTATGTTAGTTACAATATAAACAACCAACCACTGAACGCTGAAAATACATATCGATAGCCTTCAACAACTTCGTAAGCAGTTATAGATAGATGTGAAGCTTGGTGAAGACTACAGAGAGTAAACAGCAATGTTACAAACGACAATTAGCCGTATTTTCACAAGGTTGCCTAGCTTGGCAATACGAGGGTGGTCAAACGGCAGGAAATCAACAGACCACTTACAGTACCCCTGTTTGTAGTGAACAGGGTTATAGTGCAGTTACAGGCACGTCAGGGCATAGCCAAGACCTCCAAAACTAAAAGAACGAACTCTTCGTCTTACGAGAAGAAATGCGTAAGAATGACCCATTTCAATCACCCGCTCTACTGTTACAGGAAGGGTAAAAATACGTGTTCGGGGAATTCTTGATTCACAGTACCCTCAGATACACCTTAAGTGTTGGATGTGAGTTTGGTCGATAATATCTTTAACGGAAGTTTTATTATTAAAGCTTGATTTTTCAATGTATAGCGTTGCTGGGTGTCTTAAGCACAGAGATATTTTATTATAAAATTTCATTATTAGTCTACAATATTCCAAAATAATGTTTAATTTGTGAATTTTTATTCCTAGTTTGTTGTGTCGTAACCCGAGATGGTTCTTAAGTGCTAAAATTAAATTAATAGCTACAATATCACAAGATTATGTTTAATTGCTGAATTTTATCCTTAGTTCCTAGTTCCGTCACCTGTGACAGACATTATTTTCCGTTATTAGTCTACAATATTCCAAGATAATGTTTAATTGTTGAATTAAATTCAACTAGTACTGTAACCTGTAACAGACATTATTTTCCATTATTAGTCTACAATATTTCAAGAATATGTTTAATTGTTGAATTTCATCCTTAGTTCCTAGTACCGTAACCTGTGACAGACATTATTTTCCTTTATTAGTCTAGAATATCTAAAAATGGGATTTAATATCTGTAATTTTATTCTTGATTTACTGTATGTTTACTCTTTCTTAATTAATATTTAACCTTTTGATGTATATCACCTTTCAGTAGTAACGTTTAATTTCCTTATTTGGTTTATAGTAACCTTTTATAGTTTATAGTTTATTTTCAGTGTTAGTGACAGTATTACAAAATGTAAATTTCGTGCTGAGTATTTATATTTGGTTTATATTGACCTATGATGATACTTAATTATGATTTTTTGTATGAATGTATTGCATTCTGATATAAATCTTTGGTTTTGAAGCATTGTTTTAACCTGTGATGACTATTCAATTTCAAGCTGTTATCTTGGTTTATAAATACCTTGAAATTACACTTTAATATTGTTTTTTCATTACTGGTCAGTGAGTGGACTTAAGTGGGCTTTTGGAATGATTCTTTACTCTTTGATTTTGTTCCCTGTTCTACTATGACAACACATGGCTTTTCAGTGTTTGCATATTATTTTGTCTATGGTGTCAGCAGATATAACTTAATATCGGTTTGGTATCGTATGCATTTAAGTTGATGGGTTCATTCATATTTGATAGTATTCTGGTAATACAATTTAGGCTTAAAGTCTGATCCCTAGTCTACATAATCCTACTTAGGTAAATCAGTTTAGCTTTGTTAATTTACATCGTTAAGTTTAAATTTCAGTATAAAGTTTCGGCATATAAGTGTCATTATACAGCCTTTGTTTCAAGACTGTATTTTACAGATTTATAATACCCTGGAAATTTACTTTTAGTATTAATGCTTAACTTATAGGTTCTGTAGCAAAGTCTTTCAATATCGTAGGATGATGGTTGTGAGGTTTCTTTACCAGTAATTAAATATTTCACTCAGATCCTTGGTTTATAAAACTTGGAGAACTGCCCTGCACAGAGTTAATGTTTGATACTAGGTCTGTAGCGTCTTGAAGTCAGTTTTAATATTTAACGATATTTTATTTTTGATATAATGCTTCATCGTTATCAATGGACATTTGCAGTTCCGCAAAATGGTACTTCAGTGTCTAGAATTAACTCTTAAGTTATAAACTTGCGATGTGGTATTATAATAATAAGAAATCATTCCAAATTTGCAAATTCTTATGTAATACGTTAGTCTTCAAGTATAATCTGTGTTATCCCAGAATTGTATTACAGTACTAAAGTTTGGAAATCGATAATTCTTCAGACTCGGAAAGTGATTATAAGATTTCATAAATATCACTGGATATTAATATATAATATAGTTATCGAAGCTTAATTTTGGTCATATATATGTATATATATTGTTTCGATTACTTCAGTGCTGATGTTTTATATACAGCTTATTGTTGTCATGGGTCGTTTTATTTACATGGATACAACATTGCATATACAGCATAGACAACTTGTCTGTTAACTGAATGATATATTGTTCATGACATACAACTATTTCGTACAAAAATACGCTACATCAGTTGCAGTACACTGTTTATAAATTAGAAAAGTCATGGACAAACACCTTACTCCAGTTACTAATAGAAATGTTCTGAAAAATTTTAAACTGAGAAAACCTAGCTTCACTATACATAGAATCAGCTACCAACAGACTACTCAAACGTTAATTGTTAGGCATAATTTAGAATATTTATATAAAGATGCCATAATCCAGCTACCAATAGAATATATAAATATTAATTGTTAGGTATTTTGTCTTATAAGTCAGAGCATTTACATGCAGATATTTTACACCAGATAAGAATGGGCTATTTAAACGTTAAATAAACGAGAACCCAACTCATGTTACGCCGCACTACGGCTGTGTAAATACTCGCGGAAGGCTAACTGTTTACTATCAACTGAAGGGCTGTCGCGTCTATTGAATCTGTATGTCAACATTGACTGGCTGCGTTACACGGCTCCCTTCAGTAACCAGTGTTTATTCACAGTTAGCCGCGTGTCAAACGCGCTTGGTTTTCATTAAGTCCAGAGGAACTGAATTATGTTAATCACCAGTGGCATGAGAAACATTCTGCTATTCTACTGAGAACGGTAACAAACTTATGCAAATTATTCTTAGATACCCGTGTTCTCATGCGGTTGCTTTTTTAAAACGATAAGTAATAGGACTTTTAAAAATATTTATTCCATCAGTAATTATTCGTGATTATATCACAATGTTGATTAAAGAACATTTTAACAAATCAAGCATGTGGACGATATTAGTCATCAGAAGTTTTAAACATCCAATTTGAACAAGATACAAGGAACGGTATGTCCGGTAGTGAAATTCTGTCGGTACTCACAAAAGCTCGGTTTCGGTCCCTCTTTGTATTTCAAGTGGAATATCAATTCTTTTAGAAACCGTTACCGGGTTCAGTTATTTTCTCTAGTTTATCGACAGTTCAATCCAACTGATGCAGGAACATCATAACTTGAAGTAACCTTTAATACTTCCTGCATACATCAAGAAACCAGATCCTGAAAACAAATGAATACCTACCCTCCTCTACGGATATTTTAATCACTTATGCCAATACTTCGAGGAAACTCCCTAAATTAAGATTCTCTTCCCTCACGTGTGCATATTTTCCACCTATGTGCACATGAAGGAAGATAATCTAAAATAACCAAAGAAAAATTTATCGATTTTTGGTACACATTTAAATTTTCTAAATAACTTAGAAGATAATATTAAGTTCTTGTAGACGTTTTAAGTTATATGAACAAAGAAATATGAGTGTAGAATTTTTTATTACTCATGGAAACAATAAATTGTGTATTATACAAGTACAATGATATATAATATAGTCTAATGTGTTGTTTTTGTTGGCATTAAGCACAAAGTTCCACCATGGACTCTTTGTGCTATGCCCACCACGGATAACGAAACCCGATTTTCAGCATCGTAAGCCTGCAGACTTACGGCTGAGCCACTGGGAGAATTAGGTCCAATAAGGTTTTGAAATAGTGATTGAACTATATAATTTGGTCGCTTGTTCAGTGTACGACGTGTTGTTGGAAGTATTGTACAAAGTATCGAAACGATGGCTGAAATATATATAATCAAGATGCTTGTTCATTGTACAATGTGTTGATGGTAGTATTGTCCAAAGTATTGAAACAATGACTTACACATAATATAAGCGTGTGTTTAGTGTGCAATGTATTGTTGGCAGTATTGTATTAAGTATTGACACAATGACTGAAACATGATCTAGACGTTTGTTTAGTGTACGATGTATTGTTGGCAGTATTGTATAAAGTATCAAAACAGTAACTGAAACATAATCTAGACGTTTGTTTAGTGTGTTTAGTGTACGATTATTGTTGGCAGTATTGTATAAAGTATTGACACAATAACTGAAACATAGAATCTCCGTTCTTATCCGTTGTACGATGTATTGTTGGTGGTATAATATAAAATATTGAGACAATGACTGAAATATAGAGTCTACGTGGTTTTCTAGTGTTTTGCTAGCTATGAAACTTGGAGCACTACCATAGGACATATTCGCGCCCCAGCTGTTAAAGTGATAAATCTAAACAAATTGTTAATTTTCTGTGATGACGAGAAAACCCACTTCTTGAGAAAAATATTTATGTAGAAACGGATGGTATGAATAGAGAAAGCTCTATGGAGAGGAGCGAACAACGTTTCGACCTTCTTCGGTCATCGTCAGGTTCACAAAGAATGAAAGAGGTAACTGACCGATAGCTAACCACATGTTTGAAGCCTTATTCATACCACAACTCAAGCCCAAAATAAACCAATACAAAGGAAAACCTTTACACCTATATTGATAAATATAATTTAACATCTAAGCACGCCCTCTACATTTCTACACTCAATTACACAACCGCCTTCAAACATGTTGTCAGCTACCATTTTCTTTCTTTGTGAACCTGACGATGACCGAAGAAGATCGAAACTTGTTTGTTCCTCTACATAGAGCTTTCTCTACCTATGCCAGCCAGAATCTTAAGTACAGTTTTTCTAAGCGGTGCTTGTTAATTTTATATGGTCTGTACATCTATCATCTTTGCAGTGCTGAGGGTTTGATTTTTGTTCTATGAATTTTATATATTCATCTGTTTCAAACAAAGTCAAAGTAAATATTAAGTGTATGGATGTAATTTTTTAAACGTAAATAAGTTTAATCACGAAATATTTATGCAAGTTGTGTGCGTGTGTTTTCTTAAAGCAAAGCCACCTCGGGCTACCTGCTGAGCCCACCGAAGGGGAATCGAACCCCTGATTTTAGCGTTGTAAATCCGTAACCATACCTCTGTACTAGCGGGGAGCTTATGCAAGTTTAAGGATTGTCTCTGACACCGTTTTGTAATAGCATAGTCATTATTTTAATAAATAACTAATGTGTTACGAGTAGCTTTAAGGGCTTACATTGCTAAAATACGAGATTTGAAGACCTAAGAAGGTTGAAGTTAAGCACAAAACTACGCGATGGGCTATCTGTGCTTTGCCTACAAGGGGTATGGAAACCCGGTTTCTAGTGTTGTAAGTCCACAAACATTCCGCTGTGCCACTGGGAGAAGGGACATTTTGATTTTGTCTTTTTTTCATATTAAGGTTTTATGAACTATAATTTATCTCTAAATCTTTTAATCCAACTGAATATTTTCTTCAAACTTTAACAGATAATTTTATCATCATGACGGTTGGTATGGGTACTAAAACTTTAATTAAAATAAAGTGCAGAATAACGTTTCGACATTCTTAAAGTCTTAATACTCATACCAGCCTTCTCGAGAATATATTTTTTACTTCAAGTTGGTTTCTCGTCATCACGTATTAACAGATAATTATTGTTCTTTTTTAACTTAGCTGTTAAACGATTATTTGTTTTTAATCGTTTATTATTGTATTCATTTTATTGAAGTCTACAGGATAACTGTTTAATACAGTGACAACTATATCGAAATCATTTTTACCAAAAATATTATGAATTGCCTGTGGCTTTGTAGTTGGTCTTCCCTGACCATGAATTCGAGGGTTTCCTTTTTTTTTATTGAGCCATGGGTACGCTATAGATATGCCAATCAAATCCCACGTTACTCAGTTGTCAAAAAATCGCTTGTATATCAACACTTTATATCTCTATTTTTGTGTTCCGCTGTGTTATACAAGTTCAGACGAATAAGAAGCGCTTATCTTCATTACCGTTATTCAGCTGTTCCAAAATGAAGTTCTTTATCAACAGTAAGTACCACCAAACTCCTCTTCTTTCTGTACAATGTTAAGGTTTTTTTTTCTCTCTTTTTCGAGAGATGATCTATAGCTATCCATTACAAACCAATAAACCAGTCGCTTTTGAAAGACTAAGCTTTGAGGACCCAGCGCAGTCCTTTGAAAGGAAGTGAACCGTACTTTTTGTACACCGTAACCTCCGTACAACTCTCGAATCAAAATCAAGACACTGTTCTGAATGGTTATTCGACCGACAGGCATCAGATGAAGACTTGAAAGCGACGCGATGTTGATACCGCGACTACGCATATACTATTGCTTGCGTTAAAAAGCAGGGCGTTTCTACGCCCATCCCTCCGACTGCAGCTTAGTTTTATCATTTCGGTCAATAGTCAGCGGAAGTCCCCACCCCACTTTACTGCTTGTGGAGAAACTGAATTTAATATTAACTGAATATTGTGGGCTACTTGTAAAAAGACCTGAAGGTAGAGAGTTTAGTGTTTAATAACAGGTAATGGACAAATTGTATGTGTATCGAGATAAGTACGAACCATGGCGACAAAAATATACGTGTAGTTAAGTGATCGAAGAAAATAAAATCTACATCTTTTTTTCTATACAATAAAATACGAAATGAGTTATCATCTGGTTTGTTGAGCTTCAGGGTAGAATGAAACACTCCTTTAGACCAAACCTTTCTTTGAAACGTTCTTTGCTTCAACTGTGATTCCTATTACCAAATACCTTGAAAAGAAGCTTAACCTAATGTAAATATCCAGAACAGTTACAGAGAAAAGCTTTTGCGGTTTGGTTTCCACGCCTTTCACCGGTCTTCAGGCCGCTGTTCTTCGTCCTGTAGTCGAGTTTTAGCTGTTCCTACATTGTACTCAGCTCTTACTTCAATTGCATTCTTTATTATCTTCTCTTTTTGTTGTTACTTCCCTTTTGGCTTTTCTGTTTGTATGTTACATATTCTCGTTTGTTTCGATAACTCTTTGTCTTTTTAATCTCACATCAGGTACACTTTATATTACCCATTGCCCTTTACTTAATAATGTATATTTCTTATTGTTCACGGCGTAACTTAAATCCTTTATAGTCCATGTATAATATATATAGAGAGGAAGCATGACTCGAGATGATTAGCGGGTAACGGACAAATGATATGTAAGGGGTTGTATGAACCAATCATAATGAGAAAAATATAAACGCGAATCTCCTAATTTATTGTTATATTTTGCAAGTATTTTTGTACACATATTTTTCTCTGCTTTATTTTTCTTTTCTTCTTGATCTAATACCTTCCTTTCTAAAGGTCTATTTTGAAACCCCAAATTGAGACTTTACTTGCTTAGACTCCCTCCTGGAACACAGAGGAAAAGCATTTGTAATGAAAATACAGCTGACTGATGATATAAAAGGCACTTAAACCACACCTCTGTCTCTCGTAATCCCAAGTTAACTCAAGGAGCTCTGGGTTTAGGTGAAAATCTTCGTGGGAACTGGTTACGGTGTTGTTAGCATTTCGTTACATATTTCTCTTTATTTTCACTCATGGATTCATAAGAATTACTAAAATAGGTTTCACCCGATGACACTAAGGTTGCATGGACTGCTTCAGGTACACTGATTAATTGGAATTTGGAAATAAGCACAAAGCTACACGTTGGACTGTCTGTACGCTGCCCGTCACGGGTATCGAACCCCGGTTTCTAATGGTATATCTCCGCAGACATAATGTTGTGCTACTGGATACAATAAGCATAACTAGTGAAGTTAATTTATTTTATTTTAGAAATAATAATAAATAATTTAAGTTAAACGTAAATTATTCATATTAGTTGTTAATTCTTACCATATTTCTGAATTATAAATGACTTAAATAGGAATTAATCATAATTTCACTTATTACAGTTCGCATCACAACAATTAGTGTTCAAGTAAATGATGATACAAACATCGCTTGCTCCACCTGGTTTGATGATTATTGATATTGGACGAAAGGCCTCGTCGGCAATGAATATGGCAGATGACGTACTTTTACATATTCTTCTTTGTTCCCACTTATAACATACAGTGTTAATGTTAAAGTTTCAATTATATTATTCCGCAAACACTTCACAATTAAACTCTCAGAAGCCTTAAGACTTTGTGTTCAAACTACCTAGTTTCAAGTTTATTATGTCGTAGTTTTGAGGTGCTATTTTTCTTTACGTTTAAAGTATGATTAGCAATTTTAAATTGGAATGGCTTCTTATGTGCTCATTGGCTAAGCGTCTGCACCAAAGACTCTTAGGATATAAGTATAGCTAGCCCTAACTTTGGAATAGTGACCGAAGGGAAGGTAACCAACTACAGAATAATATTTGATTCTATAATGCATCCTCGGTTTGCATCGTGGAACGTGTTCAGCGTCAGTACGTCTCGAACTCTGGACCTTACATCCCACAGTCCAACAAACTAACCGTTAAGGTAATTCCAGCCCAAAACTCCCAGTAGTTTTCTCCGATTCACGTTACTCTCCATTCAAACTAAACTTTAGTTTTCGTGTAACTTTGGGAGTTCTTGGCATGTTTCTCCTGAAGGCACACATTCTGCTTTAATAATCATTTTCTTGGTTGAAAACCGTGAAAGTTTCGTGAACACATGACATTTTTATAACAGTTAACTTACACGTATCACACTCTTCCGACTAGTTCAAGGATGAAGGTAATAACAAATAGATGTGTTTGTAAATCTGTTAAATACACAGCTACTTGTAATACAAATCATCATAAAAAACAAAACGAAACATACCTATATGATTACAAAACACGCGAGAGATGTCTTTGTTTGGTTGTTGTTGGGCACAAAATTACACAATGGGCGCTATCTGCGTTATGCTCACTAAGGCTATAGAAACTCGGTTTTTGCCGTTATAAGTCTTTGGGCTTGCCACTGAGGGAGAATTTTCTGGAAATTAGTATAAAAACAACAGAATCTCAAAATATTACAAGCCAACAAACTTATTGAATGAATGAGTTTCGTGACGACAGCTGATTATTCGAGTCTCTTAAATGCTAACCGTTTTGTTTGTTTGTTTGTTTGAAAATTCGTTCGTTTATTTAATTTTTGATTTTCGCGCAAATCTACACGAGAGCTATATCCGCTAGCCATCCCTAATTTAGCAGTGTAATACTATAATGAAGGCATCTAGTCATCATCCCCACCTACTGCCAACTCTTTGACTACTCTTTTACCAACAAACAGTGAGAATGACCGTCGCATTATAACGCTCCCACAGCTGAAAGGATGGGCATGTTTATCGTGACAGGGGATTCGAACCTGCGACCCTCAGCTTACGAGTCCTAACTACCTGGTTGGACATGCCTGGACACTTGAGAATTCCCGCGCAAAATTACGCAAAGACTAACTAAGCATAATTTTCCCTAACGCTTGAGCTACACCGTTGTTTAATCATGAACCTTAGGATTAACAATTCTTCCACCCTTAGTATTAAGCTACGCAGCCCAAAATATTAACAAGGAGTGAATGGGGCCACAGGCTGTAATTACATCTCGCCAGTTACATAACATGTACACAAAATACGAATTAAAGCTTGACTTATCTTGTGGCGCTCTTACTTGTTTCATGTGGAGTTTTCTTCAGACAGGAAGTGAATAAGGGAAAACAACCGGAAGTCGGATTAAGTCGGGTTCGAGGGAACCCACCACTTATGTAAATACATAAGAAAGAGTTTAACATCTTTCTTTTAAGAGCAATTTTATCGGTTTTTACTGTCTTGCGTCCGTTTAACCTCTAGTATTAAAAGGCTAATAGCCTGATATTTTAAAAGTCTATCACAGACTACCATAAAGGAACCTTAAAATTTCAGAATTCGTGTTTTTTTTATTTTAAGTCATACTAAGAAAGATATAAACTTTAAGATAAACTTAATAGAAATTTTTACAGATAATTTTTTTCCACAATTATATAGAAGTATTTCCAAAACTTAAAAAAAGTCTGTCATTACGTTTTTATTGTTGTACCAATTTATCATATTAATCTGCCTATAGAGAAAGTCAAAATGCGCTATTGAAAACACATAATTAATTATACGATAAGTCGATAACTCGTGTGAATCTCATCATTCGAACACTTTTGATGACTATACATACAGCAGACCAAATCAGGGTTGACTCGCACAATAGTAAATGAAAAACACTTTGTTTGTTGGTTGTTGAACAAACCCTACACAAAGGGCGACCTGTGCTACACCCACCATGAGTACCAAAACCCGGTTCTTCGGGATGTGAGCCCTCCAACTTACCTCCGAACTTCTGGGAAGAGGGAGGACCACTGTGCTTTTACAGAATATAATTAAAGCTACATTTTTGTCTAAATCAGTAAAATATTCGCAAATAACATAAACGCTAAGTTGTGCTTTTATAACGTAATACGCTAACGGGCATATTAAGACAAAAATTAAATTATGCACGTTTTACAACTAATCAGAATTTAAGTATATGTAACACATTACACACACAAAAGTATTTAGTTTCTATTTGCTGTCACGCATAAACAGTAAATTGTGTATACATAAACGATCTATGATACTGGCGGAATTGAATACCTCATAATTTTGAATTTGATTGTTCAAATAATTTCCGATATCTCAGGATGACGTGAAAAATGTGTTATTGTTTTAATATAGTTGAAATCAGTTATGTAAAGAGATAGAGTAATAACATTGTTTTTTTTTAACGCAGTACACTAAACATGCTCGCCCTTTCAGCCGTGGGGGCGTTATAATATTACGGTAAATTCCACTATTCGTTAGTAAAAGAGTAACCCAAGAATTGGCGGTGGGTGGTGATGATTAGCTGCCTTCCCTCTAGTCTTACACTGCTAAATTAGGGATGGCTAGCGCAGACAGCTCTCCAGTAGCTTTGCGCGAAATTCAAAGACAAACAAAGAAGCAGAACACCATTGCTCATTGGCGCAATTATTCCTTTTCTTTTCTGTAGTTAAACACCGAATGAATCCAAGAATGGAAAATCTTAGAGAAACGAAGTTACTTCAGACGTGATGAAAGAGAGCCTGTGATTCTGAGCTCCTTCCCAGCGAGATAAGACAGACACAGTATATAGTGATTGCGATGCTATTATATTATGAAACTGTTTGCAATTATTATTATTATTTTTTTTTACAAACCTCTCGAAGAGGCCTTATAAATCACATATATTACATACAAAACAAGTACAACAATCAAATACACAGTTATATATAATTGAATGCACCTAATACTATCTGTTATTGTTCATATTAAATGACACACAATGATGTAACGTTGTGAGTAAGGACGAACAAGTTTACAATACAATTGAAAGAAAGAATTGACATCATTACGAATAACATACCTGGAATAATCGAAACTTATTTTCTTTCTCAACTCATCCTTATAAAAAGACAACAGATTTAAATGGATATTTTTAGCTGAAAAAATTTTTCTAACAGTCATAATACAACATTTAACTAATGTAATCAAAAACATACACTGTAGGCTGTCGTCTTTTCCTAATCCTTTTAGGAAACCCTGTAAAAGAATTCGCCGTTTATGATTCATTGGTACTGATTTTTAAATGATAAAGGAAATAGAATCGAAAACTAATGTCCATAAGGGTTGAACCATTGGACAGAGACAATATAAATGTCTCACTGTTTTTGTTTCTTTACCACAACGTGTACATAAACCAGTATCATGTTTTTGCATATGAACAAGTTTATTGTTCGTTATTAAAGTATTGTGATGAAATAAATAATCCACGCTAGCAAAGATAAAACCTTTAAATGGGCGACAAGTATATTTATGTATTTCTTGCGGTTAGTATCTATTAAAATCAGTTATATAACATGAAGATCATTTTCATTCTCTGAAACACACATATCACAGATCAAATAAGGGAATCTTTCCTTCATCTAAGTCTTTCCATTCTTGTGGAATAGCGTTATATAACTTTTACAATACTATCTGAACGCAATAAGATGTTTGTACTTTGTTTGCTCAGAGAAACTTTTACACCACGAAACTGCGTGAACAACAACTGTATTGGTGTACACTATAGATTAAATTGGTGAAGTGTAATTATAAGTAATTTTATATGAGTCGTTTACAAATCAGGATTACCGTATGAATTGATAATATGTATTTAAATAAAATTATATATTATTATTTATTTCTATTTCAATTAAGTTTATTATTTTTTTCGGGAAATCTGATGTTTGCAACACTGTTGTTTAATATATGCTGTTTAGTTTGTTATATGCAGTTTCGTATATTTTCTTCCATATTTTGTTTCTATCAGTATTTTAATATACGGTAAACAATGACATATGTAGAGTTACAACACATGCTATTAAGTGACGCCCGACTTAATCCTTTCACGCTACTCGGTACCTTTTTTATGCACGTGAGCACATTCTGTGCCTGTATGCCTTGATAGTTGCTGGGTCAGCTTATTTCGTTAAGTGTTGTTAGAAAGCTTTCAGTCTTCGTGAGGATGACCCTACACATTCGGAAGTGTTCAGAATCTATGAATTCGTGGAGCGCCACTCGACTGTCCTTATAACTCTTCGACTCCTCTCTTCACGTTCATCTCGAGCAGCCACAGCGATTTATTCATTTCCACGTGCACATCTTATCCTACAGTATTGATGTTAGTCGCAGCTCGTAGCCTTAATATGCGATTTTTGTCAAATATTTGCCCATCTTTCTGCCATAACCCACAGAACGTCACAATTATGCAGTTCGTGAGTGTCATTGAACACGACAATTGCATTTGCACAACGACACATTCTATGGGAAGCTCTTTTCGTAGCATGGACTCTCGCCTTGGGAGTCACTTCCTGACATAACAAATTGACGATCTCAGTTTTATCGGGCGGAGGATTACTCTTACGACCTGCTTGTGCTTTGTTTTACAACGCACTACGCTTTCCGCTTCAAGCGAGAGCTACGTGCTGTATACAGGCACCGAACTTACTGTGATTTCAAAACGTTCCAAATCCAAGATTCGCTCCAATTTGAGAATTCTATGCAGAAGCTATGAAATTATTAACATAAAAATACGACTCGCATGCGTGATGTTCTGGTCTAAGTTGTGAATGAATAAAATATATATCGAAAAAGAGAAGTTGCAGTCACGTAAAAGGTCTGAAAACTTATAAATAAACGAAAAGGAAAGAAAAGCATATTAATATAACGAGAGTATTAAATGACGAAACTTTAATTAGTCTAAGCATGTAATTATAGAATGATTAATGACTTTTCAAGTAAGCTAGAGGCAGTCTCACAGCGCCATCTCAGAAGCAAGTCCTCTGTATCAGAAGTAATTTACTACCGAAACAGTGCAACGAATTTAAATTAATCTTTTCGTTTTAGGTTATATTCTCTGGTTTTCTCAATATTTGTAACTATGTGATTATGTACCTAAATATTATTATTATTGCTTCTTGTACCAAAACTGGTATCTACTGATGTCTTTCTTTAGAAATTCCTTATATCCTTCCTGGAAGATATTATACCTGGAACTAATGTTCATAACACACAGTTTGTGAATCTTTTTATATCACGCAAGCGTTTATTCATGTTGGTTCATAATTTGGTGGTTTACAAAAATAATTGATTTTGCTTTTCTTAAACTAGATAAATATGGCGCTTGATTACCATGAACCACTGATGTAGTTCAGTGCTAATAAAGCTAGGTGGACAAATAGAAAAATTAGCGAAGGTCACAGCACTAGTCTTCCTTTTGGAAAAGTGTTTTCATTTTCACCAGAGATATCGGAACAAGAAAACAATATTGAAGTTTAGTTTTAAGCATCCCTACAATTACTTGATGGAATTAGGGTTTGGAAAGCAGGTCACTACATGACTAGACACATTGTTGTGCTTGATAATCCGGTGAGATAAGCATGTCGTATCATAAACTGAAAGCTGTAGTCTGGTAGAATAACTCTTACAACGACAAACTATTAGTTGCGTCGTTTTCAAATTTATACCTAAAAATGGAGAATCTTAATTGATACACAGTTGGAAATAAGTCTTCTATACACCTAAGCCTATATATTCACACATAAATAGAGGTACATTAGGTAGGCTAAAAGTGAAGGTCTATTCAATTGACTGGATCGCATTAATTTTTCCAGTGTTCCCGACTTATCAAGAGGTGGGTGTTTCACTATTTTATGTTTAAAGATGCATTTCTATGAAGAACGAATAGCTCGTGAATAGTGTCATTTTACTGTTATATCTCAAGGTTTTGAGATTCTGTTATACGGTGATCTCTAACACTTAGTTGTCAGTTTCCAAGATTCAGCTCCGAACACAGTTCGTGACTGTTCGTGACTCCCATTCGTTTCATTCTGGGTTTCAACGTGTAGTGATTATGATTACACGATGCTGCTTGCACTTGAAGTTTTACCATTTTTTCTGGCATCACCTTGAAAATTGCTTCTTATACCCGACTGGTATCTTCTGATGTATTTCTTTAGAAATTTCTTATATCCTTCCTGGAAGATATTATGCCTGGAACTGATGTGCGTAACACACACTTTACAAATTCCTTTATACCAGGCGGAAGTTTATTCATGTTGGTTCATAATTTGGAGGTTTACAGAAATCATTGATTTTGCTTTTCTTTACAAAACTGCATAGCAATAATCCCAGTATGGTTTTCACATAAACTGTAAGGAATACATAGTTAGTCTGATAAACATAAATCACACCAGACGATAGATATTTTACTGAGTCTGTAACACTGTATCGAACCCCTGTTCGCACACACAAAGAAATTACTGAAATGAACTTCACGTGAAAGATAATGTTTCTAAACACTTAACTTTTAAAAAGTTTATTTTTGGATTTCCACCTTGACGTTGATATAATGTGTGAAAACTTACAATATCAAATCCTATATTTTCAACTTGTCAATCTCCAACCAGACAGAAGCACAAGAAAAACTAACATTTCTATGTTCGTTTCGTTCCCCTAATTCAAAAACTAACATATCTTGTATTTAGCATGAAAATTCATTAACCTATACGAGGAATAAATGTAAATAATGTGCACATTCAGTATTGAATTTTGAAAAAATAAACATTTCATATCATTATGCACAACATTTTGTAGAGTTACTTAAGTTGAACAAAACAATCAATAATCAAAAGTCGACGCCCTCCGTTTTGATACCCGTAGTGGGCAGAGCACAGATCACCCATTGTGTAGATTTGTACTTAAAATACAACTATAAATCAATATTTCCAGCATGTTAAACTTGGACTCATGGGTTTAAAAAGTGGAAACAAAGCCAGGCGTCAATGAGTAACTTATTTTTATGTAGATTGGCTCAAGGTTTCCGATCGTACTGAACAATTATGCTGTTGTGTCGGAGAGTTCCAACAATCATTTTGTTAAACTACCCCGCTATACCATTTGCGGGGAAAGAGATTTCATAGAGCAAAGAGTGCTTCTTCTCGAAGAGATGAAACAGATGTACAGTATTCAGATGACGCGTTCTTTGACAGTCCACTACAAAGAACCACATCCTTTGGTATACATTATCTAAAGATGGTTTTCCACCGTCTTTTCAAAGTGTAATTGTCGAGCTCTGACAGTTAATAGTGAGGTCCTACTCGTTAAGTATCAAGTGTGTGATGACCCGTGTAATCGCTGCTTATACCTTAGACCTACTTTCCAACTATGTATATTGACTATCTGAACAGCTTGCCACAAATACAGCGAAATTTCGCGGTGTCTGTTTTGTGCACCAGTGGATGTGTCAGTTCCTGTGTGGACTTGCAGACTTCACCGGTCGGCGAGTGTTTGCTCCCCGCGTACAGCAACATGATCTCCGGGCAGACTGTATCTTTTCTGTCCATTTAAGCGGAATAATTGCTCTTAATGACCACAGACTATTGTACTATTCACTACTGTAAGTTAGAGCGATGAGTAGCGTGATGTTGGTGTCCGAGGAAAGGCATCCGTGTGATTCTTGACAAAAAAAAAAAAAAAAGTACCCTTCTTCATTTGGATCGTACACTGTCAAAATCACCAAGAAACTTTATCGTTACAATGTACAATACAGTAAAAACAAACGAAGTTGCGACTATAACCACAAAGAACGTCTAACTTCAAAATATTCGGATTGGTTAGGAAAACATATTTGTTCAGTAATTTAGGACCACAGTCGAGTTATTCATACAACGTATAAATAGATCGTTTTCACTCACCTAGGCTGTAGCGTCATAGAAATGTTAACGTCCAGTTGTTTATTTTATACTGGAGCTATGAGATCAAACTAAGGCAATTCACGATCTTTCTTCCTTCTTCCTACTATATAACCTTTCTCACTGTGTATATCTTAAAATTTTAAACTGGAACGGCGCCTTATGCGTACGTAGGCTAAAAACGGCCAAACCAGAGACCCCAGTGATCCGAGAACATCCGTCTCAAAACTCGAACTCTTAAACAGACCAGAAAGAAAGTAACCAGCCGGCAGTATCTGTTTCAACAAACGCTTTATCCGGCTAATTGAAGGGAATAACAGGATTGGCTGTCATGTTCATAACATCAAGCTCGAGATGAAAATGCGAAGTATGTCTAACAGTATTACGTATCGAACACAGAACCTTCTGATTCGGAATTTAACATCTAAGAACGTGGGCACGTTTGACTCGTTTTGTTGTTATAACATACATAATAAGGATTTTTATACGATATTAGGATTGTGTTGAATTCAACACATGTTAATTATTTCACATAATCGTAGGTTTTCCTTGTATATACATAATGCCGACCCCTGGATACACGACATAAATGTCTCACAACATTAACTCACTCTATCCTTGTAACCATAACTTATTACAACACTGTGCTGATCTTCCTAAACATATTATGACACGTTAGTGAACTAACATTGAATGGTCTTTATCGTATTCAGTAATTAAATTATATTTAAGCTGAAAGTACATGACAATTCGAGAAATGCTGCCCTAAATACCCTAGTCTTAGTACTTATCTGTAGGGTTTTTTTTTTTCTCGCCACTATTTCACCTTGAACAATAAACACATTTAAACATCATAATTTGTTATGAATTATTAAGATATTAAGTTAGAGTAAATATCATTGGATCAAAACCTTAAAAACTAAAATAAACAGATAACTTGTTCTATTTTATGGGACTAATAACTTATAAAAGTAACCAGTTCAGTTGATAAACACCAGCCATATTAATTCCTTTACAAAAAAAAATAAATTAGATAACTCTTTGGTTACTTAAAGAACTTCTGAAACCCATGTTTCTCTTTCCTTTGGTAAAATTATTGTTGTATATAGTCAAGTATTAGGAAATTACACAAAAAGTAATAAGCGGAAAGATGTGTGCAAATTGTTAATAATTAAAAAACACTCAAATATTTATTTAAAAGTTTAGATTTTGAATTCATGACAGCTCCATCTAAACACTTGTGTATTCTATAAAATAGCTATTTTCAGTGTTCCATACGAACGTAAACATCTATGTATCGAAACTAATCTACGTTCTTTATGTTTAACTATTTTATTGTATTTTAAAATATAAACAGCCTCACTTGTGTCCTGTCTAAGCCAAGTAAGAAACAAGGACATTCGATAGCAATGCAAGACAACTTTGAAATACAAGAATAAACATTTATAAAAATAAAAGAGAAAATAGAACGTGACCAGCGTTAGTCCCCGCGGGAAGCCATCATCAGATTGGTATTAGAAACAAAACTGGAGTGTAATAGCAATCCATTGTTTGTTTTTGAAATGATTCGTGATAAATATAGCACTGATTAATACTTTAAATTATGCCCTAAAGACTATGATTAAAGCTGGTTTTACTCGTTTACATTTATTATTCAATGGGTTGATGACTAGTAAAATCATTGTTTATTACGAAATGAGCTTATAAAGAATAGAAACAATGGTTTATATTTAATAATCTATGATTATTACGTGTTTGTTTTTGAATTTCGCACAAACCTACTCGAGGGCTATCTGTGCTAGCCGTCCCTAATTTAGCAGTGTAAGACTAGAGGGAAGGCAGCTATCACCACTCACCGCCAACTCTTGGGCTACTCTTTTACCAACGAATAGTGGGATTGACCGTCGCATTATAACACACCCACGGCTGAAAGGGCGAGATTACGAGTCACACGCCTTAACACGCTTGGCCATGCCGGGCCTCCGATTATTAGGTGAATTGTGTGTTATTAAATAAGCAGATCGTTTATTTCCATTGTTAAGCACAAAGTTAGATGCTCAGTGCTCATGACAGTAATTCAACTGCTAATTCTAGCGTTATAAACACTCAAACTTACAGTTCAGACAACATTTATTGAATGGATTCATGACGAATAAAAGAAATTATTATTTAAAGGGCTGTTTTATTTGTTTGAATGTTTGGTAAACAACAGTTTTATTGTTAAAAGATAAATATTTTACAAAGTCCTCAGAATCTGAATTTCAAAAAAATACTCACTGTTTTGTTTTTTAAATAAGATGGAGTTTTTCATAATTAACAACTCGGATAACCAAAAACCTTCAAAATACTCAAATTTACGCTTGCTTATTTGTATTTTAAAATTCTCACGCAAAGGGCTGTCTGCGGTTCCTTAACTTGAAAATGATAGACTAGAAAAAAAAAGAAGAAGGCAACTATTCAACAGCACCAGCCGCGATCTCCGAGGTTACTTCAGACGTTTTCTGAGCGTATAAAATACCCCTGGCCCTAAAGTGCGGAAAGCGTTTTCTTTTTGCGTGAGAAGAATGCAAACTTCGAATTGACGGATTTACAGCCTGACTGCAGTAACAAAAAGTTACGCAATTTACGTTAATACACTGAGGGGGGGAGGTTCTCTTATTAAATGTTAGTAACTTGTGGTTTCGAACAATCTGAAAATGAAAAGTTGTACTATATATAAGTGGAAAAATGCGAAAGGAATACAATAAAATACTCTTAAAATCATCTTTAAAAACTATGGTTGTGATTTATTTACTTGGCGAAGTTTCGATCTGCCTGTATAGCCTGAAAAGTCGCTAAGTAAATAAATTACTGCCATAGTTTTTTAAAGACAAGTATCCTTTTCAAAGGCCCGGCATAGCCAGGTAGATTAAGGCGTTCAACTTGTAATCTGAGGGTCGCAGGTTCGAATCCCAGTCGCACCAAACATGCTTGCCCTTTCAGCCGTTTGGGCATTATAACGTGACGGCCAATCCGTTGGTAAAAGAGTAGCTCAAGAGTTGACGGTTGGTGACGATGTCTAGCCGCCTTCCCTCTAGTCTTACACTGCTCAATTATGGACGGCTAGAGCAGATAGCCCTAGAGTAGCTTTGTGCGAAATTCAAAACAAACAAACGAAACTAATTTGTATATATACATATATAGCTCCCTTCAGTGGCTCAGCGGTATGTCTGCGGACTTTCAGCGCTAAAAACCGAGTTTCAATACCCGTGGTGGGCAAAGCACAGAATAGCCCACTGTGTAGTTTTGTGCTTAATTCAAAATAACAACAACAACTATATATATATATATATATAAATAGTTGAGAAGCTTTATTCTGTTCAGAAGAGATGTGATGGCCCATAATAATATCTATTTGTATATTTATAAGTAATTTATAATCTTACAATTAATAATACATTAATTTACTCAAGAAAAATATGAGTAATGCTATAAACCTTTTATGAGTACTCTTGGCTTATTTTTAATTGTACATTATTTTGCTGAAATAATATTCTATATTGAACGTGTCATAAATTATTGGAAGATGTTTCAAGCTGTCTCATTTCATAAAAAGCCATTCGTCTGAGAATACGTGGAAATCTGTTTTAAGCTGTCAAAAAATGAATTACAGTAAGATATAAGACACACGAATGCTCAGTTGGATTGAAATGCAGTAATTTTATCACCTAAAAATTTACTTAAGTTTCGACTACTAACTTAATATCAGCACTTAAAATACCTCTTGTTCATATTTGTTGAAATTCAGAATAATGGAGTGGGCTTGATTTGTAACAATGTTCACATACATTCTTGTTGTTGGTATCTTCAAATAACTCTTGTTCATATGTGTTGAAATTCAAGATAATGGAGAGAGGGCTTGACTTGCAAAAAAACGAATTATTCATGTAGACACTAGTTGTTATCCACTCTTCTTAAGTAACCAAGAACCCTCCTTTGTACACACATCTTTATAATAATTATACGCACAATTAACCCTCCTTCAGCACCATGCACTGTCGAAATAACAGAGTTAGACTTTTGTCAGCATATATAGAATGCGATATGATTCATCAGCCTATCTCACTTACACTTAGTCATTGCGTTCTTAACATCTTGAAATGCTATGTTTTTCGTTTACATTTCGGATGAGCATTGTTCGAATTGGCTATCAGCTACCATAAGATATTTGTTGAAATGCCCTTGAAGTGGTACAGTTGAAGATACTTAGAACTGAAACACAAGCTGTTATTTGTTACACAAGCATTTTCAATCGTCTTTTCCCTCGGTTAGTCATAGGTGGTTACTATCCTTCATTTATCTATAGTGGGAGACACTTTCTTCTCAACTGTCACTCTTGGTAGACTAATCTGATGAGAGATCGTTTGAGCAGCCTATCACAGAAACAGTCTTTAATAATGATGCTGCTGTTAAATAAGTGCTCGCATACTCTGTTTTAAGTCTTAGATATATATTTTGTTGTGCACCTACATTGGGTAGTGAGAGCACATCAAACATTGATTTTTAACGAGTCACTAACAATAGAAAATTGAGAAGAGATATAAAAGTTATTTTTTTTTAAAAAGGACGTTGAAATAGAAAAAAATGTTTAACGTTAAGCCTAAATTAAACACAATACATACTAGTGAAATTATATAATAAGGCTGTTGTGAAAAAAAGACAGTGAAGGATTTTCTTTCTAGTCAACTCGATTTTGTAAGCGCACAAAAGCACGTGATAATTTTATAAAAGGTTACAAAGGCGGAAGTAAACTGAAACAATCGTCACTCCATCATCCATTTCTCTACTCATTGAAAACTGAAACTATGTTCAAAACTGTAGTTCTTAGCTTGTATAAGCTTTATTACTTAGGTGATCGTAAATGTTTTCATGTCAAAATTTACTTGATCGAGATGTAAAGAATATGAAAGTGCCTAATTTACTTTTAGTTAACGGAAAACTCTCGATGTAAAATAGGAAACAACCAAAAAAGTGTGGATGTGGAAGCCATACGCCATACATAATAGAATAATTTCATCATAAGTGTAATAAAAAAGTCAAAGAAAAATAAACCTCGATGTTTCTTTTTTCCATATATATTCATGACGTGTTGGTAAATGCTTTGTTCTAACATTTGATTACGAAACATACAGTATATATACATATATACACATACAGAATTGTTGTCCGAAGTGGTAAATATTGTTACTAACCTGTGTATTGTAAATTACAGTTTCTAATCACGCACGTACTCTAGTAATACGATATTTTAGAAATCCACACGTTGTTGATTAATATTAATATATTAAAGCTGTGTCGTGTCTCTTCTTTATGACGTTAATACGGTTTGATTTGAATCTGTGTTAGAAACGTGGTAGCTTAAACATGTTCATACAAATAAACACATACACAATACTTGTGTGAGTAAAAAACTATATCGGTAAACTTTTTATTTAGGTGTCTTCATAAGAACGTCAAGAAGTTGCTGTGCCACCATAAAAACGAAATTTTATCATTTCAATAATCAAACTATATATATGACTCTGATTGTCCTTGTCAGACAGAAACACCTGACACGTTTAATAACGTGCACACAGATATGTTAACTATTATTAGGCTATTTGAGAATAAAGGATAAATAATTGAAAACCACGCATGTTTTCTCAACTTATGTGGATATCCAACATGATTTTCTGTAAATATCTCTTACATTATGTTAGAATATTGAGTTGTTTTGCATGTAATTAACTGCAGTTTGACAGAAATATGTCTTCTCGTTTAGAATGTTTAGATGATTGGTTTTGTATTCAGCTATTTCTTATACATATTTCACTTAAGTAAAATTTCCCTTTCTATGTAGTCTCATAACATAACTTCCTATGTACTCTCATTACATAACTTTCTAACCACTCTCATTACATAACTTCCTATGTACTCTCATTGCATAACTCTCTAAACACTCTCATAACATAACTTCCTATGTACTCTCATTACATAACTTTCTAACCACTCTCATTACATAACTTCCTATGTACTCTCATTGCATAACTCTCTAAACACTCTCATAACATAACTTCCTGTGTACTCTCATTACATAACTTTCTAACTACTCTCATTACATAACTTCCTATGTACTCTCATTACATAACTTTCTAACCACTCTCATTACATAACTTCCTATGTACTCTCATTGCATAATTTTCCATGGTCTAAGAAACTAAATACTGTTTCTCATACTTCATATGTAATTTCAATACATGATATATTCCTACGTGAAGGACGACTTGCTGTACAGAACTTATATTTCAATGTAAGTAATATTTCCTTGTATAGTTTCATTATATGACACACGTCCTAAATTAAATGTGGCTTTTTATATACAAATCCCTCATTTGAATGTAAATAATGTTTCCCTTGTTTTAAAAATATATAGTTTAAGTATATGACTGTTTTTGTACCCCATGAGCATGGTTCAGAATATCCAAATTATATCTGAAGTTCTCACCGAAACACGGGCATAGAATCACATGTATACCTTTACTTCCAGTACCACTATAAGAACAGGAGCCAATACCAAAGTTTCTAATTTACAAAGTTCCGCCTTCTCAGCCATCGCTTCTGTCACGGTGATAGATGATTGGTACGACTGTGCAGCGTTTTGCGCTAGAGGCGGGGACGTGCGGACCTGGTGCGTGGCTGTCGGTCACTGAGCAACACCGTAGTAAAAGTCTTACTGTTACAATGACATGATCGAACGATTCTGGCTTCGCGTACACCACTGGCTTTCGCTTTCAGCTCGAATACGTTTACTATATGACGCTTGCACTGTGGACATCTTCTCAATAGTACAAAAAAAATTACGTCACTAGAGTTCTTGCGTCTCCAAACACAGAACCTAGTAAAAACAAACAAACATTAGGTATACTTTTGCAGGGTAAGAGAACTACAGGATATTCTATTTCTCATTGCACTTCCAACATCACCTACTTGAACGACGATCGACAACATTCCAGCACCGTGGCGTTCCCAGTAGCCAACTCGTCCTGTTCTCCCTACTCTTCTTCGACCTACCAGCCGTCATCATCGCCAGGCATGGCTTACCTGAAGTCTCCCCCGTATTCCATGAACGGAATCGGACTCTCGTCCCCAGGAGTGGACTTCTTGCATCCGACGGTCGGTTATTCTGGTAAGCTTCTTTCCAGTTTCTTCAATTTTTTATTTAAATATTTTCCAAATGACAGACAGATGCAGTACTTTGATGGCCTTCACATTGTGTGTTAGCAACTCGTGTTTTTTTTCCCTCGTGCTACCGTAAGCCTTCCCTTGTCATGCGCTGGCTAAGCACTCTCAACCAAGACTAGAACTTCCGTAAAGCCGATTATCAGACGACTCGTGATTTGACGGGTGCTATTCAGAACATAATGGTAAGGTCCGTTTCTCTAATCTAATATACGCCAAAAATGACAAGAGGAATTAGGGACAACACAATGATTAATTCGAACTAAGAATATAATCCTGTGCACTATACTTAATTTTAATTCTATTTAAGTACATGTGGATGGTTCTAACAAGTAGCTTTAACTGCGGAAACGTTACTGAAATTAATTCTTCGTTTTATCTAAAGATAAATATAAAAAGGACATCGGACGACAGATTCGCTTCAGTAGTCTTGGAGCGTCGGACCTTGCGTGTATCTCCGTAAAGGTAGCTACTTTCTACACCCTGTTACCGTTGTTATCTGTATATTTTCTTTCGTCATTTACACGGGGCACTAGATCAACAAGGCTTTTCTAAACAACAACAGAAAACTAGTAAACACGCGCTTCGCGTGTATGTGGAAAACTTGCAGAATTGTGTTTTATTTTTTACACTGAAATCTTCCTACCCCTGAACGCGCCACCAGACTCTCTCGGTATAACTACGTGAATTTGATGTAGAGCTTGAAAGTGAACTGAAGAATTCGAATTTAAGTATGGATTTACGTGTTCACTCTATCCCTAAAGGCCTAAAAGTAAGACATACTTCTGGTCGCCTGTGGAGATTGTTATGCACTGAGTTCGAATGGAGCGCACAACACGTTTACGAACTACGCGTATCTTTTCAAAATCAGGAGCAAACTAGAGGCGAACCTCCAGCAGAATGTAGCCTCTAACCGAAGTCGCAGAATTATCAGCTCATCTCTCCGACAATCTTGTTCGCTTCACTCGGAATGTGACCTTTTCTTGTAAGGACCTTGTTGTTTCTTTAGGGTTGTGCATACAAATACCGTTTAAGTGAACTCAGAAATACCCGTTAGAGAAACAAACCCGAGTGCAACTCACGTGAGAATGGTCGTAGGTTTCAGATTTATTAACAGATTGGAGGTAAAATATTTCTGTAATAAAACTAAGACTTAACGTAAAATGTTACTTGTATGTGCTTGAGGTGTATTTAGTGATGAATACGGATACACAATAATTTATTAAATATGTTTTACTCTTATTCTTAAAATGATTTCATATGGATATCATTTTCTGTTATTAACTGTCTGAAAGAGCTGTACTCACTACCTAGGAGCTAAACAATTGTCTAGTTATTAAAGGTAAGTTTAAGCAATAGGAAAACATACGGCACAATTTTCTTTGCTCACTGTTTACGCGAGAAAATGTCGTGGGTTCGTCACATATTTAATTTCAAAAGATCAAACCTGTCAGAATTTTATTGAATAATTTGATTGGATAAAATAAACACCAATCCACTTATCGGAGTTCTTTGCGCTTTTCTTGAACTAGATTGCCGTAAAAACTGTTTAAATGTTTCCACTGAGAACAACCTCAGAGGTTATTTAAAGAAATTCAGGGTAGTTGCGATTGTGCTTAAGGTTTGCAATTATAATTTGATTTCGTACCTGACAAGTTTCTTATTATATCTAATCTTATACCTTATATTATCTTTAAGTTATAATAAGTCATCACCTATTATTAATAAAACCAGCACTACAAGAAATAAACCGGCCTTTCTTTCAAGTTTTCTTCTAAATGAAACATCCGATTGTTTGTAATATTTTCATAATGACGTAAAGTTTCTCTGAAATCTCGAATTAAGAATTTCTAGACCATTTCACACTGTAGTTCTAGTGCTAATAATAAATTTACTTTTCAAACAAAATACCAGTTATATGGACAGAAAAAAAAACAGGTGGAAGAAATGGACTGAAAGCAGTAGATAAGCTTGTATTCGATTATATACAGTGGAAGAAATTGAGTGAAAACAAATGTAAACTTGAATTCGTTGTATACGGTGGAAGAGGTTGAGTGAAATAGTAGTTAAGCTTATACTCTGTTATACACGCATGTTAACACTATAGAGCTCATAGTAACATTAGAAACATACAGAAATCGTTCAAGTAAGATGCTATTTATAAGTTTTAAGGCGTAAATTGAATAATTTCAGCATCTCAACTCTTTACAATTTGTTTTATTCTAAATTTCAGTTTTTACATCACTGGTAAGTTCACGATTATTTCATTTGTTTCGAATTAGTCCTAGATTAATATCAGATTTACTAATAAGAACAAAAAATAGCTTCAGAATATATGGAATCCTCACGGTAAACAATGCTCTGACAAGTGTTAGCCTTCTATGACCTTAGTTTTTTATGGCTGTGATATGAACTTAAAATAGTACCATATCGTTACTATAGATGTAAACAATTACAGCAGTGGATTTTTTCCCGTGCGTCTGTTAATACGCTTGATGTTTGGTGAGTGACAGGAAATGGGATATGAAAATGAGTGAAATCGTTGTTGGAGATAACAAGTAACGTTTCGAACGTTGATTTGGCATCAGTTTATGTCATTCAATTGTTTCTCTTTGTTAACTTTCAATACTTAATAACTGGAAGTTATTTATTTATACCTCGTTCTAGTTACCCCCGACTCCTTTCTTTCACTCTCCCCTGCCATCGTGCCTTATGTGAGCTTTTAATTTAAATTGAACAAGGGGAATTAAACCACAGAGAATCGAGCACAGACTATATATTACAAGAAGAGAACGAGGTATTGAGTGTAAATAGAAATCGAGGGTGTTGTAAGGAACAGCATCTGTGGAACTAAAAAACTCGCTCAACATTGCGCGGGAATACGTTGTTCATCACGTGCTACCTCTGTTCGCGAGCTTCGCATTAAGGAATAAATTGCAAATTGAAATTATGAACAGATGTGAGTTTTCCAACTCATAACTACACCGAAGTACACAGTTACTCCCAGTGAAATGAAAACACGAACGTTAAAAGGGACAATGAAATCAATTATAAAATGACTTTCCAAATTCTTAAACATTTACAAACAGTATGAAATGCTAACAGCATACAAATTAAATTGGACTTTATTCCTAGTTTCAAACAACGCATACTCTAGTATTTACAATTTGAATATATGTATAATTTCGTACGAATAAATAACCCGTAACACATGCGCAAGTAACAGCGCTAAGTTGTACTACTGTAACACAAAACCTAAAAACAAAACTCGTACAATGTAAATTACATGCAGCGTACAGAAAACATAGTTAATGTAAATGTTAATGATGGTTTAAATAAAGCTTTACTAACATTATACGGAATGATGAGCAAAACATTACTGTTAAAAGTAAGTAAAGAATAGATAAAACAATAATAAAGTTCACAATTAGATATTAATATGAAATATTAATACATAATAGTTTATTCCTTTGTTTGGTTTGCTTTGAATTTCGCGCAAAGCTACTGGAGGGCTGTCTGCGCTAGCCATCCCTAATTTAGCAGTGTAAGACGAGAGGGAAGGCAGCTTGTCATCACCACCCACCGCCAAATCTTGAGCTACTCTTTTACCAACGAATAGTGGGATTGATCGTCATATTATAACGCCCTCGTGGCTGAAAGGGCGAGCATGTTCGGAGGCCGGGTTTCGATCCAACGATCCGCAGATTGCGAGACGAGCCACGTAATCACCAGACCTGCTTATTTGCTATTAATACTGTTCTTACAAGGTAAGGTGTAGCTGTCACTGTAGTTACGAGCTTTAAAAATCTGACGTAACATCACGTGTTGCTCGCATTGACTCTGAACTTTCTTCATAGCAAAAATATCTGATGCACATATTGCAATATAATTTTACTTTCAGTAACCAGCCGAGTTAATTCCAGTTTATTTTTGATGAGCCCGGTATAGCCAGGTGATTCAGGCGCTCGACTCGTGATCTGTAGGTCGCCAGCTCGAATCCCCGTAACACTTAATATGGTCGCCCTTTCAGCCGTAAGGACCTTATAATTTTATAATCAATCATACTATTCGTTGGTGAAAGAGTAACCCAGTAGTTGGCGGTGGGTAGTGATGACTAGC
Organism: Carcinoscorpius rotundicauda; assembly: GCA_011833715.1. Lineage (NCBI taxonomy): Eukaryota > Metazoa > Arthropoda > Merostomata > Xiphosura > Limulidae > Carcinoscorpius > Carcinoscorpius rotundicauda. Next base: position 151,195,368 of record CM022392.1, read on the forward strand.
TGCCTTGCATCTAGTCTTACACTGCTAAATTTGGGACGGCTAGCGCAGATAGCCTTCGTGTAGCTTTGCACGAGACTCAAAACGAACAAACTCGTAATGAAAAGTGGTTAGTTCTTGTTTATATAAACATGATTTTGCCAAAAGTTTTATATATTTCATATTACATACTTTCAACAAGAACCTGTTTTTTATAAACTCAATAAATATAAGAAGGATACAATTCATACGAGCAGTGGAAACGTGTCCATTACACATAGGGTAAGGATGTACAAAGGGGCCAGTTGAACTGGTTCGACCGCGCTGGAGACATTTTAGCAGCGACAACATACGACGTATGACGGGCAATTCATTTGTGGTGGTGGCACTGTCGGGGCACTTCGTAATAAGACAAAAATAGGTTTCAGAAATAGGCATTGTTCACGGCCGAGTCACATTTACCACGTTACCAGGGCAACATTTAATGGGAACCACAAAATTCTCTTCTCGAATCTTGGATGTAACTTCTTGCAGCTCTTCTTTTTCTGCCCACGTGTACAGAAAGTTATATGTTGAACTAACCAGGGTCTAAAACGTATATTTGAAATTAGTAATAATGAGGAGAGAGGTACAGTACTGAACTCACGAGTTTAGTTTTGTTTGTTTTGAATTTCGCACATAGCTACTCGAGGGCTATATGCGCTAGTCGTCTTTAATTTAGCAGTGTAAGACTAGAGGGAAGGCAGCTACTCATCACCACCCACCGCCAATTCTTGGGCTACTCTTTTACTAACGAATAGTGGGATTGACCGTCACATTATAACGCCCCCACGGCTGAAAGGGCGAACATGTTTGGCGCGAAGGGGATGCGAACCTGCAACCTCAGATTATCAGTCGCACGCCTTAACACGCTCGGCCATGTCGGGCCCCACGAGTTTAGTAAAAATATGTTCTATGTTTAATTAATAGATCCCATTTAAACACCTGGGCAGAACATTATGACGAATCACATTGCTTGTCAGTGCATTTCGTTTCAAAATCCTTTCGTTACTTAGCCAGACTGAAGCCGAGGGAAAGGAGACGCAAATTATCACCACAAATGTTAAAAACTACACTATAAGCTTTACAGAAAGATTAATTTTTACTCTATTCTATAAATATATGGATAATACATATGAAACTGTGTTTCTATTTAGTAAGCCTAGCATCTATAAATCTGAGTAAACAGGTAACCTTCAGTTAAGTTACATTTACGTCTGTATCCTATATAGAATTTTAATCCTGAACAGCACCTATTGCGCAGGTGTACTAAACGGTCATGACAAAGGACCCTAGGGTATGACGTCTCCCATTTTGAACTAGCGATAAGAGGAAAAGCAATCAGCTAGCAATACCCGCTGTCACCAGGGCATTGTCTGGTTCTTTGAACCGAATAAAGATTTTGTGTGTCACTTTTATAAGTACGCCTACAACAGAAAGTACGGAACGTGTTCAGCAATACTACATCTCGAACTCTAAACCCGAAGCCCGACGTATTAATCACTTGGCTACGCCTAGCCCATTGTTACACCCAGTGAAATCAACTTGACAGATTACACTATGTATCAAAATTTTTACTTTTACTTGTTCCTGAGCAGAAAGTGTTATTTCCCAATTACTTATGCCTAAATTAAATGGAGTGTGTGTGTTTTTCGTATAGCAAAGCCACAAAGGGCTATCTGCTGAGCCCACCGAGGGGAATCGAACCCCTAATTTTAGCGTTGTAAGTCCGGAGACATACTACTGTACTAGTGGGGGGGGGAAATTAAATGGAAAATACGTATTTTTCTCTTTAAACTTTACTTTTGTGACCTGGGAGCGTATAACGAAAACATGATGAGAGACTATACTTGGGGGCTGATACGTAAAAGTGATTTACATTACAGTCGCAAATCTCGAAAAATTACTCATTTCTAAACATTTTTGTATAACTTTAGTATAAATACATGTAAATCTTGATTCATATATTGTTTTATTCAGACCTTATGTAAATGAAATAGGCAAATTTGCCTGTTTTTACACAGAAAATAGGTTAATTTCTAAACTTCATTATCCAGGTCACAAAAGCAAAGTTTGAAGGAAATAATGGCCATTTTCTGTACTTTTATAACATAAGCAATTAAGAAATAACAAATACTATCAAGGAACAAAATTTGTGTAACACAGTGTTACCCGTGTAATAATAATTCACGGGTCAAATGTATACTAGATATAAAGCAACTCAGGTTTTCGATACTATAGCCACCCAAGAAGATCACACTATATACATGTATATGGTACAGATGTTGCCATTTGCCACAGACAGGCTGGTCTTCCAAGTGCTGAATCTAAAACTATAGCATGCTAAGATAGATGCCATCATATACATGTGAATCATATAGTTTTAAACATTCACCACAGGTTAATCTTCTCTGGACACTTGAAACTGTAGCATCACAAGGTATATGACATTATATACATGTGTATGATACAGTTTTTAACATTCTCTCTGTAGCCTGTAGGGGTGGAAATTGTTTATGTCGCAGTGCCTAGACTTTCTTCATTACAGATACAGAAACGTTTTATTCTCATAATATTTGAGCACAGACCCTAAAACATACAACGTTGGTAAGACGTATGTTGCTTTTTTTCGTTTCAGAACTCTACGTGGTTTATACTTCTTTGCACGGTGTGTTAGTGATTATGGAAATAAGTTCCCTGGTGGAACAGCGGAATGTCTGGTGAACCACACCGCTAGAATTCAGGTTTCGATACACGCAATGGACAGAGCAACGATTGTCTATTATGTTGCTTTGTGCTTAAATTCAAACAAAAAATTCTAAACAATTGCTTCACTGCTTTAAAATGCACAATTTCAAAGGGGAGAGCAGTTTATAAGAGCAGCTTGCTTTTTATGTAAGTTCTAAAAAAAACATGTATTTGTTTACTGTAACCGGTCCCTCCCGTTCTATTGTTTAGAATTTTCTTGGAAATCATTGTCGTCTATCAGCTTATGCAATGTAATTTGTACTTGCAATCGCTGCTACGTGGTGATAGTGAATAATTACAGAATTGTTGAAAACTGTTTCTCAGTTTTCTAGCTTATTCTTTAAATAATTGCATCACCACTGATCTATTTTAAAGTCTCACTTCGTTCACAAATAATGCTTATAAATTATCCAACCCTTGAGCACGTGTTTTTTAAATATCCTATACGTTATGACAAAACTGATTTTTAAAATTACATTTAGATATCATATGTTATACCTGTTTGTTCGAGATATGATGAAATGTGTCGGCGAAAAGCCATTCAAAGAGAATATTCAAAATGTATTTAAAGGTCGCGAGCTTAACATGACATTTGTGTAAACTTGACTGCAGTCATACAATTAATGATAAAGTGCATCACGTCTGACGTCCATCAGAGTATTTTAAAGGTTTTAACTTATTATCTATATATTGGACATATATTTAAAGAGTGATTTAATTCGCTCTATGAGAAAGACATACTCACTTCATTGCTTTAATGGCTGATTATCAGTTATCCAATTTTTTTTTCTTTATTTGTAAATGATTTTTGATCAGTACCAGAGTTTATTAACCCAACTCAGCTGCAAAGCTGTTTATGAGTCATACAACAGACGAGGTACAATTAAAATGCTGTCATACATTATTCGTACTGGAAAGCCGTATGGGCCAGTAAAGAATGATGTGCGGTAACTTTAAACTATTAACAGCGTTACTGTGATTTCATATTACATACCTGTTATAACTGAGGACTATGGTCAGTCCTTTTGCTGCCGTGTCATGAATACCACAGAATTCATTGAAATTAAGAAAGTTCCAATTTACTTTAGAAGCAATGCGCTTTGACTTGTCCATTACTAGACAATGTTTTCCATATGGTTACATGTATCACATAAAATTCCTGTTTATGTTGAGGTTGCGGAAATCTCCCCGTCTTTCTTATTCCCAACGTCCTGCAGACTAAACAAAAAACAAAAAAAAATTCTTCTGATGTGTAAATGCACTGATTTATTTTAAATGAGATTTATCTCAAAATGGTTTGATATAAAATTAAAAAATCAAAAATGTGTTATTTCAGCCTTTAGCCTCAAGCCTGAGCCCTTTTATATATATATATTTGCGCACCGTGTAGATGGATATAGCAATATGTTTCTGTAACTATAACTTATTCTCTTGGTCAGTTTGTGTTTACGAAACTGAATTATTCTATCAACGGTAGAAATCAAGTTAAAATATTGAATTGTTTGCCCCAAAAGCAGCGCACTCATTTCCTAAACGTATGGATCGTGATCCTTGAGTAATATACTTTTCTGGTATGTATTTTAAATCAAACGTTCACCTAATACTATGTAGTTCAAAACATTTTGATATGTTTGCCAAATTAGTTCTAATGTTACGCATGTGTGTTCATTAAGAATGTGTGGAATTTGAAAATGACCATAACATGGACGGTTGGGGTCAAAGTGCGCAAGCCACAACCTTTTATAGAATGACATTCAACATTGATGTTGGACTATTCATCTCCTATTGTTGAACAGCAGTTTGTGATATAGTAGACACAATACATAAGAGTGCGCTCTTTAAACACTCGAATTATATTTGATTTGAAAGCTTGTTCAGAGGGGTGTCCAACAGATTTGGTTCAAAAACAGTGGTTTCTATTCATTCTGATTCCAATCCTAATTAATATATGGTCGGTATTCAGTCAAAGTGAACACTAAGAATTCAAAACATTTTGATTAGGTATCCGTGTGAAACAAATGAACCGTACATATTACTAAAAAAAGTTTTATATATGCATTTCGGATACTCTAAAGGTTATGTAAATGTAATATTCGAACTGAAGGATAGACAAAATAATTCTTATCATTTGCACTCCGACTTATCAGTTTCACTCAGACTGACGTTGTCAATTCACAGACATATCTTACTTTTGTAATACATTTGATATTTGTAGGTTAATTTAGTTATTGATAATTTTTGTGTAGTTACACGAGTAGCTTTAGGACTATAGTAAGTATTCCTTCTCCAGTTTACGGACTTGGTACAATATATCGAGTCTGTACACGTTTGGTCAAAGAAAATGTGAGTTCTGGTCAACTTTCAAATAAAATAAGTTAAGGGAAAACCGATTTTTATATGCGCTACATAAAGTGACTTAAATTTTTCAACGATTCTTATAAGGCCATCACAGACATCAAAAACAACCTTATACTAAATCGTGTCCATAAGAAAGCTAATAGTGAGTCTGTCTGACTGGTACTGTCTGTAAGTTTTAAGTCATGTTGTTGTTTATGGATTATCGCACAAAACTACTTCAGGGTTATCTACATTGCCGTCCTTACTTTAGAGAAGACAGCTAGTCAACAACACATACCGCTAACCCTTAAGCTACTCTTTATCGACGAATAATGGAATGGACCATCGCATTGTAACACCCTACGGCTGAAAGGACAAGCATGTTCGGTCACGTGTTTTGATTCTGCGAACCACAAGTTACGAACCGATCGTCTTAGCCAATAGGTCATACCCATTTAAATCATTAAACTTTCTGTTATATAGTTAGGTCTTTTAATAAAGTTCAAAATACACTAGTCCAGTTTTGACAAAACCAGAAGTGACGCAAATATTCATACATCTGTTATTTTTATCTTTTCACGTACAAAAATGGTTCTGGAAATTCTAATTATAAATATGTAGAAGAGAAACTTGCTTGTTTGTGCCACAGTCTGTCTCATATGTTTATACATATACTCTGGCTCTTTTGTAGATGTACCTTCAGACGACATTGTGGTAGACATCTGGCAATGCTCAGAACTATTTGTATGATCCAATAAGAACAGATAACTTGATGTGCTTGTCTCTTAAAAATAAAAAATATCCATTGATTAAAAATTTAAATAATAACTATAACATCATTTTCATGTATATCAACATAATTAAAACATTTTAACCAAAATTAGGCACACTTGTAAATAGAATACTTCTGCATCAAAAAGTATAAGCGTTAGTTTACAAACGTTTACCGGCTCGGCATAGCCAGGTGATTAGAACGCTCGACTGGTAATCTGAGGGTCACAGATTCGAATTCCCGTCACATCAAAACATGCTCTCATTTTCAGCCCTAGGAACGTTATAATGAATCGGTCAATCCTACTATTCGTTGGTAAAAGAGTAGTCCAAGAGTTGGCAGTGGATGATGATGACCACTGCCTTCCCTCTAGTCTCACACTGCTATATTAGGGACGGCTCGCGCAGATAGCCCTCCAGTAGCTTTGCGTGAAATCCAAAACAAGCAAACGTTTATTTAATTTTACATTAAGAAGTGACGTAGTATGTAGTTATGTACGAAAATTGATTCTGCGTTATATTAAACATTTTAATTTTTTTGTAATCATTGGTCTTAATATAATTTTAAATTTAACCTGGGAAATTGTACGTTTAAAGAACTTTCTTACTTTATTTAACAAATAATTTTTCAGCTCTTCATGGCGTTCTACTAAGATGGTAACAGTTAACATGTGCTGCGATTAAATAAAATAAATAAACCTTTGAAATAATCTAACTGTCAACTTTTTGTTTCTAGTGTTACTTTAGCTTTTCTACTTAGTTAAAAAAAATCAAATTTTCCTTGCTAAGTATACAGTATTAAACACACCTTGTTTGAAAAGCAAACTTATAACACTACTAAATCTGACAGCCTCTATCTTGAATTATTCATGTGTACATCGTTCAGTGTACAGATATCAGGAAACTGTTTAAGAAGGCATCAATAGTGTGCCAAACGGACATAACAGCTCTAGTTACTTAGCATGTCATACGATGAGGACTAATGGCAAGTTACACAAGAAATGTCGTAAATTAAAAGTCTTTATTTTAAGGTGACTAAAAACCGCTTTGGTATAAATCGATTATAATAAAGAATCAATACGTTCTCTATGGATATTTGAGTGTTGTCAAATTGATGTTTATTTTTTTCGTATTACACGTAGTGCTTACATATTACAAGACTTTTTACACATATATACAATAAATGTTAAGACGTTTAATTATAACGTTTCTTATACAAATAATATTTTTTCTAACAACGGTTGACATATATTTACAAAAAACGAAACTACTGACAGAAAAAAAAAATACATTGAAATGTTTTACAGAAAATAATTACGATCAAAACTTGGGAAGAAACGTATTGTTAAAACTGAATAAATGGTATCTCACAGAGAGCAATGAAAAATCAGTTGACTATCGAGCAGACTAAAGCTTGAATCGAATCTGAGAAATGTTATTGATGAAATAGTATTTCACGCAGAACAGTGAAAACTGTCCAGATGTATGTTAAAAAGATTTGAGCTTGAACTGAATCTCTGGTGGAAGAAGGACTGATATTCTCCTTATATCTTATATTATTACTGTTATTATTATTATTATTATATTATTGATGTTGAGGGAGATCTAAATTCGAGGCTCTTGTTTAAAAATGTAATAAAAGTGGCTTTAAAAACTATAATTAAGTACACTATATGGCCCGGCATGGCCAGGTGGGTTATGGCGCTTGTCCCGTCGCACCAAACATGCTCGTCCTTTCAAACGTGGGATCGTTATGACGTGACTGTCAATCCTACTATTTTGTTGATATATCAGTAGCTCAAGAGTTGGCGATGGATGGTGATATCTAGCTGCCTTCCTATTAGTCTTACACTGCGAAATTAGGGACGGCTAGAGCAGATAGTTCTCGTGTAGCTTTGTGCAAAATTCAAAAATAAACAACCAAACAAGTACATTATACAGCATTTGACAAAATTCTTTTTTAACCACGATTCGTGATGTATTCCGTGATATCATTAAGAGTAACTGATGTGCATGTAGTGTTCTTAGGTTATACATTTTTAAAAGGAAGTGCAGAACATATTAGGTTTGAATAATACACTATTCGATTAATATTAATATTCTGTATATTATATTTAAATATAACAAATCTAGTCCAACACTTTCTTTTGCAGTTAAAATTTATAAATTAAAATTCTTAAAATGTTGTGAAAATCGGGTATAAATTACAAAATTCAGCGCCTTGTATTCGTAGTCAATATTCTGTTTGTCATAAGAGTCTTACTTCGTACTAAAATACGCAGAGAACAATCCTGCGTAAGTATGAAGCGTGATAAAGAGAATGGTTGCCAACGCTAAGGCCATCCAAAAAAATAAAATACTTAAAGATATCAATAATTATTCACAACATTACTGTTGCGTAAGTTGAAGCTGTCATTCAAGAAACTGTGCCCTGAATTTTAGTGTTGATACACTCCAGACATTCTGCATGCTGTAGCATCGGATTAAAACATGACGAAAGTGGTTCCAGCTGGGGATTTCCTGGTTTGTGCTCTGTCTGTTTGCCAATTATGTTCTCCTGGGAGCAACTGGTCAAACTCCTTCAGAACTTTGTATTTTGGAATCAGCCAGAAAAACAAAACAAACGATCCCTAGTATCTCGTAATAAATCATTTCGCAAACTTTACCTTAAATTGTATTAAAACATTGAATAAAAACTAGTAGAGAAAATGACTAGAAATGACGGTTGAGATAAACTTTTGGAACGTATGGTTGAATCATAACTGTGTTTTTGTTCTTGTTTTTATTTACGTTTATCATACATAATTGTATGTGTTAAAACGTAAATTGTTTTTGGTTTGGTTTGTTTTGAATTTCGCGCAAAGCTACACGAGGGCTATCTGCGCTAGCCGTCCCTAATTTTGTAGTATAAGACCAGAAGAAAGGCACCTAGTCATCACTACCCACCGCCAACTCTTGGGTTACTCTTTTATCGACGAATAGCGAATTGATGGTAACATTATAACGCCCCCACGGCTGAAAGGATGAGCATGTTTGGCGTGACGGGAATTCGAACCCGTGTAAATCGGAATTACCTTCTTAGGTCACCTGAAAATGGTCGAAACGTTGTTCTATACTTTATTTCAATTAAAGTTTTAATAACCACATCAGACGTCTTTAGAATATATTTTTACTTCGTTTTTTTATCATCACAATAGATCGGAATTTAGGTTTGAGTATGTAGCTGAGTATAGATAAGTAAAACAACTGACGAAATGCAGATCAAAACTTTTTTTTTTCAACTTCTGGATGTGACTGGACATTTGAAACATATTAAAACATAACGCAGAATTTACACATAAATACGATATGCTAATTTATTTGGACCAAAACAAGTAGTTCAGCAGAAACATTACTTACCGTAAGATATTATGCATAGCGATATACCGTATTTTTTGGTGTGTAAGATGCACCCCAATTTTCAAGGTTCTCTTCAGGGAAAAATATTTTTTACAGTTACCTTTTATTTATTTGTCCAACATCAGCATGAACTTTTATTATTTTTCAGAATAATTCAAAAGTTGTAGAACTAACACATTTTTTACCTTCGGTGTATGGGGCGCGTTGGGTGTGTGAGTCCCTTTTTTAAAAAAACAAAGTGCGTATTATACACCGAAAAATACGGTAACAGGTTCACGAAGCATACATTAAAGAAAACAAAGGTTAAAATAAACATGAGTTATACAGCGGTTTTACGCAATAAATATGTCTGGGGATATTTTTGGAATACATGGTATTATAACACATCTCCACCCTATAACAGAATTGCTGTCCTGCAAATTCTTAAGATTGTAGGTCCGACATGGCCAGGTTGTTACGGCACTTGACTCGTAATCTCAGGGTCCTGGGTTCGAATCCTCATCACACAAAACGTGCTTGCCCTTTCAGCCGTGGGGGTGTTATAAAGTTACGGCCAGTCCCACTATTCGTTGGTGGGTGTTGATGACTAGCTGCCTTCGATCTAGTCTTGCACTGCTAAATTATAGACGGTTAGCGCAAATAGCCCTCGAGTAGCTTTGAGCAAAATTCAAAACAAACCAAACTTAAGATTGTATGGAGCCTTCGCTCAATATATGATCGGTTTTGGTTTCTTGGTTCAAACTTAGAGAGATATATTAGAATAATAGCTGTTTAAACATATGGTGTCATCCATCAGCTTAATGTCAGTACACGTGCAGAACAAGAATCTCGGCGAAAATGGACGGTAATGGCCTAGAAGTTTTTATTTACCAAACAACTATGGGCGACAAGCAACAAGCACGTGCAAAAGTGTGAAAACTGTTAAGTGTGGTCGCCGGAGCCGTTCCGAGCATTCAGGTATATGATAGAAAAGACAAAAAAACCTGTCAGACTCGTGGAAAAATATATTCTTACAGTTTCCCAATATATACAAATATATCGATACTTTACCGCAGCCATAAATACGTAAATTCCTCATAATGTGCTCGCACACGTGTGTGTGTGTGTGTTAAGGTGTTTATAGTACGTTTTTATTTTAACGCTTCGCAAACTTAGCTTATTTACCTTGAAGCTTGGTAGTAAATATACGTGTATACGGAAAGATAGCTTCCCAGCTGTATACAGAAAATAGTTTGTGACTTTACGTTCCTGGTAATCGCTCGACACGTCTGTGTAGATCGAAAAGCAGAGTAACAAACAAGCATCTTACAATAAACGCATATAAATTTGGAAGTTGAAATTTTCTAACTGAACAGAGACTTATGTGCACGTGAGTTAAGCTGAAGGATCAAATACCCCACCCTATGTGTTAGGCATGGCAGTCCGTAATTTTGAACTTCTGTTCAGAGGATGTGTAGCAATCTAGCAGCACCTGCCGCTATTAGGTTCTCTGAATAACGGGACTGATCGTCACTTTTATAACGCATCCAGCATTTGATATACGGAGTGTGTTTAGTGTTATCTCGTATTTATACATTGCATCATTTTAAGTAAATGTTCGTTTATGAATACGACAACAATCATTGACCTAAAATTGAGTGAAAATATTATTTTTCTACGTAAAACACAGTGAACCCTTGCGCTAATTAGTGGAGTGGAATTAATTGCAGTAGTGATGGTAATTTTGTTTAAATTTCATTCTGTATGGCTAACATTTGAATACATTTATCTAAACTATTTATGCATCAAAACACTACTGATGTCTGGGTCCATCGATAATACTAGGGTTGACTATTTTTTCAGGTCAAAGTATTACCAGCTAACAAATGATATTTCGTTTTATCAGACGTTTCTTATAATATAACACAACTTTGAACCTTATTTGTAACTAATATAAATGCACGGGCACTCATTAGGGGTATACAGAGTATGGTGTACCCCGTCATGACAGCGGTAAGTCTACTGAATAACAACTCTAAAATTGGGAGTTCGATTCCTCTCGGTAGACACAGCAGATAGCCCGATGTGGTTTTGCTATAAGATAAACGCACACGAAATACGGTCCTTATATCCCCAAATATGTGAGATAAATCGTTAAGAAGTACAAAATGTGGTGATTGTGTCCCCGTGATTTCGCGCTCAATTATTAGAGAAGTACACAAAAATAATCAAAAGAAATAAAATATCAACAGTAACAAAGATTATGGCACACGATAAATATGAGAAAGTAGAAAACTTTATCCCTCGGTAAAGAAGTAACTGAATTGAAAAAGTCTAAAAACCTCTGGCTTATTCAACTAAGCCTAAATCATAACGATAAACTTCTAGGATTCAAAACTGTAAAGTTTTCGAAAACAAAATTCAAATCTATCAATATTCTGTGAAGTATTTTTTGCGAAATCGCAAGAATAGTGTTTTTTTCAGAAAACAAACAAACAACAAATAACATATCGTAAAAACCACACCTACCACAGCTACACAACAAATAATGCCACCTGAAATTTATTATTTACGTTTTTTCGCCGTAGTTCAAATTTCTTGTTGCGTCACAATTCAATGCCATTTAGGAACTGACTGAAGCAATAACATTAAAGCCAATGGTTAACAGATTGTCCTGCTGTTATCTTGTCACTAAACAGTATTTCTTCTATTTTTCTATTCTGGAAAAAAAATACACAAGGAAAAGTCAGTATGTGTCGTAATGTTATTTAAAGTCACGACCCTTTACGTTTTCTTCACTAACCTGAACAATACAAGAACAAAGACAGTGATCAATAAGATATTTAGATTGCGGGTACAACAGATCTCTCAGGAGGAACGTTTTAGGACTTGGGGCAACTTGTAATGATGTCATTTGGGGCAGATCTACTCATGATGTGTACAAGAATATCATTCTATAGACATGTTAAATTACTTTGTTAAAACAATTCGTGTGATTAGTTGTTATATCTGTCGAATGAGTTAGTTCACACACACGCCACTTATATACAAATTAATTCTCACACATACACAAGAAAAAGCAACATGGATCAAAAGAGCTGACAAAAAACATAGAAACAAACTCATTCACCTGAAGAGCTGACAGGTATTGTTATTGTTAAGAATGTTCTCGTTTTTAGCTGCATTACTTCACGTGTTTTAGCGTCATTATATTCTTAAAAAAAAAAAAACATAGAAAGGGGTAGGTTGAGGATAGCAATTAATATAGTTTCTGTATATAATTGAAAGAAAAAAAACTGACGAGTAGAACGCGTTCTTTGCTAAGAAATAAACTACTTTTTTCACAGATTAAAAAGAAAAAATTAGTTGCAATTACATTAAGAGGGTCATCCGTTTTTGAATAGAAGAACAATTGTAATGAAATGATATGGAACAACCGTATCAAACATACTATAAGTACTGTGCAGAACGTGGCGCAGTTATTAGCGTGACGAATTGTGGATCTTAGGGTTCAATGTTCGCCTCCCGTTCCTCACACATAAAAAAAGATTATGCATTGCAATTTAAGGCCATAGGTGCGTTAAAAAAGTGACGTTTGTATCCCACTATTCGATCACATGAAAGGGGCTCAAGAAGTGGCTGTGTATGGTGACTTACCTCTAACCAGAATGAAGGGGGTCTGGCACAGATAGAATACTCTATAGTATCTCAGTGATGCTAACGTAGTTGTTTTATTACATTCCACTATAATTCCTCTGTTGATGATACTGTTAACCTTTTTGATATTATTCTGTATGGGTATTAGAATAGGTTGATATTTATATACCCAGGAGGGTCAGGTGCAAAAAGACCTTTTCCTCCATCCCCAACTTCAATTTGCAGCTACAACGATGAAGTTGTAGTGCTTGAGGACCGGAGTAACCCACACTCACTCCGGCCCCTTTCAGAACAATGTCAATTTATTGTCTGCAATCTTTATTTTTATTTTATTTGTTAAACCTAATTATATAAAAAAAATATTTATAAAATATATATATATAAAACTAAATCTAACAGTCTGGTGTTTGGTGCCCTGCTTTATTTCTATTTCTTAAATATATATATTAAAGCTCTTTAATATCAATTTGTTGTTTAGTTTTTAAGCTATTCGCGTAAAGTACCCTTCAGCCACGCTGAGGTCCTATTAATCGAATGTATTCCCTCTAGTCAGTAGGCCAAAATATAAATACAAATACAATTAACATTAAGTTTTAAATTGTAGTGACGGTATTGGAGTGAAAAGTGCACTTAATACCAAAACTGTGAAAACCAGTCACGACAGAAGGAAGATATAGTTTATATTAACAAGAATATATATGAATGTGTCGTAGAATTTTTAATAATTGTAAGATAACGTGTATAGATATATGTTTTTGTAAAAAAAAAATGGCTGATGAAACAAAGCGATTCACACTACGTTTGTCTATTGTTGTTCATCTAAGTGTTAACTGCCTATTACGGAATTTTAATCTCCAAAACTGGAATTTTGTTTCTAAATTAATTAATTGAATGATCAATAATACTATATCTATTAGTAAATAAGACACATTTCACTACCATCAAATCAAAAAATTCAAAGTGAGGTGAAAAACGAAAATTTATTATGCTTTTCTATAACTATTGTGAGACATAAAACTTTAACATCAATTCTTCGTTTGATGCACATTGGCTGGTGTCATTCGCCAATGACGTTCAGCCTTTATATGTGATTATGAATCAGCCTTGTCACAGCCACAAAGAAACGAGAAGAAACCGACTACTGATCTTACTCACTATATACACATTATTGTAGTTAGCACACCCTTTTAGGCTCGCGGAATACAAATGCACGGTGAGGTATCACAACACGTGGAGTTTCAGGTGTAAAAGCACGAAGAAAGAAAGTGCATCAAAACACGTGCTAAGTTCAGATGCAGGTGTTTAAGACCACTGCTTCGAACAAGTCACTACTGTCAACAGCTTAGCATAAATATAGGAGTACTTGAGTTAGCACAACCTGTCAAGACAACGCGATGGATATTCAAGTAATATTAATGACTTCAATGTGTTATGAAATAAATTATAGTAATTATTTGTTTGTCACTGAATGGTTTAAGCAAAACGTTACGATGTATGAATAAACAACTATTCCAGCACAAACTTGCTTTATTCACAGCTCATTGTTTAATAATAAAAACACTCGTTGCTAATAACACACCTGCTGCGATAGCTCATTGTTTAATAATACTTCAGGTCCATAAATAATAGAAACACACGTTACTAGTAACACACATGTTGCGATAGCTCATTGTTTAATAATACCTTAGGTTCATAAATAACGACAGTACAAGTTACTAACAACATATCTCTTGCGACAATACATATTTCTGCATATGACATAAAATTAGCATGCAGCTAATAGCTCAATAACTATTACTATAATGAGAGTAATAAATAAACTAATTAGTTTATTTATTCATTGTTCGCTATACATTTTGTTGAGCGCATTGATATTAACAATTACTCCAACTATCTCAACCGTTTCGATAGAAAACAGCGACAAAAATAGTGCTGTCAATGAAATTTCGAGAAACAAATATGTACATCAACGTAATATGATAAATCGTGGCTTAGACGCGAGTAATCCAAGAGTTAGCGATTGGTGATCCCTTGTCTTTCCAAAGTCTATCAGATCAAAACTACAGGATCGACCGTAAGAGCAAATGGTCTTTCATAAGGCTTTGGGCGAATAGCTGAAAACAAATACACTAAAGATTAAAATCATACTTGAAAAGCTGTACCTTTTTAAAATATAATCTCTTTATCTGAACATTTGGAGCCTAAAAATACGAGAGACGAACACAAGTTGACAAATCACATAACTAGAACGTGAAATTTCGGATTTACTCTATTTCAACAATTCTAGGTCGCGTAAGTCCTGTACAAACTCGCGTGGTTCTACTTACTAATCATGGAAGTCCACCTTTCAAGCTCGATTTTAACTATTTATGTACTGAATCAGCCAATGAAACAACAAGGTCGTATGTGACGAGTTATGAAACGAAAATTTTAATACAAAGTAGATAAAACGTAGAAAACGTTTTCTCCAAATCATGTTGACGAAAAATTATTTTAAAAATACACTATACCTCTTGTATTTTTGGAGCACGGGAACATTGTTTTTGTTTATTTGTTTTTGAATTTTATGTGAAGCTACACCAGGACTATCTGCGCTAGCCGTCCCTAATTTAGCAGCGTAAGACTAGAAAGAAGGCGGCTAGTCATCACCGCCAACTCTTAGGATACTCTTTTACCAACGAATAGTGGGATTGACCGTCACATACAACGCCACCACGATCGAAAGGCCCACGATTCATCCTATGAGCATGTTTTTTGCGACGGGGGTTCGAACTCGCGACTCGCAGATTACAACTCAAACGCCTAAACCCACCTGGATATGCCGGGCCTGCACGAAAACAGCCCGATCAGGACACAAACCGGTAACCTTTTTGACGGAGTGTTAGATGCCATCTCATTAGAATGTGTTTTAAGTATTACTCAAACCCAACAATAAACAATGAAACCTAGGTGGCCGTAGCACTATATGTGTGTTATATACTTTTAATTTAGGTGCAATTTATATTTACTTCTTTGTAAATACTATAACTAAAACAAACAATTACACATATTTCCTATTATAACAGATTTAAATAAGGACTACACTTGACAAAGTCCTAATTTATTGCACAACATTTTCTGTAAATACTGTAAACGTTACTAAGTCAATATTTATTTACATTTTACAGTTTAAAATATTACATGGGCAGGCCTATCAAGGACATTTATTAGAGCCTCTGTTTGATGTTTCAGAAAACAATAAATGAACGTGTCTTCCTTGTAAAGGTTAAGTTTTATAAATTCTTCTTCAGAAAGTAAAATTCGATAAAGAATGTAAATAGTTTTGTTTATGTTACGTGTTTTCGAAACATAGGTTGATAGATTGAACCTGTTCTGATCATTTGTAGTTGATGAAGTTAAGAAATAACGAAGAAAATATATGACTGCTCTTAAGCACTTCGTTAATAAACTAAAACGTCAAAAGTAGCAATTAAACAAGAACCAGATGCTAGGGCGAATGAAAGGAAGCCTCTCTCCCCTTCGGTACGAATATTTCACTGTAGTACTTTAATCTATTGTACCTTTCCTGTACCAGTATTTCACTGTAGTATTTTAATCTATTGTACCTTTCCTGTACCAGTATTTCACTGTAGTACTTTAATCTGTTGTACCTTTCCTGTACCAGTATTTCACTGTAGTTCTTTAATCTGTTGTATCTCTCCTGTACCAGTATTTCACTGTAGTACTTTAATCTATTGTACCTTTCCTGTACCAGTATTTCACTGTAGTACTTTAATCTATTGTACCTTTCCTGTACCACTATTTCACTGTAGTACTTTAATCTATTGTACCTTTCCTGTACCAGTATTTCACTGTAGTACTTTAATCTGTTGTATCTCTCCTGTACCAGTATTTCACTGTAGTACTTTAATCTATTGTACCTTTCCTGTACCATTATTTCACTGTAGTACTTTAATCTATTGTACCTTTCCTGTATCAGTATTTCACTGTAGTACTTTAATCTGTTGTATCTCTCCTGTACCAGTATTTCACTGTAGTACTTTAATCTATTGTACCTTTCCTGTACCAGTATTTCACTGTAGTACTTTAATCTATTGTACCTTTCCTGTACCAGTATTTCACTGTAGTACTTTAATCTATTGTGCCTCTTCCATAGGAAAATTTTCGTAATCTGCTTTAGTCGACTGATCTTCGCATAATTTAATAACGCAAAAGTTTTAATGAGGTCAACGTATCTCATACTCAATAATAAATAGGTAACTTCACAAGAAATGTACGCTCCTTTTAAACATGCCCATCTTAGAGCGAACGTTACACGATAAGCCAGTCATAAGATTTTATTTCTTAAATTATTAGGTTATATATGGTTCAAGGAACAAAGTGACATTATATCAAAATACCTGAAAACCGTGATCTGATAAACAATGAGAAGAATGTACACCATGCTTGACATATACGTGATCTGGTAATAAACGAGAAGGTTGTAAGCCTTGCTAATGTGTACGTAATTTGGTAAGCAACGTAAAAGTTGTAAGCTTTGCTAACGTACACGTGATATGGTAATCAAAGTAAACGCTGTAAGCCTTGCTAATATACGTTGATTTTGTTGTTTTCTTAGTGCAAAGCTACACAATGGGTTATCTACACTCTATTCACGGCGAAGACTCAAATCCCGAATTTTAGCATTGTAATTACGTAAAGTTACTACTGTCCCACCGAGAGACACTGCACGTAGTACTTTATTAATTAAATTGGAGATAATAAACCCACGAATGAGAACATTGTGCTGTTCTGGCTTGACCCAATAGTTGTTAACCATGTTGGTATATACATTATCTGGTATACATTATGATCAGGCAATGGATTTTACGGAAGTTCTCTTGTGATTTAATCCGATGGTTGTAAACCATGTTGGTATATACGATACCTGTTATACAGAATGATCAGGCAATGGATTTAAAGGTAAATGCTCTTATGATTTAATCCGATGGTTGTAAACCATTTTGCTATATACGTTACTTAGTATACAGAATGATTAGGCAATGGATTTGAAGGTAGTGAAACTATGCTAATGCACATAATTTTCTTGTCATTTTACCCAATAGTTGTAAGTCATGCTAGTATATTCAGTGATGTGTTAATTTACAAAAGGAAAAATATCATTATATCCTTAGACTTCTCATATTCTATTTGGGTGATATCTACAAAACTGTGCACAGTTTTAAATTTGCCTAATCGTGCGTGTGTGGAATGAATAAAAACTGGTTTGCGCGCTGAAAAAGTTATTAAAACCCAGAACAAATGAACATATATCGAGATATCAAGTAAAATTTGTTTTTTTTATTGAACTCGTGAAAATAAGTCTTAACAATGATCGTGATAAGTCAATAAAACAATAAATATTATTGTAAGCTATGGTTTTATTGTTTTAATTTAAATTATTAGAGTACATATGATGTTGAGATTATATAAGTATAATAGCAATCCTGGAATAACAAGAACGTTCCTGCACATTAATGTCCAAGAGAATTTGCGAAATATCCGGAAATAAACACGAGATTCGGTGAAACACCACGTTCGGATTTCACTTGTTAGAGTACCAGTGAAAGTAAAGTATCCAAACCAGTTATTGCTTATATTCAGTTATTCGATCGATTAGCTGTAAAACTATAATATATAATTTCCTTTATTTGTATGTTAGTGGAACTGCCAGTAGAGAGTAAATTTCTGACGAAAATAAAAGTATTAACGGTCAACCAACCCTGAATCTGAAATAAATGTTATGGGAGAAAAAAATCTAATTTCTTACTTGACGTGCGCTGGACCGAATAATTAGCAAGAATCCGCCCAACGAAAGAAAACGTTACAACAATACCTTAAAACAGTTAATATTAACTTCTGGTCATACCGAGGTAAAGCTATATTTAATTAAATATGTTGTTCTTATGACTTTTACATTTATGTCTTATTATTTTTTATACAGTTTAGAATGGATTATTTCATCAGTTGGGTAGTCTCACTGTTAACGATATTTTCAGTTGTAAATCTCATAATATATTTAAGGTTCGGTTGGATATTTGTCAGGAATAAACTTCTGAATGTCTAACCTCATACAATTCTTAATGCCTGAGTAAGTATTATAATCTAGTCTTTGAATTCATCTTAAACTTCAATATTAGAATTCTATACATGTCTTTAACAGTTAATATTTCCGTATTTGGATGTACACACACACATATATATATATATATACACCATAGTTTCCCCTATAATCTTACGCTTGTTTAAAACTGTATGTTAATTAAAGGAAATTAATGTTTTAAGCTTTTAACACACAAATACCCACACGAGTTTTTGTTTTTCAGTAGAATATTTATTTATGAAAACCACGAAGTCTCGAACACGTTTATCATATAAACTGTAAATTAAAACTAAGTTTTCACATGTTCTGTCCGTAAAATCAGCGTCTTTTAAAGCTTCGCATTTACTTGTTCGTTACACTGAGTGTGCATACTGAAAAACATGAATATATAACATGAGAGTCCTAGTGTTTGAAAATACGGAGGTTTATTGTGGACCCTAATAAACACTATGTGCTACTAATGTCACTGTTCAACACACACACACACACAACTATGACTGATGGGTTTAGTCACGTGATCTTACATATTCCAAACGTTTTATACGAGAACTATTTATACGGTTTATCTCATTAATCATATTAACCCTCAAATTACAAACTTGTCTATTTATATTCACAGCCGCTGATATCTACATACTGCATTATCTGAGTAGTTTCTGTGCTTAGGCCTATTACATCACTCAGTGTGAAAAAGTATGATTCAAATTTCGTATTTTTATGTAAAACACATAGAGGTCTCTGTCGGATTAACTACAGTATTGTGTTTGTTTTATGTTGTTATTCCCGTTGTTAGAAAAATACATAGGTTCAAAAAGTCTTAAGAGAAACGAATAGGAACCCTGTAATCCGAGCGCTTTTGAAAGGCGGACATTTCTTTGGGGGCATACTGGGGATTGGTATATCTTATTAATTATTTTACGCGTGACCTGTATCTCATTAGGGAGCTTTACAACCAACAAAGTCTTGGACACACAAGAAATATGATGCACAAATTGCTTAGACAAATGTGTTTAAAAAGCCAATGCTGTCCTTATAAACGCGGCACGGTTAATTCACGGGTTTAATGAGTGTGTGTTTCTGATAGCAAAAGCACATGGGGCTATCTGCTGAGTCCACCGAGAAGAATCGAACCCCTCATTTTAGCGTTGTAAATTCTGAGACTTACCACTGTACCAGCGAGAGACTCGAGTTTAATAAAATAGTATATTCAAAAGAAGAGTTACGTTAAGCTTTTATCTGGTTTAAAAATCTGATAACTTGATTTTCTATAAAATCTATCAAATTCAAATAAGAATGCTATAAGTTATCGAAAAGTAAAGGCTGTAATTATAACCATTTTTTTTTTTTTTTACTGTTTTGATTTCTTGTTAAAATTACCCTTCGCCAATTCTTGGGCTACTCTTGTTTGATTGAACAATGGGTCTCACTCGTTATCCTTATAACGTGCCCCCCAATGGCTCAGCGGTATGTCTGCGAAATTACAACGCTAAAATCCGGATTTCGACACCCGTGGTGGGCAGAACACAAATAGCCCATTGTGAAGCTTTATGCTTAATTCAAAACAAACAAACAAACAAACCTTATAACATACTCATGGCTCTGAATACACAACGCGTTTTGACAGCAATGAGGCTCGAACAATGTGTTCTGACCAAAGAGAGAGTACATTGCTCTGATGTGAAGAAAGCTAAAACATAGCTTTTTTCTTCATTTTTTTTTTATTTCGCGCAAAGCTACTTGAGGGACATCTGCGCTAGCCGTCCCTAATTTAGCAGTGTAAGACTAGAGGGAAGGGAGCTAGTCATCACCACTCACCGTCGACTCTTGAGCTATTCTTTTACCAACGAATAGTGGGATTGATCGTGACATTGTAACAACAACACGGCTGAAGATACGAGCATATTTAATGTGACATGGATTCAGATTACGAGTCGAGTGCCTTAACCATCTAGCCATGCTGGGGCAATGTTAGAAGGAATATCAAACGTAAATCAGTTTTAGTTTCCAACAATCACGTATGAAACAAAGTATGTTATGTGACGAGCTTATTTATGTTGTAAGAGAAGCTCTAACTGCTGAAATCATGTTTTGGTCATAAAGTGAAGGCTAAATATGAAATCAAAATTCTTAACATTTCGAAGGTATTCGGGACCAAAGACCCAGGGTTCTTGGAAATCAGAGCATTTCTTTCCAACCAGTTCGCGGTTTGTAAGTTATACACAAAGTGTTTTGAAAAAAAAAGTAAAATAAAAATGAGGTTTTAACATTTTCGCTTCAGTTATAGAAGATTTTGCATCCGTTTCGCTTAATACGGCACGTAAGAGTCCACCGTTTGACCACAGCCGCTTCGTCATAATCGCAAAATACGTATAAAGTTTTGCACCTGCTTCAGTGGAGTGTAGCTCAGAAGCACTGTAGCATTGTTGTGCCATCTGGCGTCGATAGGTTTCTTTAATTGTTTTCTGCATATTATAGTTATTATACCTTGCCAAGATCCACTCTCTCTACGCTGCTATGTCGCGGCTAAACCGAGCGCAAAGCCTTGCGTTAATAACGTACTGGCTGTAGTTGAGCGATCGTTTCCTATTGCCACTCTATACTAAATAAAACAAAAAGTCAAAACGAGATTTCCATGTTTAATAACTAAAACTGAATTTAAATGACAAGCTTAGATATTCACAAAAAGAAACACTCTCTTAACTCCAAATAAACATTTCATTTAATCAGATAGCAAAGTGGGTCGAACTTGAATTAATACAGAAACTAAACGGCGTTATTTCTGTCGACTTTTCATTCGTAAATTTAGTTCTTACACACAAAAAATTGCGCTCATCGAGTGAGAGAAGAGGCCGCGATAATTTCCTTATACTCCTGTAGGTGGAGAAAAAATGGTGGCGAATATTTTAAAATTTACAAAATAAATAATTATAATTATATCGTTATAATTATCTCTCACACTTTTGTATTGTATTTTACAATACTAGATGGAATAATAATTTATAAAGTTCAAGAAGACAAAATAGTTTCTACGTTCCACGGCTGACCATACCAAAACTGACCAGTTTGGGAACACTGGCAGCTGAAAACCGCTTGTCCTCAGTGGCTCAGCGGTATGTCTGCGGACTTACACGCTAAAATCCGGGTTTCGATACCCGTGGTGGGCAAAGCACAGATAGCCCATTGTGTAGCTTTGTGCTTAATTCAAAAACAAACAACAACATTGAAAACCGCTTAACTTGTGGAAATACACGGGTATCTTCAGTTGACAATGATATGCAATAAAGAAGTTACATGATAACTTGTTCGAGCCAGAGCAACCATGTACGTGGTTTTAAAAATGAAATAATAGATAATGAAGTAAAAGAAATAACGTTTATGTATAATAATTTTAATTTCTGTGTAAAGCTGTTAACCTATATTAAAATCAAAGCTAGATAATGGTTATTAAACTTTTAATCAGCGATTATGTCCTATTATGCAATTTAAACATGAGGACATTGTCTTCTTGGGCTAATGAATATGGGGATTTTATCTCCAGGAAATACAGGACTAATATTTGTGCCCCCCAGTGGCTTAGCGGTATGTCTGCGGACTTACACGCTAAAATCCGGGTTTCGATACCCGTGGTGGCCAGAGCACAGATAGCCAATTGTGTAGCTTTGTGCTTAATTCAAAACAACTAATATTTGTATGAAAGAGCGATACTTAAGACAAAATTTCACCTGGAAGTCTAGTGCGTGGAATTTTTTTTATCCTCTTCATTATTAAAAGCCTTCCCAGTGGCATAGAGGTATGTCTGCGAACTCACACCGCTAAAAAAAACAGGTTTCGCTACCCGTGGGGGGCAGAGCACTGATAGCCCATTGTGTAGCTTTGAGTTTAATAACAAACAAACATTATTAAAAGTAATAAAATCTTGAAAAGTAAAAAAATACTAAAATTAAGCAACATCGACGTATTGATAAAAATTAGTAAAGTTTGACAAACATATTGCAGGTTTCCAAATTAGATTATCATAATTAAAGACATGGCTGATTTTATTTCACAGGCCTATGCTGCACCACATTCATCTACCTTGTAGTACACTGCTCTGTAGGGTAGTGATATAATACAACGCAATGTTATATTATAACATTATTATATTATAAAACGAGCCGACCACTATGCTTATCAAGCCGTTTAGAACAGTTTTAAAGTAAGGTTTCTCAGTGTATAAATTAGATTTCTACGCACAGACTTTATTAAATCGTCTCTCCAAAATGAGGGCTCTACGTTTTTATATATTGTTTATCCTTATGAGCACAACTAAATATAGTCCTGCTTTTGAATTACATTTATTACTTCTTTTTGTTCCGAAGTGTTTGCGGCGTAGTTTGTTTGGAAATTTATAAATAAAAAGGAAGGGGGGGATCAGAGGGAATTAAATACCATGCAGTTAACAAGATCCTCGCCATGGAAACCAGTTGCTACACTTAGATTGTGTAACAATCAATAGCATTAATAATATCTTGAAGTAGTGACATTGTTTATCCCAATCGTCAAATAAAATGCAAATAAAACCGGTTTCGGTTATGAATACTGTTGTAGAACCTGATGATCTGAAAAAAAAAAATTCAGTTGCAATTGTATTTCAAAACAGTAGGCTGGTAGACTAAAATATTATAACTTATGTAATGCTAAAACAATAAATATTGTAGTGTGTCGTGTTTTAATTGTATGGTTCCATCTACTGTCGTTATCACTGAAGCTGCCATTTCCTGAGATCATATCAAGTAAAGTCCACATGTCCTGATACTGGTACATGATTGGCTGATGAGTATACTACGTGAATAACGGTTTAATTTCCTATTGTTTGGGAAGAAAGGTGGAAATTGATTCAGACAGGGTGGGGTAGATACTTACAATTCCCTGGGGCCCATGAGAATGTCTGCCCTGAACAGAATACAAACTGTACAGTGTATTTTGTATATAATCTCCGCTATAAGATCAACTCATATGATTCCAGTATGTTAAAACCTCTCATTAGGTACAGATAACCTTGTCACGAAATATGCTTTGTTTTATTTGTGATTTGTTAACAAGCAATATATTGCTTCATATTTCTTGTCATTTTAAACAACAACATTTAATTCTTATTTCTCTTCACATCAAGATGGTTCATGTGCTTAGGTTTTTTTTTATATAAATCCGAAAATTGCACTTAGCGGCCTTTTGCTACAAGAAACGCGTTGCGTATTTAAAAACCTGTGTTATAAAAGTAAAGGCTGACACCTACTATCCGATAAAGAGTTGAAGGCAGCTTCTGTTGTTCAAATGCCTTCCCTTTAGCCTATGAGTACAAAATTAGGGATGGCTAAATAGTACATATTTGATACAGATTAAATGTTTAACTTAAAATAAAAAATAGAATAGATTGCTTATGGCTTGTTACAGCCTAGTTATATCAAGACTGTGTTCGCAAACTTATACGGACCTACATAATAGTGTGTGTTTGTCTTTAATTATTATGCAACGTATAAACAGTATACAGTTACAAAATTCAACAGTGTTTATGAGGTCATGTGACGAAATATGACAATTTTTCTTCGTCATATTATTTTGTTCCAACACAATATCAGTCTCGTGTTTTCCGTAACACATTTTGTGGAAATTCCCTCATATTCAAGTGTGAGAGGCAATCTTAGCACATCAGATGTGGCTTAAACCCAGACTGATATCCGTACACTTTCCGGCATGTTCAACAGCACCCTCCACTAACACAAGAGCAATTCCGCTAAGCCTACAACAATGTAAAGGTCTCTAACCTCCCAGTATCTAACCACGAAAAGGGTTTTTCCCTGGCACCATGAATGTTAAATCAGGGCTGCAATTCATATAGTGCGTATATCCACCAAAGATGAACGTTGGCTCTTATGATCCAAAGACCTCAATAGTCGAATGACTAGCAGCATTTGATCATTCTCTCAACCGCGCAAGGTCGGAAAAAGCCCTTCGTTTACCCTGGATGATACCAGCAACAATCCAGAGAGTAGCGCTGCAATCTTTCATCAAGAATTGTCATTTCTACACGTGTTTCATCTTGGGAGATTTGGAAGACCAAACCTCCTTGTGGAACAAAAAGTTCAAACTTATCAGATTTTTATATCTTCGTAAAGCTATTATTCCGTATTTACCAACCATCTTCAGTCAGTATGTCGATCTTCTGTATGTCTGCTATTGAAATATAAACCACAACCGTGGATCATAGTGTTACAATTACACAGTGTTTCTACACTACTTTCTCTATTATTTTCGACAGATATTACTTTCAGAATTGCACTGAATAAAGCAGAAATAATGTGTTGAATTTATTATTACATGTTTTTCGTTGAACTTATTCGAACGTTCTTGAATTGTTAATATAAGTTTTCCCGTTAATTCTGGGGTTGTTTGACCCTCTCCGAGAACAGTAAGACTGATGCATTAGTTCTTCTGAATGATAAAATTAATTCGAGTAAATAAATACCTAGTGTTAAACATGGATAATACTGTGTTGTTTATCCTTACTGTAGTTCCGATTTGTAAATGGCTTAAATGAAATTGATAATTATTAAAATACATTCACGTGAACCAGTTCACACCATAATAGTTGTTGTTTATGAAATTGATAATATAATAGCGCTTAGACTATTACTATCTGTGTCATGTCCTAACTGGCCGGCCCGGCATGGTCAGGTGGTTAGGGTGCTCGACTCGTAATCTGAGGGTTACGGATTTGAACCCTCGTAGCCCCAAACATGCTCGCCCTTTCAGCCGTGGGGACGTTATAATGTGATGGTCAATCCCACTGTTCGTTGGTAAAAAAATTAGTCCAAGATTTGGCGGTGGGTGGTGATGACTCGCTGCCTTCTCTGTAGTCTTACACTGCTAAATTATGAACAGCTAATGCAGATAGCCCTCGTGTAGCTTTGTGCGAAATTCACAAACAAACAAACCGAATGGCCTCGTGTTGGCCTCCTAGACACTGCAAACAACGGATAGTATGTGGGTGACATTTCCTCTTCTTTGCTTTGATTTATAAGTTTTCAGAATTGTTCACAATTGTATAGATACATTTTCATCCCATTATTAAATAACACAGCCGTTATAGGCTTTTTTCATACCCAACCTTTACTTGTATACTTTATAACAATGTTTTGTATATTTGTTTTTCAAGTGCTAGTAAAATGCGGGCTTTGCTTAACTGCATTACTAAGAACTTGATGTTGGGCAGTTTTGACATAAGAACTTATACCTCTCTTTTTCAGTGTCAGCTTTAACCTCAAAAATTTGATATCAACTGTTTTCGCCTTGTACTGCACAAACACTTTTAGAACCGATTAATTTGACACCAGTGTTCGTTTTATTTATCAGTGACGGTTTAGAACCGAGTAATTTAATACCAATGTTGTTGTTTTTTGTTTATCAAAGATAGTTTAGAACCGAGTAATTTAATACCAGTGTTTGTTTTGTTTATCAGGGACAGTTTAGAACCGAGAAATTTGATACTAGTGTTTGAAGGATAGTTTTGAATTGAATAGCTTGATATCAACATGTGTTGTGGTTCACGGCAATTTTAATCGAAGAATTTTGATATCAAAATGTGTCTCAAACATTTAAGACAACTTCGAACTAAGTTATTTGATATCAAAATGTGTCTCGGGTGCCAAAGACAGTTTCAGATTAAGTAGTTTGTTAAACTTTTGTCTAATGTAACCAGAACAAATTTGAGTTGATTTCTATCACCTGGATATAAATGAGAGTTTCTACTATGATTATGTTATCATATATTGATTTCCAGTTACATGTAATTTTGTGGTATATATGTGTGTTTTTCTTATAGCAAAGTCACATCAAGCTATCTGCTGAGTCCACCGATTTGCGGTATGAAAAGTAATATTTTGTCGGACAGACACTGATTCCTTTAAAGGAATTCTTTATGCGTGTTAATAATATGCATAATGTGGAAAATGTTTAAGTAAAACATGTGTGGGTTAAGTAAAATACAGCATGGGACGTATATAGATGTGTTAAGCCTCTTCAGTTTGCCCTACGTTACCATGGGAACTGTTAGTAATATACAGTCAGGATATAGCTTTATCAACATACAACTACTTCACGTGTGTATGTACAAAACCTTCTATGACAAGCCTCTCTCGACTGGCCTGAGCTGATAGACAAAAACCAACTAATACTAAACCGCAATACTTATATATATATATATATATATATATGTATGTGTGTGTGCGTATATGTGTATATGTTCGTATAGGGATTATAGCCCCGTGTTAATCTTTTGTGAGTTTCCAAGGGACCAGTGTAACTACAGCAACACATAAAATGACATTTTCTCATACGCTACAAATCTAACTGATCTGGATTCCCTGGTTTAAAAATAATACGGCTAAAATTAAATTTTTTACTCTCAATACATGATGTAAGGTTTAGCGTGGATATTTTTATGATAGTGCTTGATATCATGTAAAAACATAAAGCTGTCTACTGCAAAAAAAAAATTACAATGACAGACAGACAGAAATAGTTTGAGAAAAGAAACATCTGCGCGCCTAAAGAATTAGCATCTTTCAAAATATCTCAGACTGCTCTTTTCTTTAAATCCACAACAGAAAGAAACAATTCTAACACGTTGCATTGTTTCTCAAATTTCACCATACACAGAGCCTCACAAAAGATATCGAAAATCTAGAAACAGGTTCATCCAATCGTTGCTAGAATGTGTTTACTCTGACAATGAATGTTTGTTTGCGGTTTAATACAAGGTTGTAAATTTTTCCGGTTCTTACTGGCAAAACTATATTTGTGAGAACAATAAAAGTCTAACCCATGTTGACAGCTAACCTAATTTGCTTTGAAATATTTATTAAATCGCCCGCAAAATTTTAGTCTATGCTATAAAATTTTTGTTTAATAACGAAAATAAAGTAAATAACTCCGGTCCTAAATTTTTAATAATCGATCTGCATTCTTACCTGAATATCGCCCTCTAGTGACAACAACTGTTATTTTACATGTACCTTTCTTGTTACTTTAGTTGATTGCACGTCAAAGCTTTAAACATGAATTTTAAATAAATGTCATAGTTAAAAACTAACTTATACATTCCGTCAGTGCATCCGTATTAAGTAACACGAGTTTATGAGAATATAAGTTAGCGTCGTAAACGAAGGAACTAAACAGAGAAAAAAGTCGTATATATTAAAAGAAAATGTATCGGTCGAAGTTATATTTATGTATATAATCCACGTATATATTTTTTCTATATTCTTTTGTTTCAGACCGAGTGGCTAACAGTTCACATTGTACTTCTTGGACTAAGATACCTGACCGTCGCCATTATGATATGGACGGAATGGGTTCCTACTTCATAGGTAAGCCACCATTGCCATAAATTGTTTGAACTTCCTGAAAATATGGACGCATGTCAACGATCTGTATTTGTAAAACAAAAGTATTGGAATGCATCATTTCCTACCGTAATTCAAACAAAAAAAGTGTGGTTTATAGTAGTTATTTTACGCTGTATGTGTACAACCGTATCACGCAGAAAGATGATACTTAACCAACTCGTACAACTCAATACACACCTGGCTCAGACATGTAGCTGTCGAGACAAGTGCAGATGATTTAAATTGTGGTGCCACGAGCTCTGACGTGTTCATAGACACGCACACAAGAAACTGCCCTATCGTGAAATTGTGAATATAATGCTTAAATGTTATATACAAAGTGTAACTCGTTATAGCCACGAGCTAAGAGGAGCACGTATACACATGTAAGTAAGATTCTGGCCTATCGAGAGTTAATAGATCTAACAAGTTATAGCATACAACATAACAATAACAAATATCGTAGCTATTTTGGGACAAGGCAGGTATATTCTGTCTTCTTCGAAAGCGTTAGAATTTGATCGATTTTTTTTTACAGTTATTGTCTACACTTTTGTTTTAAATTCTTTTTTTTCAAATATATATACTGTCATAAAAATGTCACATAAAATATTCGGGGCTAAACACCGCAACCACTGAAGCGCAGATCCTCTGCTTCACATGATTTGGTGTTACAGAAGTCACTTCTAATAAACAGATTGGTACAATGAACTAAACGTGAACCAATAGGATGCGACTGTTATCAGTTTCGGTCTTCAAATACTGCATTTTTATGTAAATTCAGTTTACTTTCGACGTAATGTTGTCAAATAAACATAATTTGTCTCCTAATGATGTAATTAATATTTTTAGAAGAAAAAAAAGCTTTGTACCCAGATACGCATCACTTGCATAACATTTAACGCCCCAGGAAATAAAAATAATTCATTGATAATGACGTAGACAAAAGAAAAACGCAGAACATCCACAATTTAAAATTACGCTCAGTTAGGCCTAACGCTGAAAACAATTATGTAAGTTTTAATTTCTTCAATTTTACCTTCTTAAAGAGACAGTATCCTTCACTAGGATACAAAATATATGATGTGAAAAATTCTGTTATCCCAAATAGATAGGCCTGGCATAGCCAAGCGTGTTAAGGCGTGCGACTCGTAATCTGAGAGTCGCTGGTTCGCATCCCCATCGCGTCAAACATACTCGCCCTTTCCGCCGTGGGGGCGTTATAAAGTGACGGTCAATCCCACTATTTGTTGGTAAAAGAGTAGCCCAAGAATTGGGGTGGGTGGTGATGACTAGCTGCCTTCCCTCTAGTCTTACACTACTAAATTAGGGACGGCTAGCACAGATAGCCCTCCGAGTACCTTTGTGCGAAATTCAAAAACAAACAAACAAACCAAATAGATATTTTTATACGAAATCCACACATCTTATAATTTAGTTGTAGTCTTTTTCGACATAGTATCCACATTTATTTTATGATTCTTTAAAAACGTTTATCCCTTTTAATTTTTGTATTACCTTCCTATTTTTTATATATATATTTATGCTATCATGAAAACACCTGTTAACATCCTGTTAAACAATTTATAAGTGAAATACTTCTATACGAAACACGATCGTCAGTTATGCTGAAACCGTAGAGTTCATCTGAGGTTCAAAGCCAACAAAGCTAAATAGTTATTTCTTACGAACCTCCTAGTGGTTCAGAAGTAAGCTATATAGCTTATAACGCTAAATATCGGGTTTTGATACCCGCGAGAGTCACAATGTAGAAAGCCTACTGAGTAAGTTTTGCGTTTACACACAAACAGTATTGTACGAATTGAAAATTAAAAATTATCTTTGTAGATATCAATGAGAAATCGAATATTAAATATCCTAGTCGTCAATTGAGACAAAATAGTTAAATTTCGTCTTTCTCTTACATTTTAAACTAATAATTCTGTCCTATAAACATTGCTAAATTGCAAAAAAAAAAGGTGCTAAATTTGAATTGAGAAGACTTTTTATAATTTACGTATTAGGTTTGACTAAATTTAACTAGAAGTAAGTCTGCAACAGTCCAACAAAAGCTTGTGCTTTCTTCTTCATATATTTTAACTGGATGATAAACTGACAAGTATTTCTTTAATTATAAGGTTTCTGCTTCAACATTTCTTTGGAGTTTAATTAAAAAAAATACTAATCATAAGCCGCATTTTTAAAAGATGGAAGCAACTGAGAAATATCCTGAATACTAAGAGAAATGTTTTATGTAAATTGAAGTCGTAAACGTTAGTTTGAATTTCGTTGTCCCATAAAAAAATTATGCATCACCTGCTACTTTATGAGAAATATATTGTGGTCAATGAAGCAGAACATTGGTGCCACGTTCTGTTAAACCGATGCTAATAGTTATGAATACTATTTAATACTCAATAAATATAAATATCTTTAATACTTAACAGTAAATGTCATTTTTAAAGTAAATACGTTTTTATGTTGTGTTTATTTTACACAAGATTTAGAACGTTTCTTTTTCTTTCTTTCTTTTTGCGTTTCGTGTAAGAGGAGAAGTCTCAACCACCTGGTGGTAAACTGTTATTTGGTTCTCTCTCTGTTGTGGCCCCCCATTGGCTCAGCGGTATGTCTGCGGACTTACACGTTAAAATCCGGGTTTCGTTACCCGTGGTGGGCAGAGCACAGATAGCCCATTGTGTAGCTTTGTGCTTAATTCAAAACAACAACAAATCTCTGTTGTGTATGAACAGACAGAGATAATTTAAATTTTCTTCAGATAATGTAGAAAGAATCAAGTTCTTCTGCGTTACACATATTCTACATTTCCTTGTACATCAATAATTTTGTTTCCAGTTTATAACCCAAGATATTATATAATTTTTCTTTGAAAACAAATACGATTTCCACCTACACTGTAAAAACTTTAATTTTTTTTGACAGGCTTTTGAGTTGGTAAGTTTTTCTTCGTTGTCCATAAAGTTTAATTTTCTTTGTACGTAAAATACTTTCTTGACACGTTCGAAGAAATTATCGTTGTAAATACAGATATTTTTACTTCCAGTTAAACCAAGACACGTGGTTCTTTTACATGTATCGGTTGTTTGATAATCGCGATACGATGTAATATAGTTTTATGCATATAGATAGATAATGTTTTTAAATATCACTGTTCTTTAAATCTGTGAAGCTGGCACGAGCATTTACGTTAGTATTTACGTCCAAATAACTTCATATACTAACCACCCTTTCCTCCTCTGCAGCACCACCTGTAGCCAATTCTCGGAAGCAGCGACGAGAAAGAACAACATTTACCCGAGCGCAGTTAGACGTTCTAGAGTCTTTGTTTACGAAAACACGTTATCCCGATATCTTCATGCGTGAAGAGGTAGCATTGAAAATTAACCTGCCAGAGTCCAGAGTCCAGGTAAGCGTGTTTAAAACTGTTCAGTTTAGAATACAATCTAGAGAGTGAAACGATTGGACCTTCCAGAATTCAGATAAGACTATTTAAAACTATTAGAACTAAACTACAATCTAGACATTGAAACGGTCGAACGTTCCAGAATTCGGAGTTCAGGTAAGAGTGTTTAAAACTGATCACTAGATCCTTAAACATTGATCAAGCTAGCTAGTCTAAGCTCTAAGTATGAGTAAAATTTTGGTAAAAAGGTGTGTGCAAAGTGCGGTAACTGTAAGAGTTAGAGAAGAACCTTCCAGAAAACTAAAGACTGGTAAGGCATTCAAGTGTCACTGAATAACAAGAAGTGTGATGTATAACAATAATTTTACCCAGTTATTGAATGCTATCAGACTCTAAAGTAATATGATTATATTAGTGAACACTTCAGATATATAAAATAACACAACTATCGAAAACCCATAAGTTAAGTTAAACCATTTCAATGCTGGTTCACGCAACTTCATTCTGGTACGTTATAAAGCCTGAAGGATGTAGTTTAATAATATACGTTCATGTAAGACTGGATATGTGGGTTCAAATAGCCAAAGGTTCAAAACGTTTAAGTACTGCGTATAAAAAAAACTATCATGGTTATGTGTGAAAAAAATATTAAGCATACGTTTTTCTTTTAATTATTATAATCAAAATATGCATCTTAGTATACAGTCCAGTTAAACACCTATACTTTGTGTGTTAAAGTTTTGGATTTAGACTCATTGATGAATTGCTTGTGTTCCACTTTTCATGGCTCGTTTTCTGGCCAATAAGAAACAAAAATTACACCATAAAGCAGTTAACTGGTAAAATCGAAAGCTTCGCATTTGATGGATAGACAAATAAAACTAAAGATAAATTTACAATATACGAGGATGGTGAAATATGACCTACTAGAAAATGTATCTGCAGCAGTTGAAATCGTACACTGATGTTTGAATTTAACCAAAATGTGCTGGTACTAACATTTGTAAATACGTTTCAATTTTTCATTTCTTACATAAAGTTTGGTACATATTTATTTTAGAAGTAGAGAATAGTTTTGTGTAGTTCCTTTATAAATAACTTTCTTGAAACTTTAGAAGGAGAACATTTAGATTACAATATGAGGCTTGTCTATGGTTGACTGTATTTCTGCTTATTAGGTGTGGTTTAAAAATCGTCGAGCTAAGTGTCGTCAGCAACAGCAACACCACCAACAGAACGAGGGACCATCAACGAAGAGTTCGCGCTCCAAAAAAATTAAAATTTCGCATCCAGCCACAACTTTACAAACTACGAGTCATCGAGATTCGGTGTACAAACCAGCCTCTTTACCTCCTGTACCACCACCATCCCCGCCTTCTGTGACATCTAACGGTACTAGCGCTATCTGGAGTCCAGTGATTACTCCCATGTCCGATTTGATGTCCGGCAGCAGTTGTATGCAAAGGCCGTCCTATCAAATGACCAATATGAACAACACCAGTAACTGCTACCCTCAAGGTTACGGCCCCGCATCCTACTATGGAAACATGAGTATGGATTATCTCCCACCACCAATGACGCATGCCCAGTTGAGTGTCTCGCCAATGAACTCTTTGAATCAAATGAGCATGCCTGTGATGACGTCGCACATGAACAACGTAGGACTACCGTCTACTCAACCTCTGACCCCTAGAACCTCCCCAATTAACGGGAGTATTTCATCTAACGACTGTGTAGAATACGGTGTTGAAAAGCCAGCTGCATGGAAGTTTCAAGTGTTGTGAAATGTAACACATGTGATTTGTGTTAATACAGTTATCTTATTTTGTTACGAGTGAGTACAACGTAGGTAAATTTCTGTACTCCTCGCATCACGCTCACAGTAAGGCAGGAATACTTCGTATTTTAAAACTGGTTTCTCTCATACAGCCTTTCCGTTATATTATTGTGTATAATAACTGGTTACTTGAACATTCTTTCACGTAATAAATCTGAAACGTTTTGGTTTGTGACTGTAGACAGAATGTTTAGGATTTATCTTCGTGCTCGTTTCGTTATATTATGAAGAAATTATAAAGTTTCTCAAATAACACTTGAATGTTCAAGTGATACTTAGAAAACCATGTCACCGGAAATGAAGGGTAGTGTTAATCATGAAGTGTTCAGTTTAAAAGTTGACAACGTTTAATAAAAATAAAGATTTGGGTTCATGGTTTATCTTTTAAGAATTTCTAATCTGTCAATATCCTATTTTACGTATAAAGTAATCTCACTGAATGATTTGGGGCTAACAAACTGTTTCCCTTTTATTTTATTTTTTCACAAATGTGTTCACGTGTAATTGTCCATAAACTAAATAACTCAAACTTTCGTTGCTAAATGTTCGGCTAAACACTAGAAAGATTAACAGAAACTGAAGAAATCAGATAAAGGTTCTGCAAGTGCCCAATTGTGAAAAACGTTCCCGCTTATCTGTTGGGAGAATACGCAGAGACTTTATGAAAGATGAAAGCATTGTGGAAAAATGATTTATAAACTTATTTTAAATACATATTTGTTGTTTTCAGAAAAGGTAGTCATATTTTTAGTTTCTTTCTGAACGAGTCATGATATGACTCCGTAACACTTCATGGCAAAACTTTGTAACATGAAGATAAATTAATTCGGACCAATCAGTATGTGTCATAAATCTTTCCGTTTTCTGTTAATCGCTTGATGAACTTGAAAATGAGTTTGTACCTTCTGGGAAAAACTTATGTGAGGCTTATGAAGTGTACTTTATTGGTTTTTATCACCAGTCTTTTTACAGACAGGTACGGCCATTTTGAAAGCAATCGCAAACTTTTACTTTGAGATCTAAATAAATAATAAATTCGAATAGTTGGGGATAAACTACTCATTATTTTAGAAGCAGAGAGAGAGAAGAAATAATTGAAGTGTTTGAGCGTATTGATGCTAGACCCTAATATATTTTAATACAGTCGAGATTAGGCGAGGAAAATTCAATATTACGAGGTAATACTGTTCAATAGAATACCAAGTGGGTGAGAAAAAAATATCTTAAAGTATTTAAGAACAAAACTTAAACAGTTTAAGACTAATTTATTTAAAGGTTTCTAGTGAAACGATTTAGTGGTCTGCACATTGCTGACCTATAGAAAAACGTATTGGTCGATGTTGTAAGAAGAACACTTGAAGCTAATGTATGAGTCGAAATACAGCACAAAACATCTGCTGATATGGTTGTGAAATGTGGCATGAATTTATATACTATAAATTAAATTCTGTAGGAAATCTAAGCTATGCACGTACAAAATAAAGACAGCTAAACCTAACAAGTCCTAACAACTATAAAGTTATGGTTCACTGCATTTGATAGTAGTATTTGAGATTTAAAATGTCTGATTATTTTTTATCCACAATGGTCCAATCAATATATTCATGCGGAATGTTTTGTAAGCTTTAATTATAATCATAATGATTATAATAATTTATTATATTTTTTATTCCTTAATATTCAGCTTTTTGAAAATAAACTGATAAAAGATTACCACAGAATGTAAAATCCGGTATCTTCATCGCGCATGACTTATACAGTTGTTTACTTTTACTTCTAATGTTGATTTTAAGTTTTCGAATCTAAAAATAAAATCATTGCACTTGATAAAAAGCCCTTCGTTTAATTAACATTTAATCACAATTGAATAACCTTACTGCCTCTTCTTCGCAGCATATTCTAACAACGATAAAGATAGATGCCCTTAGGACATAATAGTTGATGAGAAACGGTCAGTGGTGAATTGTTGAGTCAGGTGCTTAGATATTTTTCATCTCAGATTTCATAAGCCTTCTGTGATCATCACTATCATCATATTCATAATCAGTCCATAAGATCAACGTGCTTTACAAACGCATGTTTACTCTCGCCAGGTATGCACTATTCTTGTTTAGCCTAGTTAGGCCCACTGAACAATTTTCGTTTATACACGATAAGAAATAGTTTTCTTTCAGCGCTGCTTAATTATACGTTTATCACATCGAAAAAAGACATTATTTTCAAAATTAAATAAAACGCACACCTGATTTCATGCAAGTATTTAAATAGATCTTCTTGTTGTTTTGAATTAAGCACAAAGCTACACAATGTGCTATCTGTGCTCTGCCCACCACGGGTATCGAAACCCGGATTTTAGCGTGTAAGTCTGCAGACATACCGTTGAGCCACTGGGGGGCATTAAATAGATCTAGTTAGTTTTTGTTTCATTTTTAAACGTATTATTTCTTGAAAATGTGATTTTTGATACTTCAAGATGAATCAAGAAGTTTTAGTTTTTCCGCTCAGGTTATTAGTTTGATGGTATTCAAGTAAATTGTGCATGAAAGTGTGGTAAGCCTAGCCCAAAGCTTTTGTTTGCTAATAAACTTTCATGAGTCGTCATTTTAAATTAGCAGTAATATTATACTGATGTAAACTTTGTACGTTTTCTAAAACATAAAAATAACTTTGACAGCACACTGGAATGTGTAGGAGTCTGGAGCATGTCATGGTGTTTGTGTTTTGTTTTGTAAAGTCACTACAGAATTAATGTACAAATTATGCCATAATATGTGAAAGAAATTCTGTGTCTGTAACCATCATTATTCCCTAACATATGTCCTCTCATGGAATTTTGATTTTTTTTTTACTATTTTGAGTTAAATTGACACTTCAGCGAAAGAGAGAAAAGTAGCTTGTGAAAATTTACCTTTTTTTTTCTAGTAATCTTTCGATAAATCCAGTTAGAAGCTTGAATTCACAAATTCAAGCCACTCGAATTCCAGTTGGGGATTCTCTGTTACGTTTGTTGCTATGTGGAAATGTTGCAACAGTGGGGTGTAAATAAAAGTTGACTGTATCTGTAGTTTGTGTATATTTATGTATTTAAATCACGTGAAATACGTACGAAAAAAGGAAAACATAATTAAACATTAGTTTTACGACTGAGACACTTTAATGTGCGGACCAAATATTTATCATATATCAGTTGTACCCAACAAGAGTGAAGTTCGCATATATACACACCAAATCATAAAATACAAGATACAATAAAAAATAAGCAGTTTTTAAATGTTTTGTTTATCAAATAATTATTGAAGGAATTATAAGACAACTGAGAAATAAAAACAAGTAAACTAATTAATCGAGTTTAATGGAGTTAAGCAGCATATAATATTTACTACAAAATAAAATAAATCTTAAACTTGAAAAAGTTCGTATTACAAAAACTAAAACCAAATTAACAAAAAACTGGATAAACAGTGGTTTCAAAAATTATTCAATGTTTAAAAAAGTTGAAAAAACGGTTCCAATTTTACACCCTCTAAATCTATAAAACAAAGTCTAATCAGTGGTTCCCAAATTCGTTAAGTCCTTTGATGTGAATGGAAAAGTTGGAGGCCCCAATGCTCCCCTATTATTTTAGCAGATCGATAGAAAAATAATAACATCTCTTTTCAACACAGTGTACCACTTAATTAATTCAACAAATGTTTTTATCGGTTTATTGTTCATTTAGAATTGAAATAAATTTAGTATCTTTGTCTTTGGCCAATTTTGGACTGCCCTCCAGAAATATCTTTACGGCCCCAAGTTGGGGAGCTGTACTCCTAATTTGGGAAACAGTGATCTAATTTGCAATATAAAGAAGCTAACATTCTACTCTTCATGGGGTTTCATATGTAAGTTACATCTTTTAGGCCATTTTACTAATTTATTTACATTGTTTTATTTGTTTTGGTGTATTTCTCTTATAATATGTATAAAACTGTTATAACTGAATTATTATGGCATAATATTAGACTAATGTCACACGATTGTTTGCATTAAATAGTTCTGGAATAATCGAAATTTTCACCAAATTTAAAAGCTTATGGAAAAGAAGTAAGGAGTCACACGTTTCTGAATTACATAGTAACTTTTTAAATAAGCGGAAGGTTAACATTTTCAGGACTGTAACAAGACAAACATTCAAAAAATAATTTTGCACACTGTTCGACTACATAATATAATCATTGTGTATATACTCTCGAGTGGCTCAGCGGAAAATCTAGACTTACAATGCTTAAAGAGAGGTTTTGACACCCATGTAGTCGTGCGCTTAACAATAATCAGATAAACTAATATGTAATACAAAAAATACGAATAAAAGGAACTGAAAAAACAAGGTGCAGTTGACAAAGAAGTTGCCCTCAGTGGCACAAACAAGTAAAACAAAGTAGTTCCATGGAAATGTTTCTGACTTCCCAGTAACCAAACACGCAAAACGTTTAGACTTAAGGTTTTCACACACAAATGTTGAAATCCTTCCGAAACTGGCTAACAATATATCAGGGTTAATCCGCACAATAATGATTAATAGAAAGGGTAACCGTCACTGTTATTGTACCATGGTTAGTTCGCACGGGAATAATTAAGAAAATTAATTGTCACTATGGTTATGTCATTCGCCATTTGACACAATGATGGTCAAAAGAAAAGTCAGCCAGCACTGTGAATATATTATACTATGGTTATCAAGCACAATAAAGATTAAGCGAAAGGTTAACTGCTACGCTTATTTATCATGGTAATTTGACTTGATAAAGGTTAACCAAATCTCTTCTTTATCACGGTCATTTGACACGATTAAAATAATGGTTACCTGGCATCATGGGTATATCACGGTTATTCGATACGATAATGCTTGAGAGGAAAGTTAATCAAACACCGTACATTTTATCATGGTTAGTTAGCACGATAGTTGTTAAAATTATCCGACATTGTTACTAAATTAAACCATGGTTAGTTTACAGAATAACGGTTAAGATCAGATATTTTTTCCAATGTCTTTGTTTGTTTGTTTTGGAATTTCGCACAAAGCTACTCGAGGGCTATCTGTGCTAGCCGTCCCTAATTTAGCAGTGTAAGACTAGAGGGAAGGCAGCTAGTCATCACTACCCACCGCCAACTCTTGGGCTACTCTTTTACCAACGAAAAGTGGAATTGACCGTCACATTATAACGCCATCACGGCTGGGAGGGCGAGCATGTTTAGCGCGACTCGGATGCGAACCCGCGACCCTCAGATTACGAGCGCATGCCTTAACGCGCTCGGCCATGCCAGGCCTTTTCCAATGTCAAAAAGGACGTTATGAGAATATGACGGTCCAGCAGGGGGCGCGTCACCATTCCTATATTGCGAACCGTGATGTCTATCTGAGCATTCGTTTGTCTTGCGCCTGAAAAGCTGCGGACACTCAGGTAAAGCTCAACATTTACGTTTGAAATAACGGGAAATAACGATTCTCTCAGTGAAGAGATAAAACTGGCATCCACGATCCGTGCATTTTGTCAATAACAGACTTTCTTTTGTGGGAATACTCAAACGACAGAGTGTATATCAACAAGGCACGAAGACTACAGGATTTGAAAGATAACATACAGCCTTATATTAAGAGCATTACGCAAGAAACTTTGATCTTTGCAACGGAAGGCGACATCCTTGAAACACGTCAGTGTGTAACAGTTCACGGTGGATGTCCACCGGACATTGTTCCTCTTCTTTAATTGTTATAAAAAATGTTATTGAACGAAAGTTTCATAAATAATGAACACAAATTATACCAACAGATGTCGTTGTAGATTATTGCAGTTTTAAATTCCTACATTTCTTTTGGCGGACTCTGTAGTAGCAGCGACGGAAAGCATTATTTATTTTATTGCATTACTTATCTTAAACGTTTGGGGCTGCATTTACTGGTAAAAAACACTTTATTTTTTTTTCTACAGCAGCTGCTAGTTATGGTGATAGACTCGCAATATGCAGTTCATGGGCTCGAATCACCGTCACACCAAACACACCGTCACACCAAACATGCTCACCCTTTCAGTCATGGGGGGCTGTAAGGTGCAAGTAAATCTCGCTATTTGTTGGTTAAAGAGTAGGCCAACAGTTGGCGGTGGGTGTTGATGTCCAGCTGCTTTCCCTCTAGTGTTTCACTACTGATTTGGGTACGGCTAATGCAGATTAGACCTCGTGTAACTTTGCGCGTAATTCAAAATAAACTAAATCTATAGGAATTAAAAATGAAGTTTTTAAAAACGAAAATCTCTGAACATCATTGTACTTCGAAATAGTTTGACTCCTTAACCGCCTGGTTATGCCATGCCCTGCTTGGAAATGAGAAAGAACGTGATTATAAATAGCATACAAGTTAGGAAAATGAAATTAGTTTTAATAATTCTTGTATTTTGGGAGAAGCAAGTGACTAATTTTGAAATATGAATATCATTTTAATTTTGTGTTTAAAAAATTCTTGATGTTTTGAAAATACAGTCATGTAAAAAAGTTAGGGCACCCGAAGAAAGCCAGTGTATTTGTGTAATATTTTTGTATATATAGATATTTAATCTCAATTTCAACAATACTAAGAGATTATAGGAATATAACTAAACAATTAAAACTGAAGGAAATACTTTTCAAGATCTTCTGTAAACGTAATTATACAAAAATGGATATTCTAACTCAGGAAAAAAATCAGGACACCCTACTCTCTAATAACTAGTGTTACCCCCTTTGGCTGAAATAACTGTAGTGAGACGCTTCTTGTAGCCATCTACCAGTCTCTAACATCGGTCTGAAGAAAGTTTACCCCACTCCTCAATGCAGAATTCTTTCAGCTATGAGATGTTTGATGGGTTTCTTGCATGTACAGCCCGTTTCAAGTCACCACACAGCATCACAATGGGATTAAGATTTGGGCTTTGACTCGGCTATTCCAGGACTCTCCATTTCTTAGTTTTCAGCCAGTCCTTGGTGAATTTACTGGTATGTTTTGGGTCATTGTTGTGTTGCGAGGTCCAGTTTCGATTCAGCTTTAATTTTCTTACAGATGAACTCACATGTTTCTCAAGCACCCTCTGATACATAGTAGAATTCATGGTGGATTCTATGATTATGAGCTGTGTGGTTTTCCTGCAGCAAAGCAGCCCCAAACCATGACACTTCCACCTCCATGCTTCACAGTTGGTATGAGGTACTTTTCCTGGAATACTGTATTTCGTTTACGCCAAATATGCCCTCTGTTTTGGTGTACAAATAATTAAATTTTGGATTCATCTGTCCAAAGAACATTATTCCAGAAGTCCTCGTCTTTGTCTGCATTTCCTCTTGCAAACTTCAGTCTGGACTTGATGTTTTTCATATAGAACAAAGGTTTCCTCCTTGCATACCTCTCATGCAAGTTACACTTGTGCAGTCTCTTTCTGATTGTTGAGGCATGCATTTTCACATCAACAGTAGCCAGAGTTTGCTGTGGGTCCCGTGATGACATTTTAGGATTTATAGAGACCTCTTTTAGCATCTTGCAATCTGCTCTCGGGATGAACTTGCTTGGACGACCAGACCTGGCATGTTAACAGTTGTTTTGAAAGCCCTCCACTTGTTGACTATTTTCCGGACAGTAGAATGGCTGACTTTAAAATCTTTTGGGATCTTTTTTAATCCCTTACCAGACTCATAAACTGCTACAATTTTCTTTCTGAAGGCCTCAGACAGCTCTTTTGCTCTCATCATGGTGCTCACTCTCACTTCAACAGTCAGGAGCACACCAAAAAACTAAAAGTCTGAGGTTTAAACAGAGCAAGCCTTGTTCAAAATGTTGAATAACGATCTTCTAATTATGTGCATCTGGTGTGATACACCTGTGTGTGAGTTGAGCCATTTTAACTGGAAATAAATGTGGGGGTGTCTTAACGTTTTCCTCAGTTATAATATGCATTTTTGTAGAATTACATTTACAGAAGATCTTGAAAAGTATTTTCTTCAATTTTAATTGTTTAGTTATATTTCTATAATATCTTCCTATTATCTCTTATAATATAAGATAAATATTGCTTTCCGTCGCTGCTACTACAGAGTCCGCCAAAAGAAATGTAGGAATTTAAAACTGCAATAATCTACAACGATATCTGTTGGTATAATTTGTGTTCATTATTTATGAAACTTTCGTTCAATAACATTTTTTATAACAATTAAAGAAGAGGAACAATGTCCGGTGGACATCCACCTTGAACTGTTACACACTGACGTGTTTCAAGGATGTCGCCTTCCGTTGCAAAGATCAAAGTTTCTTGCGTAATGCTCTTAATATAAGGCTGTATGTTATCTTTTAAATCCTGTAGTCTTCGTGCCTTGTTGATATACACTCTGTCGTTTGAGTATTCCCACAAAAGAAAGTCTGTTATTGACAAAATGCACGGATCGTGGATGCCAGTTTTTTCTCTTCACTGAGAGAATCGTTCGCGTAACATAATCCTTGTTTGCTCGTGCTGCGTGAATGTTTCGCCATCTTGTGGAAATCACAATTACCGTTAATGACATGTTCAGAGGAAACAGCAAGTTCTCGACGGTATGCTTTTTAAGCAGCGATGACGTAACATTCATTTTGAAATAAATCTCAACAGTAAGTGAGTGTTAATGAATTTCACAACCTGTTCCCCGTTAAAACTAAAATTTTCAACCTTCATTCTAAAAACAACAGACGAGGTTTATTCCTTAACACTTTGAAAAAAATCTAACATATAATCCCAGAAATTCTTTTGACAGACCTTGTAATAAGACAGTAGTAGTTGAATTTTTGTATTAGGCTATCGCCGGCAAACTGTGCTCGGTGCTGATAATTTTGACCAGAGGGAAGCCAGCTAGTTATCATCACTCACCGCCAACTTGTGAGCTACTCTTTCACCAACAAATAGTAGGATTGACTGTCAAATTATAGCGCTCCCACGGCTGAAAGCGCGAGCACCTTCTGCGTAACGGGGATTTGAGCCAGTGACCCTCATTTTACAAGTCGAGAGCCCTAACCCCCTGGCCATGCTAAGCCCTTTCTTTTATGTATTAACATATGACTCATTTTCAACCATGAACGATAATGTGATTAATTCCTAACAAGTTAATGTAAGATATTTATCCTGCTAAATAAAATAAAGATTATTCATGTCTGATTTCCCGTTATTTCAAACGTAAATGTTGAGCTTTACCTGAGTGTCCGCAGCTTTTCAGGCGCAAGACAAACGAATGCTCAGATAGACATCACGGTTCGCAATATAGGAATGGTGACGCGCCCCCTGCTGGACCGTCATATTCTCATAACGTCCTTTTTGACATTGGAAAAAATATCTGAGCTTAACCGTTATTCTGTAAACTAACCATGGTATAATTTAGTAACAATGTCGGATAATCATAATTTGGGCCCTTGTTGTTTCCTAAAAGACAATACATGTCTGTTTTTCAACTTTCCTCATTGCTCTTTCGAGCTGTTTATCCGAAGTAAATTCCCTAATCTGAGACCTAACAAAATATCTTCCTTAAGTTTCGCTTCTGAATTATCCTGGGCCTGGCATGGGCAAGCGCGTAAGGCGTGCAACTCGTAATCCGAGGGTCGCGAATTCGCGCCCGCGTCGCGCCAAACTGGCCTGGCATGGCCGAGCGCGTAAGGCGTGTGACTCGTAATCCGAGGGTCGCGGGTTCGTGCCCGCGTCGTGCTAAACATGCTCGCTCTCCCAGCCGTGGGCGCGTATAATGTGACGATCAATCCCACTATTCGTTGGTAAAAGAGTAGCCCAAGAGTTGACGGTGGGTGGTGATGACTAACTGCCTTCCCTCTAGTCTTACACTGCTAAATTAGGGACGGCTAGCACAGATAGCCCTCGAGTAGCTTTGTGCGAAATTCCGAAACAAACAAACAAACAAAACTGAATTATCCACATAGATACTTGCAATAATCACCATCTGTATCTAAACCTTTAAAATTGCTTCATCAAGCCCAGTTTTATATGAATGGAGGTAATAAGACTTATGAAAATTTCATTTTCAATGTTCTTCCATTCTGGCTTCAAGATAGCACTGTGTGGTTATTGCTTCTTTATCCAGTGCCGATTAAACAAAATGAAAACAATTATACATTAAATATATATTAAGAAAAGTAGTAAAGATTTTTATTTTATTTCGGGTCCATAAACAGCGTAATCTTATAACAATCACACGCACACAAACACATCAGTTTTTATGCCAAAATTTTATTTAGAATTTCCAGTATTCTCACTTACTTATGGTTTAATGCGTGTAACAGGACTGTACGCTCTCAATTCCTATGGTGAGAATAATAAGCGGTTAAGTGGCGCCCATTCGCACTCCTGGGTCCTGAAAGAGTCCCACTAGTTTTGGTAAAACCCACCGAAACTACGGTTAGGTTTTAACAGCCCAGAGACAAATGATATTTTGCAAAGCACTGTATACACGAAAAAAGCACGAAAGAAAATAAATAATCACTTCCTTCTTATTCAGATTGTGCTTATGAAATGAAACGACATTACACCCCCTCGCGGGGCATGGGAGAGTTGTTCTTCCTTGTGCTCATTCTTGGCCCCCCCCTCCCTGAAGTGATAATCTGATTTTCCAAACAGACACAA
Organism: Carcinoscorpius rotundicauda; assembly: GCA_011833715.1. Classification (NCBI taxonomy): domain Eukaryota; kingdom Metazoa; phylum Arthropoda; class Merostomata; order Xiphosura; family Limulidae; genus Carcinoscorpius; species Carcinoscorpius rotundicauda. Next base: position 151,239,751 of record CM022392.1, read on the forward strand.
GTTAGGATCATAATAAGCATTTTCAAACCACAAAATGTTTTATAACAATGCTGGAGTGTCCATATGTTTATATAACAGCATTGTAGTATTCATATTTCTGCTTCTAATTCATCACTTAATAACATTGTAGTGCAAAACTACCCAAGCGGCTGCCTGCGCTTTGGCAACAGAACCCTGGATTTCAGCATCGTAAGTCTATAAACTTACCTCTTATCCAATGGGGTACAACTTGGTAAGAACATCTTCTGAAGTGGTGAAGATATTTTCAATCAATTTAAAAGAAAATAAACAACAGTTATTCTGATGTTAACAATAGAAGACCATTACCAGTTTGTCGGGGTCCTTATAATTCTACTAGCTTTTGATTTATAAAATAATCAATAAATTAAACACGAATTTGATGTCAGTTTTAAATAAATGAAAAGTGTAGTCAGCTACTTATGAGAAAGTTTACACAATTATGACTGTTAATCAGAAAACTTTCGACACTTTAGAATGGGCAAACAAGTACCACAACCCCAATCCGTATAATTTTGTCTCGCTGTCCCAGCACATCCATGAACTAGAATAAAAGGTTTGCTAATATTTTTCATGTATAAATCCTGACAAATATTTTTTCAACCAAACATCTTGGGCAAATTTATAATTCATTTTTAAGGTTTGAATTATGAAAAAGCGTGCTTGAGATAATACAAAAAGATAAACAGAATAAACAGTGATTTTTAAATTAGTGTTTAAAATGTAGTTGGACTTTTTTTTTTGAACCTACTTCGAATCATACTTCGCTAGGCTAGGCGTATTATGCAGCAAGATATGTCTCGTATATGCCTCCTAAAGATAACGTTTCAACTAAAAATTTATATGTCGCAACCTAGCCGGGAGGATAACTTCTGGTAGAGGGTAAAAATAATAGTTTTTCAGGGCACACGTAGCTCCATGTTCTGATTGGATGGACGCGATTGACATCATAGCAAAAGACTGGCAATAGTGTACAGAGTAAATGCAAATTTAGTAATTGTATATCTTTCGAAGAAACCTAATTTGAGAAACACAAAAATGTTCAGATAAACGAGACCCACCTAGTGGAAACATAAAAAATACGTTTGAAGAATGTTCTGGACGTTCATATGTACTTCTCAACACGTACACAAGTAAAAGACAATCAGAATTTTCCATATCCTATCTATGGCATGACAGACTACTGTCATTAAACAATTTTATTGGTACCCTGAGTTTGTCTTATTTTTATGCAAAAGGACGTTCCAGGAGACCAGATAGGTTTAAGAAAAACTAAAACTGACAGAAGGGAAGGACAGAAATATTGTTATATGAAAAATTAATAATTCGAAGGTTCAATCATGTGATTTCTTACAATAAGGATGCCGTATATCCCATTATTCACTTCAATACAATTAGACGTTAAATGTATCAGAAATGAAATGCTTTGAACAGGTTTTGCTAACTGTCCAGTGGGGAAAGGGAAACTAATGTAAGATATCAAAATGTATCCAGAGTAACCAACGAACAAAATACACTTACACATTGCACCTAAGGAAGTTCACACGTCATATAATCGCACAACGTACCCAAGATAATCTAGGCACATGACAGATTCACGTGACTTATCTGAACCAGCTCAGGTGCACGATGAGCTTATGTACTCTACGTGCATTGAATATTAACTTCTGAACACAACGATTTACCTCTTTATATCAAAACTAAAACCTGTAATGAGTATAACTAATTATATATATTGGTTTAACGTCCCCATCTTTTAAGATCAAAATGCATTGCTTCATAGCTTGGACATTCCTTCTATTCATAATGTGTTTGGACGTATTAATAAACTACCAAGTATTTCAAAGGACCAGTGGCCTAGAATAGTCTTGAATCAATATATTAAAGTAACTATGCAAAATAATCTATATAATAAACTACATAAAATATATATAAAAATATTTCAATCAATAGTATTAATGAGAACTACCTTAACGATAGAATAGAACATTAAAAAACAGCAAGAATTATTTTGGTCCATCTAGGCTATTAAATCCACTAGATTAAATTATTTTAAAATAAGTGTCTCAAGACCCCCAGTGGCTCAGCGGTATGTCTGCGGACTTACAACGCTAAAAACCGGGTTTCGATACCCGTGGTGGGCAGAGCACAGATAGTCCATTGTGTAGCTTTGTGCTTAATTCAAAACAACAACAACAAAGCGCTCAAAGCCTTTGTTATTAAAATATTTATCAATCACTCACTTAAATACTTTTAAATTAGCTGCGTTCACCACATTAGAAGGCAACCAGTCTCAGAAACCAACCTTTCTGTTAGAAAACAAAAGCTGTCTCAGCTGAAGATGAGTTCTTTCTCTTAGTCTTACTATTCTTACTACCAGTGCCTTACTATCCTCACTACCAGTGTCTTACTATCCTCACTACCAGTGCCTTACTATTCTCACTACCAGTGGCTTACTGTTCTCACTACCAGTAGCTTACTATCCTCACTACCAGTGGCTTACCATCCTTACTACCAGTGCCTTACTATCTTCGCTACCAGCGTCTTACTATCCTCACTACCAGTGGCTTACCATCCTCACTACCAGTGCCTTACTATTCTCACTACCAGTGCCTTACTGTTCTCACTACCAATGTTTTACTATCCTCACTATCAGCGTCTTACTATCCTCACTACCAATGTCTTACCATCCTCACTACCAGTGGCTTACCATCCTCACTACCAGTGCCTTACTATTCTCACTACCAGTGCCTTACTGTTCTCACTACCAATGTTTTACTATCCTCACTATCAGCGTCTTACTATCCTCACTACCAATGTCTTACCATCCTCACTACCAGTGCCTTACTATCCTCACTACCAGTGCCTTACTGTTCTCACTACCAATGTCTTACTATCCTCACTACCATTGCCTTACTATCCTCACTACCAATGTCTTACTATTCTCATTACCAGTGGCTTACTATCCTTACTACCAGTGCCTTACTATCCTCACTACCAATGTCTTACTATCCTCACTACCAGTGGCTTACTATCCTCACTACCAGTGCCTTACTGTCCTCACTACCAAAACCCCTAACAGTCTTAAGCACCGAAATAAGATTCCTTTATTCCTTTGTTTCAAGAGAAAACAAGTTCAGAGATCTAAACCTGTTATCATATGATAACAATTCTATTCCATGTGACTTGCCCTTCTCTGAAACTTTCCCAAACATTCAATGTCATTTATAAAGTAAGAAGCTCAAGATTGAACACAGTGTACCAAGTGGCTCCTAAATACTGGCTGTTAGCTTAAAAGCTTGTCATATACTAAATTATTTAATGTAACTGTGTGCAAATACAAATCTTAAAGTTATGGACTCGATACACACATAAAGCATCTAAGTATGATCACTAAGCACTCACACAGCATATTCAAGGTGACCTACCTAAGTGTACGTTTTGTTCACACAACGTAGCTAAGATAGCGTAAATTTATATGTTACTTATAAAATATTCATCGCAAATCCAAGTCCATAATATAGTCACACTGTATCCAAGGGGATCTCTGTGCACCCTTCACTCTGGAAACATATAACGGAACCTATGTGCACGTTTCACTCTGGCAGCATATCAAAGGAGACCTAAATGGATATACATTGTGCGATTGCATCACATGGGTATAGCATGAACTTGAATCAGTGCAGATTCGTTTTGTGAAAGAAAGTTTTATTGAAGTTACCATGGATGTATTATACATATCAAAGGAATATCAAGTATTCAAAGATCTTAAAGATGAGCCCAGGTATATGCAAAGTACCACAAGTATCTAATACACCCAAGATTGAGAAATCATATATATATATATATTCACAAAGTATTCAAAGTCATTGTCCATCTATATCCATTTTTCTAGACTATCACTTCTTCAAGAGTGTGATTCATTGTTTTACATGTTCCTTTTACTCATCCTGTCACTCATTCTCTTCTCAAAGGAATGAATTCCACGTTAAGCCTTACATCACATCAGCCTTCAACTAACACTGCTCCCAAATGTAGAGGTAGGTTCCACTTTAATTTCGACCTAGATTGTAATTTTTATATGGTTATTGAAACCAGTGTTGTACTAGTAATTTTTGGGAGACCCATTTTCCTCGCAGATAGTGCATATCTGACGGTTGTTCTAAAACTAGTATGGAGTATTGTTCTATCAAGGGTGTTGGTGCCTGCATTTCGTTTATACTTTCGAAGTTTTTGGCATTGTCATTTCAATTTGGTATCATGGTGGTACGTATGAAATGAATTGCTTTGCCATATCTCATGGTAATGCTTTCCTCGACATTGCACCCAGTCACACAACAAGCCATCTTATCCATATATTACTTGCAGCTCGCAGTTTTGTATAACTAAGCAACTTCTCAAGTTAAGGATGGTCTGGCTAGCTCTAGTCCTTTGTGAGGTGGTTGAAATCGTGTTGCCACTGTTGTCAAAGGTAGTTTTCCTTCAGGTAATGGCAATTTTAGGAATCCCTCTGTAGAAGCAGGTAGTCAGTGATGTAGGTGACCCAATACAATGGAGCTCCAATGGCTTCTGTTTGATTTCTCGCAAGGTGGACACTTGTTTCAAGCCAATCTTTCGACTTTTCTGAATAAGCAATTTGATCATTTTTCACCCTGTACAAGAATTAGTTATTATGGCAGAAGAACCTTTACCTCATGGAAATTACTAGGGTTATGGAAGAATGCATAAAACTACATTTAGTTTTATCCTGAACAAGTTTATTGGCCTATATATATTGAGTTAAGAACAGAAACACAATCTAAAGGTTTCTTTAAATCCCATTCTAATATTATTTTCAAAACTAAAACAAAATGAACACGTCGGCATCAATATATACACATGAAGATATTGCACTAATATTTTGCTTTCCATCTCCATTTTTATCTCTTAATTTCCTGGTAAAATTCGTCCCTTTTATTTGGTTGACTGTAATTTGCATGTGTAAAAAATAAATGAAAATGTCATAGGCCCCAATAAAACACATGAACAGTTTATAGTAGTACCTTAATACATGTTATGCATATTCAATAAACGACTTTACACTTAGTGGTTGTAAATGAAACGGTTGTCACTTTATGCATTATAGTGCTGCCATCTGTGCTACAAAAATAATAATAATGAGATAAAACTCACTTTTTCTAGTAAAATATGTACCCTTCTTTTGGTTGATGGTTATTTACAGTTGTATATAAAATATATGATATTGTCATTCACGCCAATAAAACTCACCAATGCAGATTATTTCAGAGTAGTACTTTAATACACAGTATGCATACTCAGCATCCTGAGAAAGTAATGTTTAGACAAAAACTTCTATTGATAAAAACGTTTCCATAATATTTACAACAAACATAAACGATAATCTAGAGTCTAATCTTTCTTGAAAGTTTCCAAGAACTATAAATTCGCACTCTAATGCTTCAAGTTTTGTGTTTAAGTATGTGTGATATCAGTCTTATTTAGCTTTGCAATTTTACTTATGCACATTGTTGATAACATATTTATAAGAGAATTGTATTATCCAGCATTATATATAAAGTTTGAAACCAGCAAGAAACAATCTTTAGACAAAGATCTGTAAAAGATAAGGATACAGTTTTCCGCAACAGTTATGGTCAAACATAATTGTTTACCTAGATCTTTTAGAACTAAAAATTAGTGAATCAAATAAACTTGTAAAGATAAACAAGAAAATTATTATATATATTAATTAAAAGTTGAAGTGAGTGTACTTTTCATGATAGAAAGATGTTATACAATAAGTTAAATGTCGAAATATAAATTAATCAATTACCAACATGTGTTTTAAATATAAACCACCATGACATGGAAAGTATGCTATACGGATTAAATATAAAAGTGAAAACAATATCATATGCTACTGCACATTAATTAAATGTGTTAGTAGTACTATCCACCTATAGACATATTCATCTGCATTTGTGAAACACCTGAAACAAATATACGTTGAGACAAGTTAAAACCTGTATACAGATCTGCAGAAGTATAGTAACACTGTACACCTAAAGAAACACCATCCATATTTGTAAGTTCGACATTGTTAATATTTGTTTCAGTTTTATCAGATTCGTGATTTAGTTAACATACATTAATAATATTTGCTTAAAACATATTGGGATTTTATACAAAGTGATATTTTTCAATATTCTACCTATTACAGTGTGAATTTATAAGCCAATAAAATAATTGTATATTATTATTTCCAAACAGAAGAACGTCTAAAGATTAATTATAAAAGCAAAAAGTAGAGATTTAATTAAACAAAATGAAGCTCAATTTTAGCACGGCGCCATCTGGTGATGATGATTTAATCATATGATTTCACCTGGTAATGCGCCATCTGCTGTCGTTTCTAAGATTTTGTAGCAAAATCATCATTTTTAATTGGAAAACACCTGCTGATGTCAA